>QLTV01000026.1:67793-145727 GCA_003457575.1 Thermophis baileyi | reverse complement strand
CTTCCCCCCGAGATCCGTACTACCCCCACCTTACTGGCCTTCCGTAAAGCCCTTAAGACCTGGCTTTTCCGGCAGGCCTGGGGCCAATAGTTGTTCTGATTGGCCCATGCATGGTTGCATGAATGTTTTATTTTAAATATAGTTGGGGTTTTTTTTTTCCCCTTTCTTTTTTAAATTGTTTTTATATGTTTTATTTTTTATGATGTAAGCCGCCCAGAGTCCTTCGGGAGTTGGGCGGCATATAAATTTTATAAAATAAATAAATAAATAAATAAATAAATGACCAAGGAAGAATGCAACTTTTGTATTTCAACTGAGTTGCAGACGTAAGTGGCTGTTGGGCCTTAAATGATACAGTAGGCAGTCAAGTTAATTTAATATCCTGAAGGTGTCAGTTCAATATGTGTACCTCTTAGTTGGTAGGATGCGGGTAATATTATGTGGGCTTCCACAATAGTCTCTAAATTGGAGGTCCTAGTTCATTTAAGCATGCCTGTAATAAAACAAAGGTTTGGTTGCACTTTTGACATGTTGACCAAAAATATGCCAAAACTGACTGTCATTGTCTTTGCATTTAATTAATTAATTTCTATGTCACCAATCTCACTGATACAGCAACTAGGGTGGCTTCCAACATACTACAAAGTTAAAAAGTGCTTAAAACAATTACAATTAGAAAAATTGGAGAAGTTAAAACCAAGATGTTGTGCAGCCTGAGATTGAGAATCGTCTCTACCCTATCAGTCATCCCCAACATAACAGGTCCCTGCCAGAGCCCCAGGCTAAGGCAGACCCAGGTTTTTAGGCTCTTCTGGAAAGCCAAAATAGTGGGGGAAGACCTCACCTCCAGTGAATGGAAGGCCACAGCAGAAAAAAACTCTTCTCCTGGACTCCACCTGCCAAAATTGTTTGGCTGATGTGATCCGAAGTAAGCCCTTTCTATTACAATAAATAGGGCAGGCTAGTCCCATCAGGGTGATATGGTTCCTCATATACCCATGACATAAAGGGCTTTAAAGGTAATGACCAACATTTTGAATTGGGCTCAGAAGCAAACTTGGCATTCTATGCAGCTCATGAAAGAACAAATGCCATATGTGCCACCTGAGGGGCCTCCAGAATCCATTACGATGAATATTCCAAGTGGCTGAGTATGACTAAGACTAATAACTTATTTACTTGTTCTCTGTCTTATTAAAATATGTGAAAGCCTAGAGTGCCATAATGGAGAATATAAGTCATTATCTAGGAACTTTTTTTTAGTGACAATAGCATAAGGAAAACTGTGGTGTAGAATGTTAAGGATTAACATGTTCAGTGATACAAGTCTGTATGTCAGATAATTTATTCTACTTTTATAGATTTATAAAAAGCATGTTATAAAATAAGTAGACTTGAATTGTGCAATGTTTTGAGCATATGTGGCATTGGAAATTATTGTGAAACGGTATAAGAACTATATGATGGAAGTAAAAGATTTTGAGAATGAAATTCTTAGCAAATGATTTGACACTGAGCAAAGAGTTAGATAAGGATAAGAAGTCTAGTTTCATTTTAAAAACAATACCCCTACTGTAGAAATATATTATTGAACCACTACAAGGTTGAAGTCCTTAAAGTTCTTATGGGACTAGTTGTTAATCAAATTCTGAGACTGTAGAAAAACATGGATAAAATTTTAATTGTAATTTAATTGTGATTTAAGCCTTATTTTAGAGAAAAGCAACAAAGAACATGATTAAAGAAAGAAATTGAAATCGAAAGAAGAAATTATGCTTTCATAAGCTAATGTAGGTTCAACTATGAGAGTTGTTTCTAGAATTTATCATCAAGACAAGCACTTTATAACAGAATAACAGAGTTGGAAGGAATCTTGGAGGTCTTCTAGTCCAACCACCTGCTCAGGCAGGAAATCCTACACCATTTCAGACAAATGATTGTCCAATCTCTTTTTTAAAATGTCCAGTGTTGGAACACCCATAACTTCTGGAGGCAAGTTGTTCCACTTATTAATTGTTCTGTCAGGAAATTGCTCCTCAGTCCTAGGTTGCTTCTCTCCTTGATAAGTTTCCATCCATTGCTTCTTGTCCTGCCTTCAGGTGCTTTGGAGAATAGGTTGACACTCCTCTTCTTTATGGCAGCCCCTTAGGTATTGGAACAATTCTATCATCTCATACCTAGTCCTTCTTTTCATTAAACTAGACATACCCAATTCCTGCAACCATTCTTTTTTGTTTTAGCCTCTAGTCACTAATCATCTTTGTTGTTCTTCTCGGCACTCTTTCTAAAGTCTCAACATCTTGGCAACATGGCAACCAAAACTGGATGCAGTATTCCAAGTCTGATCTTACCAAGGCATTATAAAATGGTACTAACATGATATTGATTAATACAGCCTAGGACTGTGTTGGCTTTTTTGGCAGTTGCATCAGACTGCTGACTCATATTTAAGAGATTGTGGACTAGGACTTCAAAATCATTTTCTCAGTTAGTACTATGGAGCCAGGTACCACCTGTACTATATCTGTGCATTTGGTTTTTCTTATCTAAATGTAGAACCTTACTTTTTTCACCATTGAAACTTTTTGATTAGCATATTATTAAGGCAAGATGCATTTTAAGGCATGTACTTACTTTACTAAATCAATATACTGTAGTCATTTTACTTAAAAAAGGTAAAGAACCCCCCCACACACACTTGTTATGTTTATACTAAATTCTACCAAAAAGAGAAGCAAGATTAAATCTGTACTGCAGATCTAAAGATGAAAGAACAAATAACTGGCACAAAGCCCTGAAGACCAATTAAGAAGGTACTTGAATAGCACAGGATTCCATTGGCTTCCTATAGATAAACATATCGTTGGATTTATTATAATTACTTTTAAAGCCAGAGAGGATCCAGAAATGATTTATGAAAACAGTAATAGCTAGGAATGAAATATAAGGATGGGCAGTAAAAAGAAAATATCTTCTACAGGAGTAATTTATGCTCTTGATTATGAGTGTGAACAATGATACAACAGTTTGGACATTCCTTGAAACTTAATCAAGTATTTTGCAAGCTAATTGTAAAGTCAAGAGTAGAAGTAGAGAACTCTGTACTAAGTGCTCTATTAAGTTGAAAAGGGATGTTGATTATACCATACCTTTTTTAAATAAAGAAATATTATTTTCAAGGATGCATAAATAGTTCGCAATCATTCCCCCATTCCTACTGTAGTCTACACTACTACATTCAAATCAGTTGTTTATTATCCAATACTATCTTCATATTAATAGAGGCAACAAGGGTATAACTCTTAACCTTGTCTGGCCAGTATGTTCGGTTGATCTTATAAAATCTTCATGGAACAGCTTTCTTAAAAACTGTCTTTGTAGTTTTTTTTTTATCAAAGGCAAGCATTTTTAAGCAAATCTATTTTCAATGCATTTCTAATTGCCTTGTTTTGCTTCATGTCAGGTAAAACTGTGATTTTAAAGTTCTTTTTGTCACATTGGAAAAGTTAAACAGAACGATTCTAGAAAAATAAATTATTAGAGATGTTCCTAAATAATTAGTTTCACAAATCTTGATTAATCATGTATATTTTAAACATTAAATCTTCATTAATATTAGATTTCTCACATTTGCCTTCCGGTTTTCCACAGAATTATCGTTTTTCAAGCTCAAAAAGTGTAGTATCTCTGCTTATAAGAATATATATAAAGAACATCTGGGTTCTCATTTTTCTCAAATATACATCTTTTTAGATATATTTTTGATCTATATGCTGTCTTATGAAAGTTAGATTTTAATGCATTTTCTTTCCCCTCCAAGTTTAAAAGATTTAAATACAGTAAAAAAAACTAAATAGCCAAAATAGATCCATTTTACCACCTAGTTTTAAGTTGGGCATAAGTTGTCTCCTTGTTTATAGAAATGTCTTGCAACTGAATTTTAGCTTTTCCCCAAAGCTAAAATATGGCTGCAGATCATTTTTCATCTTGAAAATAGTGGCAGTGATCACTATCTACTATCATATTTCTTCAGTGATCTGCACTAGAGTGCTATTGCTAGGATATTGCTAACTTCTGCAAGGGAGAAAATTTGAAAAGTATAACAAAACATCATTTAAAAAATTCTGTAAAAATCAATATTATTAAAAAATAATAAAAGAATCCCATCTTATAAGTTACTGGAAAGGCACATTAATTGAATGGGGAAAATATCAAGAATTTAAGACCTAGATAATGACCAAATTAAAACCCTATCTACTCCTGTAATCTATTTTAACAGTGGTCAACAAGATATCAGCAGAAACCTCACAAGCATTTGCTATTAAGAGTAGGGATAGGCTAATATGTCAGTCTTGATTTCCATCAGCTTCCTGTTTTTCCAATCTTAACTATATAAAGTTTTTCAATATAGTAAAACTATACAAAATTAAAAAGATAGAAAGTAAGAAAAAGATAAGGAATGAAAAGAAAAAAACCATACAGTTATGCCTTTCACCTTTATTTCTATCAAACAATTACTATCTTGTTCTTTTCTCCATCTTCTTTGACTCCTTTAAATTCTCACAGTCTTAATCATTCCATTTTTACAACAAATTCTGCCACAGCAATTATATTATTTCATTGTATGTAAGTTAAACAAAATCCTACCCAGAATTTATACATATTTCTTTTACTCTGTGTATTTTTGTGTTTCTATAATATTTACATTTTAATAGAGCAATTGCTAATAACCAAATTCTTCAAGAACTTTTCCTGATATAGTATTTCATATGTGTTCTTACTGTATACACATTGTGAACTACCAGCTACCAGTAGAATGGCATGTTCCTACTTATCCCTCCCTGAAAACACTGATAACTAGAAGTAGTAAAGTTCATAAAACTAAAGAACTATAGATCATACATACAAAAATACAAGCAGAAATCTGAACTATTATTTCAGAATGTTAAAATTCATAGTACATTTTGGTTTACATACAGATTTTAATATCATACCATTATTTTACTTCTATTATTGTACTTGGCTCTTTTTGTGTGTGTGCCTTTGAGTCAGTGTTGGCTCCTGGTGAGTGCCTGCAGGCCCTGCAGTTTTCTGGGCAAGATTTTAGAAGTGGTTTGACATTGCCTGCTTCCTAGGGACTGAGAGGGTATGACCAGCCCAAGTTCATCCAACTTAAGGCAGAACTAGAACTCACAGTCTCCTGGTTTCTAGCCCAATGACATAACCACTTATCCACTGGTTACTGTTTATGAATACATGATTCTTCATACCTTTATTTTATTTTTCAAACTTAAATCCCTGAAATGTTCAGGATTGCTCTGTTATCATATTAATGATGGTTTCCTCCATAACCATGATTGGTGGTCTTTCTGCATTTCTGCACTGCAAATATGCCCTGACCATTTTTTTTTTGCCATGTCATCAAGATATTGCCTCATCCCAACATCAGATTGTCTTAGGTTGTCCTCAGATATAAAACAGATAAAGTATGTTTCTCTCTCTTAAATCAATAAAATCCTGTGGTAATTACAAAATGAGGTACTTCACCACTTACTATGGTGGTGATAAAGTCAAGTGACCTGTTGATAGTTGTCTTCCAGCACAGTGCCTCCAAAGAAACAGTAATTTTTCCCTCTTGACTCAGTCGGTTCTTCCCTGGAGAAAAAAATGATTAAAATGGTAGAAAGTTAATTGCAGGATAGGCACATTGCTTTTATTCAATGGCAGTCAATAGAGTCTGTGTGGCCAGGAATCAAGAAGAGAGAAAGAAAGAGCAGGGGTGAGAAACAAGAACTGAGGTAGATGGGTCATAAGTGAATGAGAAACAATACAAGGCAGGCAGGCAGGCAGGCAGGCAGGGAGGAAGGAAGGAGAGATATATCCTAGTCCTTGGCTACAGCGAAGAGTGAATTCTTACTCATGCTACCACTTTGAGTTGAAAGAATGAACCAAAACAATCTCTTTCCCAGAGTGGAGAACAGAGCTTTTGCACCAAGCTGAAAGTGTGTGACAGAGAAATGGTGTTCAAACAAACCACTTGCCATGCCAGAAACAGAATTGATAGTTGTGTGCACAGAATGTTTGTGTGAGAGTGTATTGCAGGTTCCTTCATGATCGCTATCATTTCCTTCTGCTTAGCCTTTATTTATTTGAAGAAAGGGCACAGAAGTTCAGAGATGTCAGACTCTGTTCCTTTCCCACATCATTATAGAGATATTTTCTCTTCAGCTTGTGCTCTTCAGGTTTTGAAAGGCAACAAACCAATTGTTTTCTTTGAGAGCCAGTCTGGTTGAGAGAGTTAAAATATTGGAGAAAGAACAAGGAGACTTGGTTTAAAAACCATCCTCAGCTATGGAAATTCACTGGGTGACTTTTAGCCAAACACTTTCTTTCAGCCCAATGTACCTCATAGAATTGCTGCTGTGGGTCATTGCATTCTTAGAGGAAAGTCACAATATAAATCAAATAAATAAATAAATACCATGGCCTGCAGGACAGTATTATTCACAATAAGTCACAATAGAAGTAGTGTTTTGCCAGTTTCAGGTGTGGCTCACTATAAATAAAGACAGAGTCCAGGTATTTGCCTCAATGAGCTTTACGTGTTTATTCAGCTGAATAAAGATGGGCACCTCAGAGAAAGAGGGAATCCTGAACACACTTTGACACTCATATTTATATGTTTGCTACATTGTCCACTTCTCCACCCAAAAGGACTGGCACACTCCAGCTAGACAATCTGGCAAACTCCAGATAAGATAAAGAAATACATAAATAGTCATCCACTTCCCTTGAAGGTCTTCCAAGGATATTGGGTGTCATCTCAGAGACATTGGGTGTTTCCTGAGGAAATTTCCATGACCTTGAAGGCCTGCAGAGGCAATTTTGACATTGGCACATATGCTCTCTCAAGACTATCAATTGAAACATTACATTCCTGGTCAATAGTAGGATAGGGATAAACAACAGTGACAGCTAGTTTTAGTTTTGTTTGGACTCAAGGGTGGGTAGATAGCATTTTAAGTCAGGGAAAAGACCTGAGTGCAAGATAAAGTACAGTAGTAACCAGCTTATTGGCTGGATTTCAACCATGAATGATAAATTGTAGCATTATTACATTATGAACATATCATCTAGATTAGTTGTTGGGTGAGATGCAAAACTTTTAAATTATTGTTGTCATGCCTAGGGTATGAGGGCTCTTTCTCTTTGCTAGGTTGTTAGGAAAAGCAGGAACAATCTTTTATTTAATATACAGCTTGGAAAGTAAAACTTTTAGAAAACTTTATTCTATCTTCTACTTAGCTTGTGGTTTTCTATCTGCCTTGGAATCAAGCGTAGTTTGTCCATGGCTGAATGATGGACAGCAGGGATTAGAGGAATCTCTTCCATGAAAAAAGCAATAGAGATATATTTTAAAGGACTTTGATTTCACAAGACACAATGAAAAATTAAACAGAGCTGTTCTGACTGTTGCAATAAGGTTGTACTTAGGAAGAAAAGAGGAGACAAGAGACAAATAAGAATTTGCCCAACTTAAAGGCCTAATAAGCCCAGCAGAATGAGCAGCTTAGAATGAAGGTTGTCAACAATACAAGGGCATACTTTGACTTTGGAAAACCTACTTTTTGTTCTGAGCTGAATCTGAGAGTGGGCAAAATTCATTATTTTCTCATTTTGTATACAAATCCAAATAGGTATCTTTCCGATTGAAAGAAAATAGCTAAAGGGTCTGGAATACTGACAGCAATCTAGGGACATAAGATGTATTTGTATAGTATATGAATGATGAAGCAGTGTAGTCTGGCCAATGCAATCTAGCCCATCTGTTTTCTGCAGCTACAGTTACAGTTATAGCTGCTTACTGGAAGTAATCTGCCAGACACAAACAAGGCAAGACAAAGGGGAGAGAAGGATGTGGAAAGAAAATGCCATTTCCCTTTCCATTAGGTTACCTATGGGGCTTAGTGGCAAGGAGTAGGGGAAGAGAGACAAAAAACACTCATTTGACAGAGCCATCTAACTACAAGGATCATTGCATTATTTTAGGTTCAACCATAGGAATGTATTTATCCAGATACACAATGAAGATGGAAATTAAACAGAGAAATTCTTTCTAATCTCGAGCCATTTATAAGTTAATGAGGATGACCTTGTTTAGACAGATCATCTTCTGAATAAATTTGTTTAAAAAATTAGTTCAACTATTTTTTGCTCTATGATTTTTTTAAAAAGAATATGCGATTGCTGCTTTAATTATCATTGCTAAGGATTAGAGGGATTCTGGAAGGGGTTGAAGAATTTCCCAATGTTTTGGTAGGCAGTTCTATGGATTACTTAATTAGTCATTAACAATAGGACATTAATAGGACAATAGTCATTAACAACAACAAAGCTGCCAACGTGATTGATATCAATGTTTGTTTGCCTACCCCAGTTAGCTCTTTACTGAGATGAAGCAATACAGGTACTCCATGATTAACTACCATAATTATGACTAGCAATTCTGTTGCTAAGCAATGTAGCCATTAAGCAAGACATTGCATGACCATGGTGGACTTACAAACTCACCTCCATTGTGGTCATTAATCAATTAGTCCATCAACAACAAAGAATGGTCCAATATACAAATGAAATTTTTTTGACAGTGTGTGATTAAATAAATAAATAAATAGGTGAAAATACCTCCTGTTAGAAATTTTAAAAATCTATATCCCTCTTAAAAGTCATGGTCAGCATATATGTTCCTGAAATATTTCTCAATGAGCATTAAGCAGATATTAATTCTCTGCATCTTTCATATAAAAGTCTATTTCTGGGATGAATCAGGATGATGTAACAAGGACAAACCTGAAATTTCTCCTTACTTGATTGCTTTATTAGTCTTATCAATCCATGGAAACATTCTTCAGTAATATGTAGGATTACTGAAATGCACTACATTTCTTGGATTGTAGTAGAGGATGTAAGCAGGTTCTGCTAATGATGTAACATCTATAGCAGTGATGGTGAACCTTTTTTGGTTCGCGTGCCAAAAGGAGGGGGAGCGCAGGGGGGTTACATGTGCATGTGCCCACACCCGTAATTCCATGCGGCCCCCTGCGCATGTGTGCGTGACCCCCCCGCTCCCGGCACACGATGGCACTCCTGTTTTTTGCTCTCACCAGGCTTCAGAGCCTTTCTAGGAGCCTGGGGAGGGTGAAAACGGCCTTCCCCAACCCCCCAGAGGCCCTCTGGAGGCAGAAAATGGCCTGTTTGCCAACTTCCGGTTGGACCGGAAGTCCTGTTTTTTTGCTCTTCCCAGGCTTCAGAGCCTTTCTAGGAGCCTAGGGAGGACAAAAATGGCCTAATCTGCTCACGCGAGCCGTTGCCCTAGCTCAGGCTCCAGTGCGCATGTGCATGCTGGAAAGCTGATTTTTGGCTCGCGCGGAGGCTCTGGGGGGCCATTTCTGGCCTCCAGAGGGCCTCCAGGGAGGGTGGGCAAGGCCGTTTTCGCCCTCCCCAGGCTCCTAGAAAGGCTCTGGAGCTTGGGGAGAGCAAACAACGGGCCTTCCCCACCCCCTCTGGAGGCTGGAAACAGCCTGTTTCCCGACTCCCAATGGGCCCAGAAGGCCTGAAAATCAGCATGCGTGCGCCAGACCTGAGCTCGCGTGCCCACTGATATGGCTCCACGTGCCACTTGTGGCACGCGTGCCATAGGTTCGCCATCACGGATCTATAGGCTACCAAACCTTCCCTTTCCTGGAAGTAAATTTATATTTAAAAACCCATCTCCCCAGCCAATGTTTTCCTAGCCTTCCTCCAAGCTTTCCTCAGATCTGTCCTTCCAGCCTCTCTTAACAAATCTCAGTTTTCCATTCCCTTCAGAATATAGGAAGCATTGCAAACTATGCTGTGATTTGGCAGTCTTAATAGCTGCCATCACATCAGCTATGATATCCTGAGGTGAAAGACAAGATGGCGCCTCCCTTAATGTAATCGGCAAAAGGTAATTGGCTCCTCATTTTTCCCCACACTTCCAGTATTAGAGTGAGATGCTAACTTTGGCATAATTAAGGGGAGCAAGACATTTAGGGTGTGAGGCAAAGAGCTGTTTCTTTTAAGTTATGCTGCTGGTCTTTATCTTCTAGCATCTGTCACAAGAAGCAGTTTCTCTGTCTAATGGCACTTTTAGACAATTATTTTATCTAGGTTTTCATCATAGTAATATTCTGTCAGATATCCTGCTTTTCTTTAATGTGACTGAAAGACTTCAATTAAAATATTGTGAATTCTAACTCTATAGAAGTTGGCGGGAGCTGGCTATATTACAAGGGGATTGTAGTGCATAAAATACATTGCTTCCATATTCTGCCCACTGTGCTTTTGGGAAGCCTGTAATGTGAAGGTGAAAGCATTCAGTTGCAATTTGTCCCAACAGATGAAAATCAGAATATACTGCCTCTGCAGATGGAGGCCTCATCTAACAATTTAGGTATAAGAAATCAAGTGGAGACAAATAACTGGTTCACATGTGGAATTCTGTTATATACAGCTTCATAGCCCTCTGCTGCCTATAGTTTAGTCTTCAGTGTATAGTATCGTTCCCAAGCAATATATTTAAGCAATATTATTGGAAAGGATCAGACAAGACAACAAAGTTTGTTTGTTTTTTAAAAGAGAAGGCAATAAACCCAACTAAAGCCTATTTAAACCAGTCCCTTAAGTTGCTGTTTTTGTTATTGCCATCCTGAAATTTACTTTATGTTGCTTCCATCCAGGAAAGCTTTTCACCAGAAAAACAAGCTGTATTGAGTTATCTGTTAAAAAATCTCTGCAAGATTACACAGATGTGTAAAGATTTTCTCAAAGACAAAAAAAAAAAACCTAAGTGCCCCACTATCAGAAGCTCCCTAAATTGTATCAAAACTCAGTTTATATTCCCACAGATGTCTAACAAGGTACGTATATGGTCTTGGATTATAGACTGGGAAAAATCAATAACTCGCTGTCTCAAAGGCACCAATATAGATTATGAATCACAGCCAGGAAGTTGTCAGTGATCTCAGCTGCCAACAGTGCTTCGGTAAAGATATTTGCTATTTCATATTCTTTTAATATGGAGCTTTTTTATATGAAACAGAGCATTTTGATCCTTCCCTCAACTCCCCCAAAAAGGTATCAGGACATTTTAAGGGGGTAGATAACAAAAGAGTGAGCACAATTTTTTAAAATAGAGAAGTCTTTTCATCAACAGAAATTCCAAACAGCTTTTCTCTGCTTATTTAGTACACACTGGTTATACTTAGTGAGACTGATCAATATGTAATTGAGTTATATCACTCCTATGTCAGTAGCAAGGAATCCAAAGGTTACGCAATGCCAGAAAAAGGAAGCAACAACAAGACTTTTTTGTTTCTACTTGGATTTTTTCCCCCTGGAAACAACTGTATTTTGGCAATGTGTCACAAGCATGGCATGCTTAACACAGTATCAAAAGACTTGTTTTTGTTTTAACTTGTTTGTTGGCTCTAATAACTATCATAAACTGGACACATTATCTCTTCTTTCAACCTCATTCAAATAGACACCGTGCAAGAAATCCAATGTGTACATGATACATTTTGTGCAGGACTGATACCCAATGTATTTTTCTTATTTTATCTATTTATTTATGCCCCACCTCTTATCCAGGAGCTCAATTAAATAAAACATATCCAATGTGCTTTTTCTCTCTCGCGCTACTTTTATAAATAAAGTTGTCTTATGCTGATCAGAGGTGGTTCAGCTTGTCAGCTGGCTGCACGTGACAGGGTGAGCACTGGTCTTCACCTAGCTCCTGCCCACCTAGCAGTTCATGAAAAAGTGAGTAGATGAATAAGTACTACTTTGGTGGGAAGGAAACCGCCCTCCACAATGTCATGCTGATCACATGACTGCAGAAATGTCTTCAGACAGCGCTGGCTCATGGCCTTGAAATGGAGATGAGCGCTACCCCCTATAGTCGGCAACAATTAGCAGAGTAAAATCCACAGGGACTCCTTTCCTTCCTTTCTATGCTGATCAGAACATAAATCTATGTCAATTAGAGTTTCCAAGTGTCAGGCACAAAGAATCAGAACTATATGTTAAGTTGCAGTTCAGAAGATTTATTGCCCAAACCTATACACAAGAATCTAGCCATCTAAAATTCAATACCAAATTGGTGCCAGATGAGGATCAACAGAATTTAAGAGGGGTTGGACTTAGATTGTTTGTGGCAATGTAAGGACTCTAGGCTAATGACTAGAGCTCCACCTCCCAGTTCTGCCTGCTCTTTTCTACATCAGCTATGATTTCTACAGGACATCTTGTTTAAATAGAGTTGGATCTGAGATAGTGGTCAATGGGGTGCCATGGAAAGCTCACAATGTAGACTGATATTAAATTATTGTGATTTATTCTTGAATACTCAGCCCAGCACTAATAAATTGTCATTATAGTAGTCATTGTCAGTCAATTTTTAATCCATTTCAAACACCATTTAGCTTTGTGATTGTCACAATAATGCATATTATAACAAAAATCATTGAATCATCATAGGCAGCTTTGATCTGTCTTGTATCTTTATAAAATGTTCTTAGTACTCACACTAAAAAAATTGTCCCATTGTGGACAACACCATACACATTACATTGTCTAAATCTGTGCAAAATGAAGAGCAATGGGGAAATGATATTTTCAAATCATAAACATTTTTTATATTCCCTACAAGAAACCACTGCACTGAATGCAATATTAAAGTTACAGCTTTGCTTACCCAAAATATTAATGAACAACTGATGAGTAATGCATAGAGGATGCCATAAAGGACAACATGCTTTTTAAGAAGAACAATAGAAGGAAAATGAAAATATTATAATCTAGAAGTAATGTTCTAAAATAACTGCAACCATAGAGAGATCCTGCAAAAATCAAGAGAGAACTGACTAAAAAATGCCTCTTTTTTGTGTATTATTATGGTTGGTTGCACAATCAGCCAGATGTTAGACTGGGTTTGTCATTTTTATCCACCTATCAAGTCCTCAAGGGTCTGGGATAGGCAGATGTTGTTGTCTGATAGTGTTAAAGATATCATTGCAGGATGTAAGCCGTTCTAAATAATATTATTTATTATAGATGGTCACACGGTCAGCCAGATATTACTACTTAATATTATTATTGATGAGGATGAAGCAGATTGCCTAATGATGATAGTAGCCTTGCTCTGTCTCACCATAGATTTGATAAGGCATCCAAATCAAGAATGCCAATGGCCCATCACCCTCAGCTATCCTCAGTGCACAGGGGGGCACTAATGGTGATGCAGTTCAGCTGAATTGCTTTCCCAATGAGCTGACAGACTAGGTGTCTGGAAGTTCTTTGCTTTGACTGTCAGTTCACTGAAGAATTACTCTCTAGAGTAGGCAGTGCAGCACACACATCTGCCATGTTCATAATAGAGAGGAAATTCTGCTGCCTAGAGAAATTGCAGTCAGTTCATTCCAGGCTGATCACAGTTGTTGTTGTTGCTGTTGCTGCTCTTGTTATGACTTTAAAAGAAAGGGGGTGGCACCAGGAGGTCTTCACATGATTTAGTACTTTCTTCCTCCTAAACAAAAATCTCTGGTTTATCTATCTAATGATTTCTCTATTTTCATGATATCCAAAAAACATTCCCCTAAATTCTGAGGCACAGCCATAGTTAAAATAATTGTGAAAGAAACTAAGAGCATTCTGCATTAGAGCCTTAGAGTTATTTGCATCTCCATGTTTTTGAAGTGGAATTATATCATGCTTGTTAAAGTGTATAACTATAACTATAGGGTGAGCTGATGCAAATTAAGAAAAAGTTCCTGTATCTTCAACAGCTGTGTGAAATAAGGAGTTAAAGTGTGTATGGTATTTGGTACATCTTCATGACAGCTGTAGTTGCCAACATTTTCTCTTCTGCACGATTATTAAAAAAAAAATAGCAGCCTCATCATAATTTCTGAATGTCAACCATCTTCTCATACATAATATAGTCAATGCTAGTTCTCAAAAATCAGAGTATAGTTCTTCCTCATTATTTTTGGATGTAGTTCTTTGTCTTCACTGTAACTTCAGTTCTATAACTTTCTTCCCAAATGCTTCTACAATTAAAAGAATTCCTCAGATATTTGCCAATAAGTTTTATATGGCATCTTCATTAATGATGGCATTCAAATTAATGAATGATATTTCAGGTATTAATTTTCATCATTTGCAGGAATTTTCACAGAAGTGTTTTTATTGAGAATGGAACCCATTCTCAATAAAAGAACTTTAAACAACTTTAAACATCGAGAAGATGAAAACATTCAAATATATTAAGAGTCACCTTTATGGCTATATTTCCAGCTCACTTACAATTTTGATGTCTTTTTTAGAAATTAACCACAGCCATTGCCTAATGAATGATGAAACAGAAACTATGTTGTGTAGTAAAATCTCTGTACATTTAACCCGCTGAAATTTGTCTTACCCTGATTCAAACCATTAGTCCATTTAGCTCGATGTTGTTAACACTGACTGGTTCTTCATTTTCCAGAGTTTCAGGAAGAATTCTTTTCCAGATAAATTTGAAAACAAAACATTTCCAAAGATTTTAAGTAATTATAAAATATCATGATTATTATTGATAACCCAGCATTTAAAGTCATGTATTGGGAATAAAGGATATTTTTTTAAATCAGCATTGGATTATTAAGGTCTACATTCATACATCCAACAACATGAAATTTAATATGGAGAAAAGCAAGGTTTTACACCTAGGCAGGAAAAACTAAAGGTACAGATTAGGTGAAACCTGGCTCAAAAACAGTAACTGTGAGAGGGACCCTGGAGTCCTAGTGGACAATCACTTAAAATTAAGCCAGTAGTGTGCGGCAGCAGCCAAAAAAGCTAATACAATCATTGGTTGTATACCGTAGAATCAAAACCATATGAAGCTTTAGTAAGACCACACCTGGAATACTGCATCCAGTTTTGGTCACCACATTACAAAAAAGATGTTGAGACTTTGGAAAAAGTGCAAAGAAGAGCAACTAAGATGATTAAGGGCTGGGAGAGAAAAACATAGGAAGAATGGTTGCAGGAATTGTCTAGAGAAAAGAAGGATTAGGAGTGACATGATAGCTGTATTCCTGTATTTGAGGGGCTGCCAGAAAGAAGAGGGAGTCAACTTATTTTCCAAAGCACCAGAAGGCAAGGCAAGAAATAATAGATGGAAACTGATCAAGGAGAGAAGCAACCTGGAATTAAGGAGAAACTTCCTAACAGTGAGGACAATTAACTAATGGAACAGTTTGCCTTCAGAAGTTGTAGGTGCTTCATCACTGGAGGTTTTTAAGAAAAGACTGGACAGCCACCTATCTGAAATGGTATAGAGTCTCCTGCTGAAGCAGGTGGTTGGACTAGTAGACTTCCAAGTTCCAGCTCTATTCTGATTGATTGATTCACAGCACAATTTTGTTTTTTTAATCCCACCTTTACTATTTTTATAAATAGCTTAAGGCAGCAGATGTACTTAATACTGCTTCTTATTTTCCTAGAAACTATTGAAATGTTAAGAATAAAAGTGAACAAACTGAATATTTGTATACACACTCACACACACGCATACATTACATACATAGATTACATACATACATACAGACAGACAGACACACACACACAAATCGGAAACAAATGTAAATGTTAGATTCACTCACAACTAGAGGCTAGTGGACCAGAATAAATCTTTCCATTTTATTCTCCAAAGCACCTGAGGGTAGAACAAGAAGCAATGGGTGGAAACTAATCAAGGAGAGAAGCAACTTAGAACTAAGGAGAAATTTCCTGACAGTTAGAACAATTAATCAGTGGAACAGCTTGCCTCCAGATGTTGTGAATGCTCCAACATTGGAAGTTTTTAAGAAGATGTTGGATAACCATTTATCTGGTGTAGGGTTTCCTGCCTAAGCAGGGGGTTGGACTAGAAGACCTCCAAGGTCCCTTCCAACTCTGTTATTCTATTCTATTCTATTCTATTCTATTCTATTCTATTCTATTCTATTCTATTCTATTCTATTCTATTCTATTCTATTCTATTCTATTCTATTCTATTGTTTACATGGTTAAATTTCTAATTCAGCTATTTTTAAAAAAATGTAGAAATTCAGCATACTGGACCTACAGTAGGTGTAAACACAGATTGCATTTACTGTCTGAGATTTACAAGGATGAGGCAGTTTTATGTTCTAAAAATGGCAAAAAAGAGTCCAGCATGGTTCTGACCTCAACATTTGTTATGCTTGGGGGGAGGGGAGTGGAAAAACACATGTTTATTAATTAATTAATTAATTCATAACATTTATTTAGCTGCTCATCTTGTACCATGTTAAATCAAATTTTGAGCAGTTTCTAATCAACAAATGTGGCTATATTATTATCCTGAAAAGTCCTGCTTTGTGACTTACCCATGATGGACCTATTAAAGTGGTTGTACATTCTCCATATCAAGTGACTAGATTTGTATGGGTAATAGTAAAAATATAATGTAATGTTATTCTGTGCCTGCTATTTGTTTAAACTAAAAGCATATCTACAAATTTTTTAAACCAAAATCATCTCCACAAGTATTGTAACGTTTTTTAAAAAATAAAGTAAGTTTATTTGTAGGATGCTTCAGTAAAGCTAAACATATATTGCATCTCTATGTAGGTACAAATACCTACATAGAGGTCATATCATACTACTGACATTTTCTAGATGCCTTTCTAAATCTATCAAAAAACAACAACCCTACCATAGATTTTTTTTAAAGAAACATATCATTTATCACAAATGGTAGAAGGCTTGTGTCTTGGTAAATACCAATATAAATTAACCTAACTGCTATACTGGTAGGCTTAAAAGTAAATTTCAGTAGCAGTGCAAATTTCTGATGCATACAAAACTGTAACAAAAGGCATTTAAATTGTGTATTTTCAAAGAAAAAATGTTGTAAAAAGAATGCATTTAAGAGCAAAGAGCATTCAAAAGCAGATATAAATATGTAACTTCTTCACAACTACCTAGAATTCCAACAGTTGCTAGCTACAGCAATGATTTACAACACAATAAATGTGTCCTATAAATCTGATTGTGTGCATGAAAAATTATTCCAAAAATATCAGTGACTTTGTGCTACTTATGGAGTCCTTGATATAGCTTTAGCTTCATGAACTGAATAATGTTTGTGGCATATCCTCACCTTAGATTCAAAGTGACAAATTCCATCAAAAAGCAGAAAACTATTTTGATCCCCAGCTATTGCTACATACAATTTTCCAACTCTTGCCATTATGTCTCATCCCTGTCTCAGCTTTTGACAATATTATCCTTTACATATTCCCATTGGTTTTAGCTGTCCTTATTTAAAAGATGCTGAACGGGTTTCTAACATTGATTGACTTTTCCCTAATATACTTATTTTTTGCATTGCTCCCCCTAATATATGTATTTCTGCTTCAATTTTTGCAATTGTAAATTTTTTTGTTAGAATAACTTTTGGAATATACATGTGTTCTAGTTTCCAAAAACTATTATTGATTGAGTAAATTTATATAAATATTTGGACCAAATAATATCTCTATATACTTGTTTAATGGTCAATAGTACTTATGTACTGTTTTAATGCCTATGGAGATAAAGAATACCAATGCTGCTTATAAATGAGATATTTGGTCCCATGCAGATTGATTCTTCCTTAACTTTATAAAGTCATTATCAGTCAAGTAAGCTAATTATTGGATCATCTCTGCTAGTTTCTATCTATATTACTAAAGTCCCTATGTAATAATAGATAAATACTGGCTTAATAGAGCCAAACAAGTCACAGCAATTTTGTAGCATAATGCAACAGCAACTGCCATCACTAGTATTTCCCTCATCTTGTTACCATTAAAATTGTTATTGATTTATTGAACATTTTCATAGCCAATGGACCGGCTTCTAGAGCATTCAAATACAATTTGTACAGTCACACTTACACTAATACCCAGAAGACTGTAGGATGAAAATCTGACAGATGCAGTCAGTTCCTTTTACCAGTTTGGTTTACTTTCCACTCATGTATATTTGGACAATTCTAAGCAATATCACATTTCAGCAGCAAGAGAAATTATTCCTCTCAATATTTTGTATTGATCAATCCACCTAGAATGTAATTTTCAATTCTGGGCATCACATTTTAGGAAGAACACTTACAAACTGAAGTATGTCTAGAGAACAACAGCCAAGATGGGAAGGGCCTGGAACACAGAAGGGAGTGATAAGTATGAGAAGAAAAGTCTACAGGGAGACAGAATAGTTTTAAATATATCAATGGCTGCCATAATTGCATGGAATAGATTTGTTCCATATTTTTACATAAGACAATAGCAATAGCACTTAGACTTATATACCACTCCATAGCTCTTTATAGCACTCTCTGGGTGGTTTACAAAGTCAGCATATTGCCCCAACAATTTGGATCCTCATTTTACCAACTTCGGAAAGATGGAAGGCTGAATCAAACTTGAGCCCTGACAAGAAATAATGAATTTAATTTACAAGGAAACAGATTTCCCTTGGCATCAGAAAGAGTATATTAATGGTAAGAAATCTGTAGAAGGCTCTGAACCTGGGAAAGGTAGAAGGAAAGAGAAGAAGAGAACAACCAACAGCAAGGTGGGTGGATTGAGTTAGAGTGATGATGGGTACACTGTTGGGAAACTTGAAAGAATAGGTTAAGGATAGATTGTCATACAGAAAAGATCTCTATGTTGTCTAGGAGTAAAAAAATAACAATGGTAATAATAAGTCAATCAATGGTAAAGACTGTTCAACAATGGAACAATTCATCTTTGCTGGAAGTGTTTAAGTAAAAGCCTGAATGGTCATCTAACAGGGACAAACTAAGAGTATTTTTTTGCATGGAAAGGCACATAGGTTGCCAAAGTCCCTCCCATTATGCTGTACACTATGACTCTAATACTGTATATTTGTACTCAGTATCTTCAATAATAATATATTCCATGTAAAATACTGTGCGTATGTGGTTGGGAAATTGTTTGCATTTGGAATGTTGAATTTGCATTTCTATGGGAGTAGTCTGGGTTTCTATCATTTTAAAACATGCTGGCGTTTTCCAGATATGTGGAGTTCAATGCCAAGAATTTCTCTGCCAGCAGGGCTATTGCTAGGACTTCTGATGTTGAAAGTATCATTTTGCAAAGGATGCTTTTAAAGTATCTTTTAAGATAACAATAGCAGACTTATATATCGCTCCATAGTGCTTTACAGCACTCTCTGGGTGGTTTACGGATGTCCTCAACAATCTGGCTCCTCATTCTACTGTCTTTGTGTATGTACTTAGTGTAACATCCTGGGTTAAAAATTATTTCAGATTAGTATATTTAATTTAATCCAAGTAAATAGTTACACCTCTATTATTGCAGAAATAATTATGGTTGGGCCCCAACCAGAAAACTTTTAAAACCAAAGAAATCTTTCCTGAAAAGATCCTAAGAATCTGCACATGTGCAATTTTACTTATGACTGCTTAAAAGTACTTAAAGAGTCAATGAATTTAGGGACACATAAACAGAAATTAAAATCGGAGACAATAGTGACAATCTGAGCATGGATTAATTCGAAAATTTTTCCAGTGAATGAATTCTGTATTGTTTAACAAAAATATATATTTCTGCTTTGAAATCCTGTTGAATTTAACTGTCTTAGTCCCAACAAAATATGCATGAGATTATGGCCTTATAGTTTATATTAATGAAGGTTCAAAATAAAAAATGAAATAAATAAAAAATGAAATAAATAAAAAATAAGCATGTCTCACTCTTTATCAGTGTAGAAAGGCATACCATCACTGATAAGATAACATCTACAGTAGATGCTCATGGCACAGAGCTGAAAAAACACCGCATGCATTCATGAAAAGATAAAGCATTAACCAGATTGATGGAATCAGCAGTACAGGATGTTAGACTACTTTCAAGGGACTCAAGCAGGAAACAGGTTAAGACAATGGCAACAGCAGCTTTCCTGATAGTTTCTGCAGAGCAAAGACATTAAGGAAGTAATATTTGTAGCTCAGATGAGAACAAGAAGTCTAGGGATTCTCTTCTAATTCCTGCAGAGCTACTGATTAAGAATGATCCTGTTCAGGGTTTCTCTCTTTTTTGAGATAGGTTGGAGGGTGGAGGGTAAGCTACCACTAGACCTAAAAACAACATCATCATTATCAAGTCCTAAACTTGTGAAATAATATTATTCCCCCCATTAATTCTGCATTTAATCTTTTTCAATTTCAAATAAAGAATATTTATTTACATACAAATTGAAATGAATTGAGTGGGCTTCGTTTTACAGATTTTGTCTATGGAAACAAATCACAGGCTATTTTATTATGAATCTATGTGTGGAACTGAAAATGTGTTCCTGTAAGTGAATTGGACTATAGGCAGTGCATATGAGCCTAAGTGGAATTATTTTTAAAACTAGTTCAATAAATGAGTATTCAGAATTTCATCACCAACTCATGTTAACTCTATGCATGAGACAATGGTGATTCTAGCTGGTCCTAAATCACATTTAAGTCAGAACAGGGATTTTTTTCTAGCTGGGTGAACACAAATGCTACTTTTCATTTTATTATATTTGGGTTTCTGGGCAGCATATAATATAGCTGGTGATGCAGTACTTTCAGTACAATACATGGGGTACTTCCTTTTGGCTGCTCCTTCTGTTTGGGAATGTTTTGGGAGTGTTTTAAAATGGGAGTACAAAAGGTGGAAGACATATTTCCCAAAATCAGGTCATTTGTTACTGAAATTTGGTAACCAGTGGTGGGGTCTGTAAATTGAAAAATGAGTAGACAGTGTTGTACGCTACAAATAGGCTGCATATTGTTTATCCTTAAATTGGGTTATGCTGGAAAAACCAGCATTATGTGTTTCCTGACAATAAATTTGTAGAAAAATTATCTTTTTACATATAGTATACTGGTATGTGTGTGTGTGTGTATGAAATAAAATATAGCTATATGAAAGTGAAGTGCCGTAAAATTAGTGCTTTAATTGCAATGCATAGATGCTTTGCTGAAGCAGGAAGTTCATGAATAAAATCTGACTGTGGGCCTGTTTTGAATATGTCATATTCATAAAGTAACGGGAAAGGCTTTGCTTTTTTTAATATATAACATGCTGTGCATATCTCTAGCATGACACAAACAGCTAATTGTGTAGCATCATTAAAGAATGAGAGTTACTAGGATCAAAAGTAGAGTGTCTTTTGAAATGCTAAATTATATTAGGTAGAGGCACCTCAGCTACATGCATTATAATCTATAATACATATGAACTACAGGAACATTCTTGCTAACACTGTATTCAAATTCAAAGCAGGAACCATCTAGGCCAAACTGTGCCCAAACTCTATCGCAGAGCAGCATAAACTGATAATGATTCTGTTTGATAATTTCTCCAAAGTACAGACAAAAATGTCCCCAAACTATGCTGGCTTTCTGCTACACCATTTCTATTACTCAAAAATGTACAAGAAATAAATTATAAATTTTATCTATGCTATAGTATGAAAGAGATCATGACTCCGAAACTTGTGGTAGCATATTAACCCTTCCACTTTACACAGTTGGCGTCAACCTAACAGTGAGAGTAACAATTCCGTTTCCCTCAAGAGTAAAATCAGCTTCAGAAGCTTTCCTTGGAGCAAATTTTTGAGGTGGCACCGGAAGTCCAAAGGAAGGGTAAAAAAACATACCACTGCAAGAGAGGCAGCATATTCACACAGGGCTAAGATTCATCTTGTTTATATGAAGAGCTAATGGAAAATAGCACTAAAATATCTCTTTTTGTAACGTATCTTCCTCCAGTATATTAATCAAGTGTCCAAATTTAAGCATTTGGCCCTGCCATCTTGGCAGATCTTGTAAAGCTAATTGGTTTCATCTGAAACTGATTATTTTTCCCCTTTTAGACTATTTACACCTCTTCTTCTGTACACCAGACAGCAGGAAGAGAACTATTTCCATTTTTCCTACTTTTTTTTGCCATAAATTCCCTCCATTCCAGAATTCTCTCTGTCATCTGTAGGTGGAATGTCCCCCCCCCCACACACACTTTCTTTGCTAGTTATATAAATGCCTCTTTTTCTGTCCTGAAACTGCTCCCCCTATCTGTAAGAATTAGACTGTTGTCATCCTCAAAACCTGAATGGGCATTCAGACAGGAATTTGGGACTAATTAGGTAAGTCTTCTACTGACTTAAATAACCCGATCTGTCCTTCCTGTGCTGGGAATAAAAAATGCATTCCATCTCAAACTTGATCATTATAGACAGTCAGATCTCACAAGGTTGTTGTGGGGGAAAAAACAGAAGGAAGGAGGAGTGTTAGGTATGTTCACTTCCTTGAATTATTTACAAAAATAATAAAATCAGGATTAAAAAAAAAACCCTAAAATCAAAATTAGTAAATCATCCAAATATACAACTGGAAACGTATCAGAATATTATGATTATCATCATTATTATTACATTTATATGATGCCTAACTCTCAATGATTCTAGATGATTGCAAATAACCACATTAAAAACTAGGGGAAAATATACAAAAACGAAGAATAAAGATGGCAAGCATGACAAAAAAAAAAATCTAGATGGGAAAAAAAAGAAAAAAACAACAACCATGTAATCCAAAGGGAGTTTCAATCCCATTCCAAAATTATAGTAATATGATATCTAACTTGTATGAAGACTTTTGGAACGAATACTAATTTGAATGACATTACTTGTGTGTTCAAATTTCCCTTTATAAGAATGAAAGGCAATTATGTATTTATGAGCCTATTTTATTCAAATGAGATTGTAAGTCTCTGTCAGATTCAGCCTGGTAAAAAAATTTCAACCAAATCGATTCGATAGCAATCCCCAATGGGATTGAATTCAGAACTTTCTAACCATTGAATATATGGAGGGAAGCATTTTTCTATTTAAGAAGAAAGATAGGAGAACTTGCAGGAAAAGCCAACAAGTAGGTGAAAGCATTCTGTAAAAAAATTTAGGGATAAATTATTTCTGGCACTTTAACTCCATATCTGACTGCAAAATAGCATTTTTCAGGAAGCTGCTCTCCAGGAATGAGATTAATAGTACAGTCACAAAATAGTGGTCTCCAGAAGGTTTAGAACTCTGGGAGGTGAGGGAATGCCCATGGTCAGCACCTTTGAAAGGATACTAAATTTTGCATATTTCTTTTTCTAATAATATTTGGAAATTGCTTGCTAACTATAACCCTAACTCTAACCTTTGGGTTGATACATTTTAAAGCACTGGGTGAGTGTCCTTCAATTCCTTGCAACAACAACAACAACAAAAAAAGATTTAACTACATGTTTAAGAACTTCAGATTTTTTTTAATAAAAAGGAAAAGAGTAATTGTCCCAAAGGTGCTTTTTCAAGAGGGAACTGGACTTTTGCTTCTCATCCAAGAAGCTTCTTAAGCTCTGACTGGATGGTGGGGAATGGAAGGATTTATACTCCTTGCAGACAGCTGGTCATTTGCATTCTTTTAGCAGGTCATTAAGGTCACCTGGAGGTTTATCTGTGTCATCAGGGTCACATGAGTGGTGCAAATGGGTGTGGAGCCTTCTTGGAACTGTTGAAAGGATTGTGTTGTAGATTGGAGATAGATGATGTTGTATCTCTGCCCCTCTGTTGAGAGAGGGCTGTTCAATTTTGACATAGATGACCTCTTTAACCCTTCTTTCAAACCAGCGGTCCTCTCTGTCCAAAATGTGGACTTTGCTGTCTTCAAAAGAGTGGCCTGTGTCTTTAAAATGCAGATGGACTGCTGAATCTAGTCCTGATGTTCTTGTTCTTCTATGACCTGGATGACTGAGAAGCTCCATAGACAAAAGAGTGATTAAAAGTTTGATTTTAGAAAGCTACAAACAGATTAAGGATCCAGATAAATGGGAAATAAGATTTTGGAATTAATTAATTATAAAGAATCCTTCCCATGGAAAAATGCTTTTGTTTTGATTATTTTTTAGAAAAGACCTTTAAAAATTGGACACCAGAGTGAACTAAAGATTGCAGTTAAAGAACACTCAAACTCAACTTATAATTACAGAATGAGGCAACATAGTTTAACACCAGACGTATTAAGGAATATTTCTGAACAATGAATTCTAAAAAAAATTAATACTGTTTTCCTCTATAAATAGACAAGAATGGCATGGAAAAAGATGCTACACTGGACATACACAAAAAGCAGACAATGTCTTAATGAAAATGGATATACAAATAACAAACCAAGAGTGGCCTGGATAATTTTCCTATATTTGGATTTACAAATGAGGCTTGTTGAAGTTTTGAACACCTTTGTGAGAAGTGATGAAGAAAAAAATGAAAGGAAAACAAGTTTTATGGTATTATTCGAAAGAACTGAAGTTCAAGATATTAGAAGTAAAAGGAAAGAATATAAAGTTGGTTTATGTGATCAAGGTTGAAATAGATATTTTGTTATTTCTGGTAACCCTTAATGGACTTTTGCTGACATCGACTAAAATGACGGGCCTTTATATATTTGGGTATAGATGGGATATGGGAAGAAGGTATAAAATATATATAATATATTAAGAGGAGGTGATTTTTTTTTACAACCCTTTAATCGGGGTGGAGTCAGGGAGACTGTGGGGAGCTGAGTGATTACTGGTGGATGCCCTTCCTGATGCCTATGCAGAGTTCACAGCAGATATTTTCGCTTTGTGCCCTGATAGAGAAACATCTTCGTTGCCTAGGATTGAACTCTCAGCTTTCCAAGTAGGAGGTGAATGTCTTCACCTCTAGGCCACCACACTGCTAAAATTATTTAAACTTGTTATGATGCAGGGGAAGGTAACTTTTTTTTCCTTTCCCTTTCTTTACTTTATTTTAACTTTCATTTCTTTCCACTTTCTGTTTTTCCTTTTCCCTTTTTGTTTTGCACTTCTATTTTTTCCTTTTTCTTTTTTTGAATAAAACAAATTAGTCAAAGGTGTACTTTAATAAAACACAATAAATAAACTATGGACGGTTATGCCTGAAATTCTGGCCAAATATCACAAAGAGACAAACCCAACCTAACAATCCTTTTTCATATAGTCTACCCTGATTTCATAGACTATAGCTTAAAAACTGGACCAAAAAATAAGGAATATAGAATAAACTGAATTCTAAGTGTGGCATGTAGCTTATGAATAAAGGCTCCAGTATGTTATTGCAGACATATAGAGAGTTGAGAATGGGCAAAGGAGTGTAGGTGATGTCACATATGTCATGTCATAATTATAGAAATGATACATTATATAATCAAAATTCTTTTGTCTGATGATATGGTGTGTATGATCTCATCATGGCCTCTACTAGATAATATGCTGATAAGTATTATATTAAATGTATGGAGTTTTCTTTTGTTTGATCAATGTGATTATTGACCAATGCTTCTGTCAAAATTCAAAGAACTGAATTAACTTTAAAAGGCAATAAAAATTGAAGATTTGAAGATTGCAGAAACATGAGATAGATCTCCATGCAAGAAGTATATGATTTAGCCTCATAAAGCTGGGCTAACTACAAGTGGTTCTCTTTGTGAAATTCATATATGATGCAGAATGTATGAAATCTTATCTTTAAGTTTTCCAGAAGCCTTTTTTCTCCCCATGGAGGAGTTCAAAGGATAATATAAAAAATTGCATCTGGTCAACAGATAAAGTGGCATTTTTTTATATTTTTTTATCAGCAAGCCCTTACTGTTTGTGAAAGGTCATGCCTTTCAATAGAATACCAAAACCATACTATTGTTTGGATTACTAGGATACGTGTGTTTATGTGCATGTGTACACACACACGCACAAACACAAACGTGCACACAGTCACACACACACACATAACCTGAATTTCTCCTGAAGAAATCCATCAAAAATAGATATGTTGTTTAAAGACATATCCCTGTATATTAAAAAAAAAATTATGAACAAATATTGCATTAATCTACTACTCATATATTGCTTTAATATTGCATTAGTAGCAAATTAGAATCTAAGGCTGGAGTTCCATGTTTTGAATATTAACTGATGATGTTACCATGGCTGCCTTATAAGATTTTAATGGTCAGATTTTAATGAACCCCAATAGAATTATAGCTAGTGTTCAGATAAAATGCAGTATGCTTTCTTGAAATCTGCAATTCACTGACTGCAAAGAAGGAAACTTATACTCAGTACTTTCAGAGAGAGAACAAATGTTCAATTGTGGAGTGCTTCAGTTAAGAGTCATCCTCTGGTCTGTTTTCCAGGCTATTCAGTTACATATTCTAGCTTGATAAGGCTATTGACATACTTTCTGGTACTAAGTCCAACAGAGATAGCTACCTAGTGGCAGTGCCCCTGCTTTTCTGGCACCATCAGGTGGACTTGTAGTCTTGATAGTTAAATCTTTCTCATTCCAGAAGTTACAATTTTGCTCTATTCATTTCCAATTTACTTCTTTCCTCTGAATTCCTTACAATCTGTTTATTTCAACAGGAAAAATGAGGATAAGCCACAGTACTTCTCATGGAAGTGGACCATTGCTGATCTCATTTTAAAATCATAAAATTAAAAGTCAGACATATCAGGCATAGCACGTAGTGAAAAATGAAATAAATAAAAAGAAAACCAGCACAGCCCCCAAGATATTATTATTGTTGCGGAGATAAATAATTAGAGGTGAAATGAATCTTGTTTCCCTGCCCACAATCCTCATGAATAAGACCGGAGTCCAGGAAAGAATAAAAGTAATATATTTCATAACAAAAATAAGAACACCTAAGTCTGTGTCTACATGGTGAAGAACAAAAAGAACAAAGGAAAGATTAACACATGCGCAGTACAGGTATCACATGAGAACTTCATATCAGTATACAGTGTCATTTCAGAATAAGAGTCCTGCTGACAAATTAAAATGAACGTAGTGACAATTATTAACAAATATAGTTAAACCTAAAGAAGGTTAAGTATATTTCAACTGTATTGATTTGAAAACCTTTTGTTTTAATATGTAATTAAATTAAAATGTAAAATATGTCTACAGAACATTTTGTCACCAATAAAATTAAGTTTTGGCTCTCCCCTGTTTATTTAATATTTCTGAAGAGGGCAGTTGCAAGAATAAAATTATTAAATTCTAAATCATAAAACATATGGTGATCATAAACAAAATCCACTGTATTTCGTATATTAAAAAAAATCCTATCTGGGTCTTTTAATGGATTTTTGGAACATATTTTAAGTAAATGAAAACAGAAAGGAGAAACTCTTCCATCTGAGATTAAAAATGTGCAAATTATTACTCTTACTCAATGGTATGCATTTTGAATTGCCAGTTGGGTGGAAATATACAAATGGTCTAGACATTATTTTATTCCCAAGCATAACTATAGATGCTATAATAGTTTTATGATCAAAAGTAAATCCAAAAGGAATGTTTTAAGCATATAGGCCATAGCATATTTGAATCCATTAGGAATGCATTAATGATCAAAGCAGCTCAGATGCTCCTGAATAAAGCACTTATTTTGCCCTGCAGTTGCCATAGTTCTTTTTTGTCGCTTTAATGCTAGCATATCATGTGAGAAAGCACCCAACACAAGATGTTTTTTTCACTGCACTGTGTGCTTTGGGAGCCAGTGTTACTCATGTCTTGCCATTTTACTCAGAGTGACATTTCAAATGACCCCAAGTCCCTACCACATTAACAAAGAATGTGACAAGAAGTGGAGAGCTTTGTTATCCCCAGGTTGATATATTTGTAGCAGTCCCATGTTCTGTTGGTTCTACCATAGACCTGGGTTGGGAAAAGACACTATTATTCTCTGGTATTCTTCAGATCATGTTACTTAGGTAATAGTCTCGTCTTTCTTCTCCTGAGCTGCTGGGTTTGTTCCAAGAAAAATAAGAGATGTTGAATTACTATTTTTGTTATTGTATAGAACTGTAACTCAATTCCTGCCTCCCTTCATTATCTCCTCAAGTCTTGAAGCTAATTGACAGCAAGTCTTTATATCTTGATTTGTTCCCATTAGAAGTCCTTGTGCTCTTGAATAAACAGGTAAGGTAATAACTTTAATTACTTCTGCAATTAGATGTATCTAAAGCACCTGTTCTTTCATATGGAAAACCCAGTCACAAAACTCTTTCTTTTCTTTTGGTTTGTTGTATTTTGCATACCCTTACCATTATATAGTACAAAGGTAAGAGGAAAACAGAGATTAGCCTTGGCAACTTTCATCTGAAAACTGAAAATTGGAAAAAAAAAACTGGTAAGGTAAAAAATAGCAATGTTTAGTTCCAACTGATAGGAGGCAAAAGATAAAAATGAACAAAGGAGAAATTAATCTGAATGGTTTTTAAATACAAATGTATTAAGTTGCCCCTCCCAAAACAAGATGCAAAGTTCATGTTTTACACAGTATTGAATCAAAAAAGGAGAATATTTGTAGCTCAGGGTTGAAATGAGCGGTTCTTCGTTCTCTCTGAACTTGGTTTTTTTCTCACAGACATTTTATTACTGAAACTAGGTAACATCATCAATGCTAGTCAAATTAAACTAGCACTGATTATGTTACCTAGTTTGGGTAATGAAATGTCTGTGAGAAAACAACCAAGCTCAGAGAGAACCAAGCACCACTCACATCTTTGAATATTTTCATGTGTTCTGGAAATATACCTGAAAAGAAAACAGAAAAAAAGTATACATTATGCAACATCTCAAGGTTTGGTAGTAAACCACAGAACTCCTAACTTTACATAAGTCATCTCAGTTCCATCTGACCCTGACTTGGTCAGATACTAAACTTAGTCCTATAAAATGAAGCCAAATGAAACAGTTGGTTGCCCACTACCAGTGAAAAGGTGTGAGTGCCTTAAATACACACACTGATAGAAAACCTGTAATTTGTTTTCCTTCCTGTCCTTCCCATGAATTAATATACTGTTTCTCAACCTTGGCAACTTTAAGATGTGTGGACTCCAGTTCCCAGAATTCCCCTTGCTGGTGAATTGTGTGAGATGAAGTCCACAGATCTTAAAGTTGTCAAAGTTGAGAAGCACTGAATTAATGGTGCGTCATAGCCTTGAAATTGAAAACTTCTGGCTCTTAGTTTATTCACTTTATTTCTCACAAAATATTAGGAAACATTGGGTGCTATATCACACATTTAACAAAATTGTGTATGAAAATATTTCAGCTGAAGGAGAAACAGAGAAGGACATGAGTCCTTTTTTTTTTAGAAACTGAAAAGTTAAACTTTTTTATTAACTTCTTTAATAGGCACACACATAACTATGCATATACTCTCAATGAAAAAAAGCAGTTTTTAAATTTAGGCTCAAATAGATTAATGTAGCCAGAATTTCATGTTTTTCATATCTTTGTTATTATTCATTTGATACTTAGCTGGACCTTTTCTCAAACTATTCCACCATTACAAAATCTAAATAAAATGTTCTTGTTGTCATAAATACACCTTGACCAAACTCAAGAAGAGGGTCTGTAGCAACATAAACGTATCTAGGAAGGAATAATGGGATAATTTTTTAAAATCAATTATTCTACTGGATTTTAAAAAATAATTTGTTTCTACAAATTATGGACTGGACTCACTGGTGTAAATACCCTTTTTATGATAAAAAGTTTCTGAAGTGATTAGTTAGAGGAGGAACACATGTCTTCTTTATATCATCAAGTAAAATAAGCAAATGGAAAAGCAGATGTACAAGGTAATTGTTAGGTAAACCAGAGATAGCCAATTTCTGGAAAAAGGCAAACTTCTCCATAATGCTCATTTCCAGAGCAAAAGGAAATTCCAAATATACAGGAAATAGACAGGATAATTGTTAATAAATTTAAACTAATCCAAACTACACTGTGTATGTGTCAGAGAGTGAGAAATAGATGGAGAGGGAGAGGGAGAGGGAGAGGGAGAGGGAGAGGGAGAGGGAGAGAGAGATTTCCACATTTTCTTATTTGTTAATATAATTACTCCATTTTGCATAAAGAAGGGGAAGAAAAAATCTTGATGCTGAAAATTGGATTTGAATCAAGAACTTATTAACTTATTTATTTCAATTCTGAAGCACAAACCTATATATTAGCCTTCTGCAACTTAGGTTCCAACCAGATATGTGGAACATGTCCTTTGCTCATACATCTGGAGGGCACCCAGTTTAGAGGTACTATATTAGACTGTATCAGGGGTGGGTTCCGGATTCTTCTACTGCCGGTTCGTTCAGGGACGCGCCGCGTGGGCAGACGCACTTTGCACACACACGCGCATGCGTAGTACTAAAAAAAAAGCTTCTGCGCATGCGCAGAAGCAAAAAACAAGATGGTGGCGCCTATGGCGCCACCGAGAGAACCGGTTCAGGACGTGGCAGGCCTGGGTCACTGCTGGTTCCAGCGACCCAGGCCACCAAGTTACTAACGGCTCTATAGAACCAGTTTGAACCAGTAGGAACCCATCTCTGGATTGTATTTGGAATATAGAATGCAGAATACAGAATACCAGAGCTGGAAAGGAACTTGGAGATCTTCTAGTCCAATCACCTGCTCAAGCAGGAGACCCTATACCATTCCAAATAAATAGCTGTCCAATCTCTTCTTAAAAATCTCCAGTGATGGAATACCCACAACTTCTGGAGGCACGCTGTTCCACTGATTAATTATTCTCACTGTCAAGAAAATCCAGACCCTCTGGCACTCTTTTCCATTCAAGGGAACAAAGGATTTCTGTTCTAACCACATTTGTTTACTTCCAGAAGTTGAATGTTCATGGGGACACTATGAATGTTCCATTTATTGCATGGAGTCTTTTATACCAAACATGCATATGAGAGGGCCAGGGAATGTGATCCACTCACCCTACATTTATTTCAGTGTAGATGGTTTCTCACCTTATTCAGATATTTGTCTAGAAGTATTTGGTCCTGAAACTGGATATTGACAGATTTGTATATAATGACTATATCTCTCCAGCTTCCTCACACTTTATTCTTCCAATTTTTTCCTTGAATTCAGTAAAGGATTCAAAAGGGAAATTTATATTCATGTTTATCTGAGATCAAATAATGCTTTCTACACAGAACCCTAATAAAGTGGGCCCTAGATCTCCCTAAATTATATTCAAATATGAACATCTGTCATCATAGGTCAGGACAAGGTGTAATCTTTGCCATTAGTTAAATTGCATCTAGTATAAGTTTTTTCTAAGTGTTATGGTCATCTTTATAAAGCCTGGGTAAGTTTCTGTAGGCTATCTCAGTATGACTCCAGCATTTATAGAGAGGGATGACTCCTAATAGCATCTGTTTTCAGCTGCAAGTAGGATACAGACTAATTACAGCAATCCACTACCTCAGTTTAGTAAAACTTGAAACTGTCTGACCAGTCAGACAAATCCATTAGGATTTTATTGGGTCCTAAAAAGAGTTATGTGATTCCCTAGGATCCAATCCTTGTCAATCAGGCATGGTAAATTGGATTCTTGAATAGGGAAATCCCTAAGGGAGAGTAGATGTTATCTAGATCAGATGCAGTGATTTTTTTTCAGCTCTGTGCTCACTAGGTTCTGTTCTCTCTTTAGTGAACCAATAAAACCATAATAAGTATTGATTAACCCATTACTGAGCATTATCCACTGGCTTTTGCCTGACTGTATTTAAACACAACACACTACCTTTCATGCTGCCACTGCACAGCTGTTCGCTTTGACTTTGGCAGGATTGCCAAGTTAGTGACGGGATATTGGCTTTTAGAATGCTTCAAGTCACTCCGTGCTACATTTCAAATGTGCTATTATAAACACTCAGCTCTGGGATACAATGCATTTGCTTATTCAAAAAAGGGAAGGAAATGACCAGGAGAACCACAGCTCCTTTTGCTGAGATGTTCAGCATATAAATGTAATTTTTACAATGCATATTTTGTCACAAATATTGTTTAATTACAGTTGCTACAAACAACAGCATTTCTGGAATCTTTATTTTAAATGAAACAGGACAATGATCTTTTTGGCTTTGTACACCTTTGGACTCTAGCATCATGCTGATTTCATTGTTCATCTGCTGTCAGAACATGTTGCAGTATTCATCTGATGTTCGGGTGCAGCAAGATTGCATTCTGCCTGAAATGAAGAGCTTTTTAGCTGTGGGAACCTTAAGATTTTCTGTAAACAGATGGATGGTTCACATGCAAAGCTATAACGTATGTCACTGCCAATCTAGTGTGATTGTACAGCTCTCTACTAATCATTAGCTTGTTGGTGACTCTCTGAATTTTATCCTGAGAGCTGCTCAATACTTGGGAATTCAGAGATCACCTCAGTAAATTAAGTTTGATTATAGAGAACAAGGTCATGAGCCAAATGGTCACAGGTCAAACCAAAGACAGCATTTCAAGGTTTTTTTTAAAATAATATATTGTGGCTTTAAAAATTAGTTTATTTTCATCTCTTGCAGAAACAAAGAAGGAACAATGAAAAAAGAAAAATTGCATTTGTCTCTCTCGATTTTTAGGTGTTGTTTTCAAGGCTTGGTGGCATTTTCTGTGTTCATTATGAAATAGCCATTTGATCAAGTGATTTTCAATATATTATCAAAATAAATGGCATTCACTTCATTAGATGCAGAGAAAGTATAGCTGGAAAAGGGACAAGTATTAATTGAGGACTCTGAAGAAACTGACACTCCATCTTATGACCCTGAGGCTGTATTATTCAAGATACCCCATGATGGAAAGAAGTCTGTCTCCATAGCAATTACCTAAATCTTTTATCAGTCATTTCTGGAAGAAAATTAGAGCAATTGTGTCAGGATGGTCATATGGGCAGAAATTGCACACTCATTCAAACCACTTACGTCTCCGACTTTGTCCCTGCTTGATAGCGCTTTTGTTTACTCCTATGCCTTTGAAAGCTTGATTGGAAATGAGCAGATGTGTCGTACTGTAACCACAAAGGGTTGTCCTTTGTTTTCTATATATTTCTTTTATTCTTTTTCTAGGATTGTCATGAAATTACACTGTTTTCCTGTTGATTAAGCAAATGATACCCCTAAAGCTAAAAGCAAGGGAGGTGATAAGGGGGAAGGGAAGAAGGAAGAAAAAGAGTGAGAGAGAAATAGAGAGAGAGAGAGAAAAGGAGATGGAGAGAGATGAAGCACTTTGATCCTGCTAGTTAAAATTAGCAACTGCAAATTTTTCCTTGTCATGGATTTAATTATTAGAGAACTTGATAATATTTAATAGTACAGGTTAATTTGATGGGACACTTTGTGGGGAAAAAGTGCTGTGAAGAGCTGTTCCCTATTTCATCACATCATATCACACTTGTAGAATTTTATTGACTAGATAATTGGCATGTCACTACAGTCTGAGCTGGTTTGGGGGAAGATAGCCTAGCGAGCTTATACAATTGCCTGTTAATTTAGTAAGTATTAAATCTAATTAAGAGATGAACTTGGTTTTTTCCCCCCTCTTTCAAAAAACCTGAATATTTGGATTTTCTCCCCCCTCACTCTCCCACTGCAGCTGGATGTTGTAATTAGAATATAATGCTTAACTATTGATCAATATTAGGTGCTGCCTGTACTGAGTGCTATGAACAACAGCCTAAGCTCTCCCTTCAAGTTCCTTGTTTGAAGAAAATTTACAATTAATAGCTTTCTTACAACAGGAGAGATATCCTCCTCCTTCATGGCTCAGCTAGGGACCTGCCAGACTAATCTATTCCCAGTTTGCTGGCCATGGTCCTTTACTCTATCTGTCTTAGCATATTGATTTCTGAGCTGTCTTATTGGTTCCTAACATAATTATACCAGGAGTGGCTCTCTTAGTACAGCTAATACATTTACACCATGGCACCTAGGGAAGCTTATTATAACAGCATCCGGTAGCAGTGTTATAGTTAAGGGTCAGTTGCCATTTCCATTAGAAACCCCATTTTTCAGAGGTTTGTACCTTAGCTATTTTAATTTATATCAAACTGAAACCTGGCACAGTTATTGTCTGCCTGGATTTAATATCTCCTTTATTATTAAAACATATTCAAATCATTCAGAAAACATTCATAGGAATGCAGAATGATGCATTAAGTTTACCTGTTCTTTAAGATTTTTTATTAATTGGAAACATTAAATGTAGTTTGCATAACCTTATTTTTTTCTGTTTTGCAGTATTTTAACAAAAAATTGAATTTTAAATTATTGTCATGGTTTTACTATTACAGAAGAAAGCATTTATAAGGTGCATTTAAAATCTTCAGGAACTTAATATTATTATTATCTTTATTATTAACAATTAATAGATTTGTTCACAGATCCTAGTTACCTGGCATATTTATTGTTCCTACTCAAGATATGCAATTGCATTTTTTTATTTCTATGGTTTATTATAAAGAATTCTGTTACAGACCTGTACCAGGAATGGAAATATAAACATATAGAATTATATTTGTGAGATTATGTATGAAAAATCTTAATAACAAGCAAAATTTGACAAAAATAAAATTTGAAAATCATCCATCAGATGTTTCAGTTAATCTATTTATACAAAAATCTCATCATACAATGAGCAACGATTTTAAGAGCTATTACATATTGATACATACCCGTTTACCTTCAATTAAAAAACAACAACCTTGAAGTCTCTAGGTTTTATTTTGATATATTAGCTATGTGTATTTCTAAACCAGTAAGAATAATGTGGTACTGAATCATCATGGTTTGTAAATAAAAAAATAACATTTGCAAATATTTAGATGTAATAAATTACTGATTATTGTAGTGGTCTATCTTCCCCTCTATATCTCCTGCCCTTACTTAAGTAGAAGAAATGTGTGCAGTTTGGCAAAAAGCTCCATATAGACAATCACTATCAAGAAATCAGAAATGAAAAAAATAAAAAATAATCAAAATGGAGAAATAAAATTCTGCAATAGGTTTAGAGATAGATTTTGTGTATGTTTTTTGGGTTTCTTACTATTCTAAAAGAAATATATGTGTTCTGGAATATGCATTCTGGCACAAGCATTCTGCATCCTGTTATAATTTGTCAAATACATTTTAAATTGCACAGTAATTAGTAGTATACAATATTTACCACCATTTAAATTAGTATACAGTTAAAGCTAATAAGTAGGCATGTCCTAGATTTATTTTTATGGTCTCAAATTTTAACTACACAGCAGAATAACAATCAAAAATGACCCTTAAGCAGGGGTGGGTTCTAACTTACCTCGCTGCTGGTTCGCTTCCTCCCGCGCCGCGTGGCCGCGCCTCACGGGCGCGCGCGTGCATGTGCAGTGCAAAATAATAAAAATAAAATTCCCCCCCCCAAAAAAAGCCAAAAACAAGATGGCAACGCATGCGCAGTGCCAGAAACTCGGCTTCTGCGCATGCGCAGAAGAAAAAAAAAAACCGGAAAAAATTCAAAAAAACAAAACAAAAACAAATCCCCCCCCCCCAAATAAAATAAAATAAAAGATGGCAGCGTCCACAGACCGGCACCGACCAAACCGGATCCGTGACATCATGACATTACCAGCGGGTCACTACCGGTTCGGACGAACCGGTCCAAACCGGGAGGAACCCACCTCTGCCCTTAAGGGTTAGAACCAAAGAATCATAGAGTTGGAAGGAACCTAAGAGGAACATTTAACCCCTTACACCCTGTAGGATTTCCTACACCATCCCTAATAGATGCCTATCAGGCCTGTTTTTGAAAACCTTCAAAGAAGGAGAAGATATCACTTCATGCACTAACCTATTCCACTGTTTGACAGCTTTTCCTTATGATTTGCATATGCTAAATCAATGAATCCTTATGATTAATCTGTATCCTTGAATTCCATCTTATTAGTTTATAGTCTTATCCTCTAGAACAAATGACAATAAATCCACACTACAATGTAACAGTTCTTTAAATATTTGAAGACAACTATCAAGATCCCTCTAGTCCTTCTCTTTTGTAAGAATTTGAAGATTTATTTTTTTTACTGCTCTTCCTAGGACTTGGTTCTCAATCCTGTCACCATCTTGGTAGCTCTTCTCTGGACTTGTTCCAGTTTATCTTTTAAAAAACTTGATGTGCATATCTAAACACAATACTCCAAGTGAGGCTAACCAAAATAAGGTATCTTATATGATCCAAAGCATCTAGTAATCTGAACTTTATGCTGGTGCTATTCCCCAAGATGTTGTTGGCTCCATTAGTACACCCAAGTCTTTCTCACATGTGCTGCTGTTGACCAAGATTTTCCCCATTCCAGGGGTGAAATCCAGCAGGATCTGACAGGTTATGGAGAACCGGTAGCGGAAATTTTGAGTAGTTCAAAGAACCGGCAAATACCACCTCTGGCTGGCCCCAGAGTGGGGTGGGAATGGAGATTTTGCAATATCCTTCCCCCAGGAGTGGGGAGGGAATGGGGATTTTGCAGTATCCTTCCCCTGGAGTGGGATGGGAATGGAGATTTTGCAGCATCCTTCCCCTGGAGTGGGGTGGGAATGGAGATTTTGCAGTATCTGTCAGGGTTCCAATAAACACCCCCAACGAAATAAAACTCCGAGGCTAGAAGTTCCTCAAAGTTTCAATTTATTAGAGATGCCATGTTGGCAACATCTGGGAAAACCCGAATCTGAAAGCTTCCGGGTTTTCCCCACCCAAACGAAAGTTCAAGTCCCTGCCCAGCACCCACATGTCCATCACACGATCCAATCAGGTACCATCCAAAACTGAAGATGCCTCCCCGTCACTTCCTCGCAGCTGCCAGCCACAGCGACCTTGACTTTCTGGAAAGAATGCCTTCCCAGCACCCACATCTCCATCACACGATCCAATCTGGCACCATCCAAACTGAAGATGCCTCCCAGTCACTTCATTGCAGCTGCAGGGCACAGTGGCCTTGACTTTCTGGGAAGAATGTTATTTAGACTACTACATATCACTTACTCCATATAATCCCCCCTCCCATTTTCCCACAGTAGAAAATGTGGCAGGCCTGAATACAAAAAGGTAAAAGATGGCTTCCATGCCTGACAGTATCCTTCCCCTGCCACGCCCACCAAGCCACGCCCACAAAGCCAAGCCACACCCACCAAGCCATGCCCACAGAACCAGTAGTAAAAAAAATTGGATTTCACTACTGCCCCATTCTGCATATTTGTTTTTCTTATTTTGATAAACAACTTTATATTTCTCCCTGTAAATCTTATTCTATTTTTTTCATGTCCACTGTTTTAATTTGTTACCCTCCCTCCACCATGTACTAGCCACCCCACCTAGGTTTGTATTGACTGCAGATTTGGTAAGCATTTTCTTGACATCCTATTCATATCATTTTTAAAAATATTGAATAGCACTGAACCCAGAACAGGGCCATGCGTCACCATACTTGAGATGTTTCTCCAGACAGATCTGACATTGTTTATATCTATCCTTAATATAGTGAGATGGCAAAGATGACATGCACATTTCACAGAAGTCTAACAATGAAGAGATGAACATTCTGTTATTTTTTTAGAAACAGAATATCACATAAACATGTTTAAACTCGTGGTTTGAGATATGATCATATACTCCACTGAACTTGAGAAATTACCCCATACTTAGAGATACACCTTCATGTATTTAATCTCCTCTCCCCCATAGTGCAAAGTATATAAAAGATATGAATTTGGGAGATAAATTATTAAGCTGAACCATACACTACACTATATAGATCAATGATCCTGAACAGTGGCTCTTTTAAAAAGTCATTATTAATTGTTATTTGTTAATTGATTACTCAAATAATGAACAGCATGAATGAATTCTTTCTCAAAAGAGGGGAAATGAGGGATTATCATGACATGGAAGAAATCCCAGAAATGAACACACTTATTTTTCCATGACAATCCAGTGGACCTTACTACCAAGTCACCTAATACAGATAGTCCTCGACTTACAATAGTTCGCTTAGTGACCATTCGAAGCTACAGCGGCACTAAAAAAAGTGACTTATTATCATTTTTCACACTTATGACTATTGCAGCATCTCCATGGTCACATTATTTACATTTGAATGCTTGACAACTGACTCATATTTATGATGGTTGCAGTGTCCCAGGGTCATATGATCAGCTTTTGAAATCTTCTGACCAGCAAAGTCAATGTGGAAACCAGATTCACTTAACAACCATGTTATTAATTTAACAACTGTAGTAACAACTTAACAAATGTGGCAAGAAAAGTCATAAAATGGGGCAAAACTCACTTAATAAATTTCTCATTTAGCAACATAAATTTTTGGCTCAGTTGTGGTTGTACATTGAGAACTACCTGTAAATACTAATCAAGGATTCAAGTCAGAGTATTATGGAAAATTAGAAGCTAATGATAGAAAACTGTAACGTCAAAAAAAAAATTGACATTACAAAGACCAAAGGAAGAGAAGAATCATGGAAATAAGAAATAATAACTAAAAATCCAAATCTACAGAGGCAATTCTATAAGAATGTATTGTCTGCATGAATTTTAGATATTTTTGTCATGGCCAATGAAGTTACTTTCTGTTTATTTGCTGAAAGCTCACTACAAAGAGAGTATTATGGGGAAACCTAGAATTTAGGGATTAGGTTTTTTTAAAAGCATTCAAAAGGGTGCTTCACAAACTCTGCTAAAATGTTAAAATAGTGATGTCTTCCTAAAGGCTCAGCATAATTACTTTGATGACCTTCCTAGCTATTTCCACATGCATGGCTACATTTCAGCTGGAATTGTCAAAAGAAAGTGTCTGTTCACACAAGCACACACAGACACAATTTAAGAAAACTGTCAAAGTAGCCATTCCAAGCTTTGGGGGACAGCCTGGTTACTTTTAATGTTTCATTCCCACCAATCTAATCACTCAAAATACCACTTGAATTTGCAATTTGAGCAAGCAAATCAATTCAAATTTGAATTCCCAATCATTTCAGTAAAATTAACATTGCTGCATATAAAAGGCCTGCTGAATCATCAAATGTGTGATGTTTTAGAGGAGTTCGGTTTGACACATCAAATTCATTTAATAATTCATTACAAAGGAATAATTGACTTTTAATCAATTCTTCAGACTGAATATTTGTATGGTCTTATTAGAGATATCATTCATATTATTTCATACTATTTGACTCCTACATATTACATATGTGAGAAAAACAAAATGTTATTCTGTTCTTCTCTGGTCTGGACCTTAATCCACTTGAATGAAGAACCCATTGGTAATTCTTAATCTTCTTCCTACATGCAGGCAATTCTGAGCACCTTTCCCTTTCTGTTATATATCTGTATCCTATCATGTTCCATCAAAGTAGGTAACTTTTTATTTTGATGCAAGGTGCAGGGAAATAGACAGTTAAGACACCCCTTTCACCTAGTGTCCTGTAAACAGCAAGCCAAGCATAAAGAGGACTGGGAAATAAAGTACATCAAGACCTTAAGAGACCTGTAGTGGGTCACTAAATAAGCACATGCATGTCAGTGGGAATGGGAATCCTGCAGAGAAATAGGGATTAAAGGGTTAGAGGGACAGACAGTTATTCGACATGACAGAGATGAGAAAGAGGGTGAAAGAGGGTTGAGAGCCCTGAGGGGCAAAACTAGTGTGGAGATCATTTCCATGTTGAGGGACATATGGGGGGGAAAATCAACATTGAACTTCTATGAAGAGAATGTCATCTTATCACTAAGACAAAATCACTTTTTCCATTAAAAAAAAACAACCTAGTCAGATATTTGTTGGTAGATTGATTATCAGTACCATATAAGCAAACAGAAAAGTAATCCATGTTACTTATTACAAAAATATTGCTGCATGGAGTATCCAGTCATAGTGATGGATGGCAGCAGTGTAGAATGTATCAGTAATAGAAGTATTTTGATTCACATAAGTAAAACCTTCTAATAATAGGCTCAACCTGCTTCAAGCACAGTATTCGAAGTTCAAAGCCCAAACAGATTTTCACACAGAAGCTTTGATAGCCAGCCTTCTTTGCATTAAAGATTAAGTAGAGATGCATATGATCTAAGGCTCTTATAAGAATATAGGTTACATTTCATATTTCTAAAACCTGTATATGTTTGTAAAATTTCCTTCTGCTGCTAAAAAAATAATAATACTTGGTATGCTACATCATAACAAAGAAGAATTGCAACTATTTATTTCAGTGTTCCTAATTCTTGTCAGGCTGTGACCTGGAACTGTGATACAGAATTTTTCAAAGTCAGCCTGAAAGAAGGGGTGTACATTTATCAATTTTTTTTTTACCTTAGTCACCTATGCAGCAGCACTTGTGAAGGTCTGTTTTTATTTAATTCTCAAGATTTTGTTGTTAATAGAAAAACTGTCCCATAAATTAGGGAAGTGCTCAGTTATGGACTTGACAAAGATTGATTTTGGTCCTACGATTGGTCACCACTGGCAAGTGAGGGTCAGCTATTCTACTGCAAATGGTACATACAGTTTAAAGGTAAACGTAATAAGTATTTTGCAGTCCAGAAGAAAAATGTCCACCCAGAAAGATAATACTATTTTGATATTTGTAATCTGACACTCCTCAATATTTTATTCTAGAAAGTGACCCCATATATTTTAAATTCTACTTTATATATCTATTCAGAACTTAGAATTCCCCATTTATTTAATATATAGCTAGACATAGATTAATTTTAAAAATCTGGTCAGATGTTACCCACATGAATGTGTATGTACATAGAATATGTGGCTTTTTAAAAAAGCAGAAATAGCTGGAATGGATGGTAGGACTAGTTCATTTTTCTTTTTTTCCCTGTAATTCTACAGACACTGTTGCAGCAATTAACCAATCATTTTTGATCACCTGTATGAGCAATCCTTAGTTTCCAAAACTGAAATTAAAATCTGAGATGTTTGTGGCACTTATACCTATTTGCTGCATTTAAATCTCACTTTTCTGTCAATGCAGCCAAAAGCTTTATAGTTTAGAAGAAGAAGAAAATATAGCCAGTGCATGAAACATTTCTGAAGGGGAAGAGTCAAATACCTTTTTATATTTACGAGAAGAAATATTTTTTACATTACTCACCATTACTTCTAAGCCATTGAGGAAGAAGTTAAACATTAACAATCCCCAAGGAGACACTTGGGGGCCCCTGCTACTAAAATCCTTCCATTGAGAGATCTGTCAATTATTTCCAAGTTGTTTATTTAACTGTTTAAATGAAACATTTAAGCTTTGAATAACAGCAGACTAGTAAAACTTCAAAACTGCTTGATTAGTTAATCACTCCTCCATTACTTCCCTTTTATCAAACATCGGATTTATATCATTCAGCAATAATACATCTAATTCATACATTAAAAAAAGAATATATTTTGATTACATATATTTTGCAAGAGTACTTTCTTATCTTAATTTTTAAATCAAAGTTTTATTTGCTGTATTAGGATTTGGTTATGTGATTTTTTTAAAAAAAATAATGGTTTCTTTTGCTTATAAACACCATCTATACATAAACAAAAGTCATTTTCTTGAATTGCAAGCTTTATTGACAAATCAATGTTACATATGCTACAAAACAGGATTCATTCTTTAAGCTATTGTTGATATGTTCATTTTTGCATCTGTATATGATCTGTTTTTCAAATGTTTTTCAATTATCACAAAACATTTTAAACCAAGTTTTATTTCTTTAAGAGTTCTAACCTGCTAATATTTCCAAAATTATTGACCACCTCTTCAAAGATAAGTTATCTGCCACCCTAAAATGAGGGTTTTGTTTGTTTTACTAAAACATATTTGGATCACACTTATAAGACATGTATTGGCCCTCATGAAATAATGTCATAGTGCCTGCCATGTGGAATAAGGTTTTTCCCTGAGATCTATATGGTTCCCAAGTGTCTAGCATTCTGGAATACATTTAAAGATATGACTTTTCTCCCAGGCCTTGAATTCTGATGGTTGATGTCAGATATGTTTAGAAGGGTAGATGTTGTTAGTTTCATTCATCATATGTTCTTGTTCTTTATTCCTTTTGTTTTATAACTTTATTATATTGTAGTTTTATACTGTATACTCTCCAAGGTTAGTTTAAGCACTGCCTAAACAGAGCCGAGGTGGTGCAGTGGTTAGAGTGCAGTACTGCAGGCTACTTCAGCTGACTGCTAGCTGCAGTTCGGCAGTTCAAATCTCACCGGCTCAAGGTTGACTCAGCCTTCCATCCTTCCGAGGTGGGTAAAATGAGGACCCAGATTGTTGGGGCAATATGCTGACTCTGTGAACTGCTTAGAGAGGGCTGTAAAGCACTGTAAAGCAGTATATAAGTCTAAGTGCTATTGCCTGACCCAAACTAATTAATTAGAACCTTACATTTAATTCAACATTTAGTTAAGATGGTGGAGTAAGTGGTGCTGTAGTTTCAGGAACTCTTAAAACCATCTTTGTCAAAGAGATGACCATGGGCATCCTGTGCAATGACCTTTAAAAGGAGAGAGGAGGAAAAATACAGCCTTGTTTTTATTCTTCTATTTCTCACCTGTTTCTGATATTTTAAAACTATTGTATCCTTTTGGAATTATCAAAGAACTGGAGAAAAATCTCAAAATTCAAAGACCTGAAAAGAAACAACTATGGCAAAATAAAGCAAAGATTCTACCAATAATAAAAAGTGCATTGGGGAAGGAGAATTTCTATACAAAGGTCATACTGCCCCAGAAGCAGGTGCCATTTTGGCAGCAGCCACAATGGTCGCATCATATCTGGGATGGCACCATGATCTCTGTATAGGAAGGCAGATCAACTGGTTCATTTTTCCAAAGCAGTCTTCAAAAAAGATAAGTGAAGCAAGGTATGATGGTATGGAACACATGTGGCAGGAAGCAGATCATGGGGTACTTCAGGAGGAGAGGGGGTCCTGGGAAATCCAGGACAGATCATGTGAGTGGGGGAGGTTCTGTAGTGTATGCCTGGACTTGTGCCAAGTCTCCCAGAACCCATATGGTGCTTAACAATCGCAACAGGAAGAACAGGAATTGTGGTCATTTAGTGAATTAATCACAGCATATTGCTTAACAACCACCATGATTTATGACCATAATTCTGTGCTCAATTGAGGTCATAAGTTGAGGACTATCTGTATGCTTGATATGGATGAGTTAGTTTTCTCTTAAGAATCAATTGTACAAACTTTAAAAATTATTTAAGGTTTAAAAATTTACTATCCCCTAATACTTTTTTTTTCTTCCTTGGCAAGATTCCCGTTGTGGCTCATTGGCAAGGATTGCCTCTTCTGAAGGGTGCATGTTGCTTGGACAACAGTTTCTTTTTTAAATGTGGTTGAGAAGTGTGTTATCATTTTACAAATTTTTATATATAATTCACTAACGTGACTGTGTGTTTCTGTGAAATATAGATGTGTTGTTTCAGTCTGAGTTATGTACATTAGACAGAATAAGAATATTAAACCCACTGATGCAATTAAGAAGATTCAAAACACAGAAACATATGGCTGAAGAGAGGTTGCGTGTGTAAAAAAAACCTAGTAGCAGGAGTTTAAAAAATGAAAGCAGAATGAAAGAGCTGTGGACTGCATACTGAGATTATCAGGAAGTACATTATAGGTCAGACAACAAGGTGAAAGGAGTATGGATTGTGGGGGGAAGTAACAGATCACAGAAGAACCCAACCAACCAAGTAGAATAAGGCTGAGCCTTTCTGTTTCCCTTCAAGCAAAACTGTCTAAACAAATTCCTTCAAAAGAGTGAGACACAACTAGCAGAGTATCAGCTTCCCAGCGCCTTGATAGTGAAGTTTGGAGAACTAGAAAACTCACTGGCCACCTCTTCATGTTAATGTCAGGGGGATCATTATGCTTCTCCTCCTGTTTTCTTCATATACTGTAGGTAAAAAAAAAACCTTGAAACTATATTGAAGGCTGTAAAGTCAAAAATCATCTGATAAGTATATTGATCTTCCAAATCACTTCTGAATCTCTTTGGAGAGATTCAGAACCATCTGATTAAGTCCAGAATCAACGTTTCAGTTCAAAGGTGTGAATCAGCTGACTCTAAGCCAAGCGGCCTTTTCCACCAACTTCTCACAGCATCCTTTGTTAAAGGTGTTCTTTAACAAATCTTTAATCAGCTGACTCTCTTCTGAATCAAATTATTCCTTTCCAAACTTTACATAGTATAGTTTGGATCCTGACCAAGATTTTTCTTTTGCTTTTATCAACCACTTTTTGCAAACCCCTCATAACTGGATTCAGATTAAATGACAGCTTGTCACTCAGCAGTTAATTAAAGCAACTATGTGATTAAGGAAGTCAGTAAAGATGCTACATTCACCTTACAAGAAATCATTTTCTGAAGAATAGTAAAATAAGAAGCTATATTAGACATGAAATATTCTTATTTTTAATTTTGAAGGACAATAACAACAGTAGTTTGGTGGACACATGCAAGTGAAAAAAGCAATTATTTTGGAGGATCTTTGAGTATAATCTCTCTTGTGTATCTTTTTTCTACAAGTTTTTTTCAATTTAATGAAAGATAGTTTGCTTTTGCAATTCTTTCAAAAGAGGAGACAAATGAGGATAGTGGTGTCCTTATACTGATTTAATCACAAAATGGCAAATAGTGTATGTAGATGCCTCATCTGCATTATTTATATTTCATTTCAGTGTCCTTATGTTAAATGAAACATCTAATGAGGTAACTCCTCCCACAAGTTTTGTTTTTGTTTTTTAACCAGTGATGTTGGAGCAGTCCTGGCCTTGGAAAACTTGGAAGAATTGCTCCATTTCTTGAAGAAGAAATCCTCCATCCTATTTTCTCTGCCCTCAAATTGGATAGACAATTTAAAAAGCTTATTTCTGCCCAATCCAAGAAAAAAATATAACCATGTATTATAGTACAGATCTATAATAATTTTCTTCCTTTAGCAAAGGAATGTCAGCAGAGGTGGGCTTCACATAATTTAACAACCGGTTTGCCCAGAATCGGAAATGTGAGTGCGCGCCTTGTGCACATGCATGCTGTGTCAAAAAAAACAACAACACGGCAATTCGCTCTCACGCTAAGTCCATGCATGCATGCGGCATCAAAAAACACAGCAATATAGGATGGGATTGCGCCTGGGCGGGTGGGCGGGGGCGGGCCCACCCGCAGGTCGCAACTACCGGTTCACCCAAACTGGTCCGAACCGGCTGAATCCCACCTCTGTCAGAGGAAATAATTAGGTCCAACAATGCAAAACCTTTTTTCTGTTTACCTCTGACTCTTGTCAGAGCAAATGATACCAAGGAACAGTTTTCCCTGTGCTGCAATAGGAAAATTTCCTGTGTCCCACTTTCTCTGATTCTTCCTCTGTGTTCTGTATTATCCAAAGGCCTGCAACCATCTTCTTTTAGCATTGACCCCTTTCAATAAGCAGCTAGGTAAATAGTAACTCAATAAAGTCCTCATTTTATGCAAATTGTATCCTCAAAAATGCTTGACAAGCAACTTTGCTTCCTCAGTTCAATCCAGAGGTGGTTGAATGAGATGTTCCAATGGCAATTTATTCCCACGTCCTAGAGACAGATGAGGGGCAAGGACAAGAATGACAAATGTGCGCAGTGACATCATGACACAAATTGTCTTTTTTATATTTGAATGAGGAGATAGCAAGTATGCATCATAACATAGCAATGTACATTTCATTATATTTTCTGCATCATTGTGGTTTATTCCAGATGCTCTGGAAACCCATCCTTGCTTTTCAATGACAATACACTCCAGATGATTGTAAAACTTGTGAGGTGTTTGTGAGGGGAGGGATTCTGTCATTGATGTGGAACTTATTTCTGTTTTGATTGATGCCAAGTGTTTATGTATATACAGTTTGCCAATTATTCACTGGCAAATTGAAAATGATTTCTTCTACTCTACATATTTTAATCCACACAGTATAAATTGGCAGCCACTAAATGGCAAATTATCCTGCTCCTAATCCAGTTATTAGAAAGGATACCAGCAACGTCTCATTTGTAGGCAGCTTTTTCCTTCTCTGTTGGCTGCACCCACTAGAAACTTCACTCTGAATTTAAGGAATCATTATTCCAACCAGGAAGCAGTCTATATATTGTACATGACCCTGTAAAGTGGATACTTTGCTCCTGTCAACAACTAAAAGTGGAGAGATGCTGTTCAGCTTCCAGCTCTTTTCAAGAATATAGCTGAGCTGAGTCCCAATTTAATTCCTAATAATAGGCTTTCACATTTAATGCCAAATGAAACAGGATAGTGGAAATTGCTGAAGGAAGAAGGATGAATACAAATTAACTGGAATGCATCTGATACTCTTCATTAATACTAAATATTTTTGAATTGCAGTTGGAGTCAGCTGCAAAGTTGAAAATCTACCAATCAGTCTTTAGATGTCTAAAGGCTATCTAGTTATGCTTGATGCACTTTTCCCATCCAGCGGATCCTAAATTGGGAGCAGCTTTCTGCTTCAGTATTCTGAGCTGTTTCTAATTAGTTTCTAATCTGCCTTAATTGCACTTAAAAGAGCAATAACAGCAAAACAGCTGTTAGATTTTTCCCTTTTACAATGTAACCAGAACCACCACTGGAAATTGATTTTTTAAAGGGTGATTTTTCTTTTTTAGCTTTAGTCCTGGGACATAAGCCACCAGTTTGTAGTCATAGATCTACCATTCTGGGGGTCAGTTTCTTAAATGGAAGTTCAACATGAAATCTATACATGCATGTGAATTTTAGACACAGACATTGTATTCCAATGTACATCCTCCTTTCCAACTGTTTTTCCCATATTAATTAATGGTGTACAATTATTACACAGAATGTTAATCCTAATGCATTGGATTGTTTTAATAAAAACAGTTGAAGGAATATATTCAGAAAATGTGAAGAGCAATGAGGTGCCAGGAGTGCAAAGTAAATAGAGGGGAAAAAATTTATATTACTTCCCCTAACCACTATCACTTTATTATTAGCAAGTCTTAATCTCATTTCTCCATTTGCCTTTCAACGTCAACATTAAATGTTATCTGCCACTTGCCGATATTTCATTGTTACGTGATCTAGTCATGAGCTGCATTTTACTTTTTTTTATCCACCCAAAAGCTTAAGGAATAATAGCAGCTTAGCAGAAAGGACCAAACACTTGAAAACGGTGTACCTCTGTTGCCAAGTCTCTTAGAAACCTACAAACATGTCTTACTTCTAAAGAGGGGCCACTCCAGCAGAGTATGTAAAGCAAAGTAGCTGAATATCTCAGCACTTTTTTGTCTTTTCCTTGGTAGAAAAGTTGAGTCAGTTTCAACTTTCTACTTTTAGTGTACAAACTATCATATTGGCAGAAGGCCAAGCCCAGAATAGAAGTGATAAGTATCCACAGAAGGACTGTTAAAGGCAAAAGATTGTCTAAGGACAACTTGAACAATGACATTAAAAGAGTTCCTCATATTCCTGAGATGAATCAGCAGCAGGTAGATTTTTAATAGCAGAATTAAGTTAAGAAATGCCCTGAAAAGTTTCATGGAATGCAAGAGAACAATTTTTGTTTTACCAAATGAACATAAAGTTCCCCACCTTCCATTCCTGGAATGTAAACTGAAGTACAGCAGAAAATATTGAATTAGTTGATACATATAGATCTATTTTTTCATAGGATTTTCAGGTGCATAATGTTTTGATAAATTTAACCCACAGCAAGTTTCCACCAAGTTAATCTATCTCAACAGGTGTGAATAGTTGTGAAGCTTTATGTAGATTGTGCTATGTGTATTTACTCGAAGGTAAATCCCAAAGTGGCTAATGGTGCTTACTCCAAGTAAGAATATTTTATATTGCAGTTTACTACTAAGGAGGTTTTATATCTTTTTCTAAGTAATCACATGTACTTCATAAACAGCAGAAATGTCACCTGATAATCCATATTCCTGATGCTATATGCTACATTAGACAATTGACACATCTGTAATTTTTGTTGGAGTTTGCTTTTGTAATGACATTGAAAAAAAATCACATTCAATTAAAAATTACCTTTTTATGTAATAATATATCTGAGTTGTTAAAGTAGCAACCATCCTATTAAATTGTATGCATCTTTGGGATGAAACATTAAATGTGTTGTTATTCATGAAAAAGTCAGAATACACAAATAGAAAAGATATAGGTAGATTCACATTCTCACCATCCCTAACGTAGACTATGTCTGAAGACCAGGTGACTCAAATCAAAATCATCTTGAGCTAAAAAGTTCTAGATCAGGGGTGTCAAACTCATGTCGTCACAGTGGCATCACATGAGGTATTGGGACTTTTTTTCCTTTTGCTAAACCGGGCGTGGGCGTGGCCAGTGCATGACACATCCGGCCCGCGGGCCAGGAGTTTGACAGTCCTGTTCTAGATCATCACTTTATCCACTGAACCAAGCTAGAATCTTAAAATGAGGTATAATAAACTCTAGGTACAGTAGCTAGGTAGCGAACCAGAGCTAACAAGAGAGCATTGATCTCTTATTTTTATATTTTATCATCTGTCTGTCTGTCTGTCTGTCTGTCTATTTAGCTATCTAGCTATCTAGCTATCATCTATCTATTTTCTATCTATCATCTATCTGTATCTAGTGGTAGACAGAAAGAGGATAGTCGATTGCTTTAAGAATCTGGTAAGGAGGAATAATATAAATGTTTATTATATTTTTAATACAAGTTCACAGTAATTTAGCTTCCCATAGCTAAAATTAAGAATAAGGAGAACCCACTCATGTTATTATTGAATATGTTTAATAAGATAACAGGACAGCGAAGACTTTGGCAACTGGTTGTAAATGCAAATGGGTTACCAAGCACCCAGATTAAAGTCATATGACTGTTAGGGTGCTGGGATGGCTGGAAGCTGGACAACCAGTTGTAATCACCATTCATCCAGCGTTATCGTAACTTGAAATGGTTGTTGACCAAATGGTTGCTTAGATTAGATTAGATTAGATTAGATTAGAGTAGAGTAGAGTAGAGTAGAGTAGAGTAGAGTAGAGTAGAGTAGAGTAGAGTAGAGTAGAGTAGAGTAGAGTAGAGTAGAGTAGAGTAGAGTAGAGTAGGATTAGATTAGATTGGATTGGATTGGATTGGATTGGATTGGATTAGATTTTTATTTTATTATTAAATTTTTATACTTGTTTAAGATTGAGGACTACCTGTATAAGATTTTTTAAAGAGTCACAGCTTATCATGCTACCTATTACCTGTAAGGACGTTCCAAAGCAAAACTTTTTTTAAAAAAAATATGCACATAACTTGTTACTTTCAGTTAAATTGAGATTTTATTGCTATTTATTTGAACACTATTGTTTAGCCACAGCATTAGTGTATTTGATTTGCGTGAGAAGACTAATTTATTTTACTTAAAATAATGAAAAATCTTTGAAGATAAAATTATTTTTGAGAATACATGCTAACTATTATAGAATGTATTGCAGTGATTATTAGTATTTCCCCCAGTCTGAATTTCTGCATGGATCTGTGTGCTCTGAATCTCCAAGGTTGCTTTCTGAAGAATTCTTTGTGAGGTGCTAATAATATTCCAGTTGGCTGCTTCTAATTTCTGGATATTTTGTTCAGGCCAGAGTGCAGCCTTCAGTTGACACCTTTTTTCTACTTGCCATCAGTGACCATATGTCCACTGATTAAAGAGAAGCCTTATGTGATGGCACAACCATATTTAATAAACTTTATTTATTATTGTAAAGAGGGGAAAATATCTAAATAGAAAACTGTGCTAGAAATCTAGAGTGATCTTTTAAGACTCCGAGAAGCCAAGAGACCTAGCTCCACCAACTTCTTACAGCTTCCTTTATCCTTTATTAAAGATATTCTTCCTCCATTTTTAACCACTGAAGTCAATAGGAATGTATGGGAAACTCAATACTGAAAAAAGCTCTTCAGCTTTTCACTAATAGCTCTTCTATCTATTAGAAGGTACAGTATGTAGGACCCCTCTGATATAGAGATAGAAATATATAGTTTTAGATGATATAGATATATCTATGGATAGTAGTGATAGAAATAGAGATATATAAGAATAATGTGCACCCTTGATTTCATGGAATTAGTATCACTACAGGATATATGACATCATCCAAACAAGACTAGCATAGTGTTTTCAAGAATAACAAGATGATCCATTGCAAAAAGAAATATACTTAAAAGGAAAAAAGAAAATAAATTTATACAAAACTAGAGGTGGGAAGAAGAGAAAAGACATGCAAAATAATGCATTCTATTAGATCCCAGAGAAAATGCCTTTAAATGTAATTAATTGTATGGTGTTAACCAGATCAGCATAAGTCCTGAATAAGCCGGCAGGGTCATTCAAAGGTCAATGTGGGAATAAAACTGCACAATAGATGGAGGCTGGGGTAAACAACATGAGGTTTAAGACTGTGTCAAGAGAGAAACGGAGGAATCAGCATGTCATTCTGCCAAGGTAGTTCTGTAATCTGTGCAGATTCATTAAAAAAAGAAAGTGGGAGGCACAGTTGCTAGAGGGGACACTGTGAACTGATTTCCATATACTAAAGCACATTCCAGAAGGGAAGTGGCAAACAGCTTGCTCTGCTACCGCTCTGGTTGAATAGTTTGCAATGCAAACAAAGACTACAGGATGTTATCACATGGAGCTGGATTTGTTTGTTTGTTTGTTTGTTTGTTTGTTTGTTTGTTTGTTTGTTTTACTTACTTACTTACTTACTTACTTACTTACTTACTTACTTACTTATTATTTTTCTGAGGTTGAATGTGCTTCCTTAACATAAAGCATTTACAGGTTCTGGGCTGCAGGAATGATTCTTCACTGAGCTTTTAACATTCTCATAGAAGCCTGGCTTTAGCAAGCAGGTAACCTGTTCCAACATTCACACACACCCCCTTACCCCTGCACAAATCTTGAGGGTTTTTTTGCTTAATTCAGCTACTTATAGTACAAGATGTGCATACTCTGAACTCTGCAAATGCACAATGATTCAGTGGGATTGTTAGCATAACATAAACATATGGCATCATTTAAAAATGTATGCCACTGGTGTACAACTTGAGGTCTTAGAAGATGCAGACCCTGAAAGACTTTAGAGCATGAGGGTTTGTGGACAGGAAGACTGACATGGGTATCTTTCCATCAGATACACAAGGATTTTCTCCATTCCATTTAAACGTCATTATGAATTCTACCAGATGTCTATGCTTGGGGTGGCTTTCAGAAACTTCCCCAAAAGTTGTCAAATTGTTATTTTTAAAGCAGTGGTTCTCAAGCCCAGCAACTTTAAGATGTGTGGCTGGAGAATCTTGGGAGTTGAAGTCTATACACTTAAAGTTGCTGAGGTTCAGAAATACTATGTTAAGGAAAAATAAGAGGCAAATTATTAAATGGAAAACTGTAGAGAGATCATATATATGTATAGGAAAGTAATCTAATTTAATATTACCCAAGCCTAAACTCTTTTTATCCTTGCAAAGTGGCCCCTTGGTCATTCTGTTGGCATCCTATGAGTGATGCTTTCAAACAAAATAAATGTTATGCCTACCCTGAGGCATTTTTTCTTTATGACAATTAAATTATGTATAATGTTAGTAAAAATTTCATGCATTTAAGAAACTTTAGTTTTAAATCTTCCATTAAAAATCAATACAACTACTGGTCATTTGGTATCAAAAATTTTCCTCCAGTACAGTATTAGAAAGGATGTCAGAAGAGGCAGTACCACAGACAACCATACCAGAGATAAGACAAACTATTAAAAAGGAAATGTAATAGAAGAAAATAGCTGTCATGCGACTGGAAGAGTTTCTTAACTTTGCTTTCATAGAATTTTGTTTTCAGGTCCTTGAGCAACATTACATGAATCTGTTGGTTAAGATGTTAAACATAGTAGAAGGATGGAGATGCCTGGAACATCTTAAAACAAAATCCAGAAAGTAATCCCAATGTTATGTAATAAAACTCATGCCACAATAGAATCTCGATCTAACATAATTTTATCTGATTGATCCGTCACTCTTTAAATATTTATCCCCATACTTTCAAAATGTTGGAACAATATATATGCTCAGGATATAGGCATATTGAAAAACAAACATACTCTCACCTTTCAAATTTTAATCTTTAAAATTAAATTAAATACTTTGAAATAATGCTCCACAAATTAATTTCTTATCATTGCCTCTTTGTCTCATCTCAATTTTAATACCATAGCTTATCATTTTCTTTAAAAATATAACAAAATGTTTCTTCTTATTTCTTATCTATAAACATTTAAAGCTTTATCCCTCAGTCGCAGTTCAAGAGAAACCCTTTAAAAATATATCTATATCTATACCTACATCTATCTATATCTATATCATCTATATCTATATCTATATCTATCATATAGATTTTAATTTTGGTCAAATAAGCCAACTTTATAAACCTTCTTTTTACATTTAAAGATTTTAATATTTATTCTTTTTAAGTAATGTCCCCAAAACTGATTTCTTTGCTTTCTCCCTTTATCTTTTTCAGGAATTTCTTCATAAATATAACATATATATTTTGTAAGTCTAACATTGTCTAAGTCTCTTTCTGAATTGAAATTCACACATTCAAGTCACTCGTCTGATTTATTATTTGCGTGTCCTTTTTAGTTACTTAAACTAAATTAAGTTTCATTTGTAAATCATATAAAACATATTTGTCAATATTATTCTTGTATCTTGTCCATTTTAAAACCCTATTTAAAGCAGCCTGATTCACAGTTGTATCATCTTCTATCTCTTCTTTTGAAATCACTTTTATAGAATCAGGCAGTCTAAAGAGAAAGTTCTGGGTACATATTGTTGCAAAATATTCTTGAATTCTTCCAGAATTAAAATACTTATCTCTTTTTTATATTAGTAAGTCTACCCCCTTAATTATAATCTTTAATTATTTCTGGTTGAGTTTTAATGGGGTTTTAAACAAACCACAGGAACTATTCTTAAATGTATTTCAAATTCTTATTTGCAGTTAATTTGGTCTCTTAGTCCATTTAAAATTTTACTAAATCAACATTCTGATCAGTCTTTTTGTGGATTTTACAAGAATTTGTGTGTCCATTCTCTTAGTGGCTATACTACATGCTGCATTTACCCAGAGGACTGTCATTGAGATACTTCTGGTGGAAGTCAGTGGCAAGTTCTGTTTAAAGATGTGATCACAATATTTTTGAATAGGGAAAAGGTGTTCAATTCTTTTTAAAAGCAATTTGATTAAAAATAATAATTACAATAGTAAAAAACCATTGAAACACTAAATAGATAATTAGAAAGAAAGAATTGTGGCAAAATTTAGTTATGGATTCATCTACAAAGTTTACTGTGCAACTTGGCAGATTTCAAAGAATCAAAATTAAAATGATGCAGATCAGAGGCCAGGTGGGATCTGGAGAAGACAATGGACATAAGTTCAATAGCAGATGTCGACAGAGATCTTTATGAAGATTACTGGCTTTCCTGAAGGCTATGCTGCTTTCTAGGACACATTTTAATTTCCAAGTAGTAAAATCAAATAGGATTGGCAAATCCTGAACAGATCTAGGAAAGAAGAAAGCCACGTGAACTTTTAGATGTGAATGGTATACCTCTTTGGATATTGTCCACTTCCCCATAGTGAATTTAAAATGGTCAGGATGCAATTACTCCTTTTTCTCTTTCTTATCTTTCCCCGAATGTTCCACATTTAAGAATGACACGGCATCATTGATTACAACTGCATTCAGTGTGCAGTGAGCACATATTCCATTAACATTCATAGTAGGGAATTAGAGGGTAGGACATCAAATGGGATCTTTTTCCATTTAACTGCTTACCCACATTATTGAAGCCGGCTAGTGAAAATGAAATCTCTAGATGGTACATGAGGTTGTTTCTAATAGTTGCATTTTCTCAGCATATCAGCTTATTCATATATGAAACAGCATGCAATCAGGGGGGAAAGAAAAACCCTTTGACCATAAGTTGGTTAGACGTGAGGATGACATGAGTAAATTTCATTTCTGTCATGAGATATCTTGATGGGTATATATTGTGTGTTATCATGAATTACCACAGCTGCAAGGAATTATTTCCATGATCATGCTCGGGAGTACACAAACCTTTCTCTAGCTTTTAACTTAGCTGGAAAATTAAGCAATATTGCATTGAAAGAGAGCACCTGGTTTTTGAAACTTTTATTAATATACAAATGAAAAGTTTACTTAAAAAACAATTTGTGTAGGAAAATAAAACATTTACTATGATGTTCTCCCTGTTTGCATCCTTTTCAATTCAAGCTTCTCAATCATTGTTTTTCTAGCCTAAACAATAGAGATTTAAAAAAAAAATAGAAATAATAAAAATAGTATCTTTATAAGGCAAACAATAATTAACAAGAAACTTTTATAAAAAGAGTTTTCTTTTTTATGCTCCTTATTTCTTGAAATATATGTATTATGTTGGTACTCTAAGAACATCAGTGTCACCCACCCCTAGTTTTTCTATTTACTGTTTCACATTCAAGATCTTCAAGAAATTATTTCTGCCTGAAACCTCCTGATGTTGACACTGGTGATTTATCACTTCACAATAATTTGATAGCCATGAGTTTTTCATCAAAGATAAACTTCTGCTAGTGTTGTTTTCTTCACATGTAAAATAGGATTAACTGAAAGTAGGAGCCAATAACAACTGAGGCCAATAATAATGAAAAGTTAGTTAAAATGATTAAAACCAATTAGGTAGCCTCTTATAGGTAACCTCTGACATAATTAACCACACAGGGTAAATTTTTGGTCAAACGGAGGAGGAGAATCCCTCTTGGATGACCACTCAAATAAAGTTATGCCATGGTATTCATTGATACTTCTGCCACTGCCATCGATCTTCAAAAGCACTTCCGAAAACTACTTTTGTCAGATTCAGTTGTTTTATGCTGCCCCTTATTTACTAACATAACTGAAAGTTACAATCTTGAATTGAAATTTCAATTTTGGACAAAGTAAAACACTGCATAAAGGAGCAACTAAAATGATCATGAGATTGGAGCATCTTTTCAACAAAGAATGATTGGGTCACTTTGGTTAGTTTTACTTATTTCTCACTAAAGGTGTTTTTGGATAGCACGATCCATGTTATGAATACTGTGAAAAGGGGGGAAATGCGTCCTTTTTGTAGAATTCTAGAAAGCCCATGAAACTGATAAGAAATTTAAGGCACATTTTTCTCAAAATTGTACACTCTATAACCAGTTTACTGGTTGAGTTTACCCAGGCTAATGAACTTTCTTACTGATTTACTCTCAATGTTGGGGTTCACATACTACATTGAATCATAAGCTAACAAAAGCAGATGGGTTTGCAAAAAATGCTAAAATGCTACAACCCTCGCCCAAACATCAAGAATAAAATAGTCATACTTATCAGCTACCAGAGTTAACTAACTTAGTTAAGGTTGCTGTTTAAGTTAAGCCACTGTTGTATTTTCATTGTTTAATAGTAATAGTTTCTTATAAAAACAATAATCTTCTCAAGAATAGTTACTAGAAAACAGAAAAAGAAAGGGATAAATGACTTTACATCCTGCTTATGAGTTTCCACTAGGCATTTGATGGACCACCTTTGGAAAAAATAATGATCTCTAATCTAACAGGGTTCATACTGAATTCACTAGGATACAGTACGGTATATTACAGAACCATTGCTTCTCCACGTGCATATTCCATCAGTTATGCTCAGGACTCTTCTGAAAACATGTTACTTACTTGGCAGGGGAGATACCATGATCATGAAGGTGGTTTTCCAAGGGTAAAGCTCATTTGTTGTACCTATGAACTATCTCTGTTGTAAAATCTTTACATGAGGTATTGTTAGATGACTCCCCCACATTACAGCACCAACCCATGATTTGATATATTTCATCATGCACACAATTCACCGGGTGCTGAAAGTTTTCCAGCAGATGAAACTTAAACTAATTGACAATGTCACTTTACTAGATTCCTCTTGTTTGTATCTCTTCCATTCAGCAGCTGAAGCTGGATCAATTTTCAGAGGCTATCAGGGAGAAAGAGGGCATTTACAAACTAGCTGCAACTCTCACTATAATGATCTCAGACATGGCACTTTCCACTTCTGATTCTCAAAAATCATTTGGAAATAACTCCATGCTAGTTGAAGCTTCTATTAGTGCACACAGCAGTAATCCAATCTTGGAGTGACAAAGGGATTACTGTGATTAGGTTTATATCCCAAAGGAAAGGTTGCAGTCTCGTTACTAAATCTGGAGTTTATGGGGGGAGGGAAGGTAACAGCTTTCATCAACACCAACTTGCTGGGCATTCAAAAAAAAGACACTACTACTTTGAAATTCTGAAGCAAGTCTTCAGGATTCCACAGCTTCCTATAACTGGGTGCTTCCAGATGTGTACATATTTATCAGCCCAGGAATCTCATTAACTATGTTATCTGGGAATGAGTTCCCAACATATCTAGATAACACCACCACTTTTCTTTGAAGAAAAGAATAAAAACTAGCTTTGTTATCACATTCTTTATTCTCTGTTATTTCCCTTTTTCTCACTTTTACATAAATACTATATGTTATCTATTCTTTTTTTTTTTTTTTTTTTTTTTTTTATTTGTTCAAATTATTTTTTTTAATTTTTTTTTTTTTTTTTTATAAAATAATATGAATCCAATTTTTTTTTTTGCTATCCTATGGACTAGATCAAATTATTAGGATAAATCTTTATTTTATTTCATTACAACACAATAGGAATCCAATAGGGTAAGTTTAGACTAACCAGAAATACAATAGTGGATACAATATGTACAAAAAAATAGGGTTTGATTGGGGGGGGGAATCAAAAACTCATTATTAAGTTACTAAGTCATTTCCATCAGATGTTCAATCTCTTCCATAACTAGAATATCAGAATGTTTTTATTTTTTTCTCAGTATTACTCCAAGACATCTCCTGAGACAAAGGATTGTTTGGTGCCTGTTCATCCACAGTTTATAGTTTATAGTTGCACACATGGCTTATACCCAGCAGTCTTCTGGCCAACAGTTTCCTGCACTTTAATATCTGCTATCTAACATGGCTGTCTGATTGCACTAATTGTGAGGAAAACCCTATGTATTAATCATATAGTAGAACAGAGCAGCACTATTACTGATACGCAAACTTTATTAGCAGGCATTGGTTTCAAATTATCTGAAGGAGACACCCAACCTAACAGCCTCATTTCATGTTGTTCTCAAACCAATTTCAACTTTTGTGCAGTGCAACAGATAACTTCAGGCCAGGAGACAGAGAAGGTACCAGAAAGGAAAATAAAGCTTTAAACATTGTTTACCTCAATGCTGCCCACCATATTGCTGATAACAGCTTACCTTTGAAAGTAGACCCTTCAACTTACCTCATTTTGTGTAGAGCAAATTATTGTACATTGCTAATCTTGACTGATGTCTACAGGAAGCAATAGCAATCCCATAGAGGTAGGTTAGATGGGAAATCAAAACAAGGCAACAACAGATTGTTTCCATATTATTTCTGATAAATGGTAGATAAAGGTAGATGGTAGACAGAGCCAGTCTGGTGCACTGGTTAAGGCATCAGGCTAGAAACAGGAGGCTGATACAAGCCATCTGGGTAACCCTGGACTAGTCACTTTTTTTCAATCCTAGGAAGGAGGCAATGGCAAAACAGTTCTGAAAAACCTTGCCAAGAAAACTGCAGGGACTTGTCCATTCAGCCTTCAAGAATCAGACATTATTAAATGGAAGGGAGGGAAAACATGGATACTGTATACTTGCGAAGTCAACAGGAGCTGAATTCATCTCACAGGATAATTTATCTTATAAGAGTGCAGAGAAGAGCAACAAAGATGATTAGGGGACTGGGGGCTAAAACAGAAAAAAAAATGGTTCCTGGAATTTGGTATGTCTAGTTTAATGGAAAGAAGGACTAGGGGTGACATGATAGCAGTGTTCCAATATCTCGGGGGCTACCACAAAGAAGAGGGAGTCAAGCTATTCTCCAAAGCACCTGAGGGCAGGACAAGAAGCAAGGGGTGGAAACTAATCAAGGAGAGAAGCAACTTAGAACTAAGGAGAAATTTCCTGACAGTTAGAACAATTAATCAGTGGAACAGCTTGCCTCCAGAAGTTGTAAATGCTCCAACACTGGAAGTTTTTAAGAAGAGATTGAACCTTTTTGTCTGAAATGGTATAGCATGAGTAGGGATTGGACTAGAAGACCTCCAAGGTCCCTTCCAACTCTGTTATTCTGTTATTCTTTCTTTATTCTAGAAGATGAAAAAAATCTAGTTTGTTATCTCCATTCAATATTTCGAGTCCTATAATGAATACACTATGTAGCTACAGTATATAAAGTATATACAATTACTATTATACACTGGAAAATAATTTTCAGTGTTGTTAAAAATGACCGACTAGCATGGAAAATAGCTGAACTAGATAAATATTCTACAGTTATTCTCCTGTTAATTTCTCACTAAACATATGGTATTTGTTATTTTTGCTTGCATTAGCATAACAGGTGGTATATTCATTACAGGACTGAAAAGACCAAAGGTAATTATTTCTCCTCTCTGCTCCCTTCTTGCCTCTCACTATCACTGCCTTGATCAACTGAGTCCAAGTATCTGTTATACAGATTCATTACAAAACAAAGTAGATTTTGTTGGAAATAATCTCCATTCTGATCAACCAGGTCTACTCTCTTGCAACAGTTTTTAAAACTCTTGGTCTGTCCAAAACTCTTGACTTTTGAAAAGGTTAATTTGTTTAGGGTTCACCAGGGTAATAGCAGATATTCTCACAACTATCTCTCTAAATCCAGCCCTTGATAGTTAAGGTTCTCAGTAGAGACTGAGATTTGTCTGCTTTTATCTTTCCTATTTTCCTCATCTCGTTTTTCTTATAGGGATGAACCCCAGTTTTCAGGGGATTTCATTGAAAAAAGTTAATAAAAACAAGTTTTCTGCTAAAATATCTTTCTAGCATTTGTTGAAGGACAAATGCAACCAATGGCCTTTATTATATCTGAGAACAAAATGTCAAAATTAGAACTCATTCTGTTGAGAGAAAGAAATTAATCTATTCAGCTATATTCACTTACCAACACAAGTTTGCAAACTCTCCAAATTAAATCTGAAATGGGAGTGGATATGGCAGCATTGCAGTAACCCTAACATTTTAAAGTACCTAAACTATTTTTTATGCTGAGCCAAGTGTTCTTTTGTTAGCTATTTTTACCTTCATTTTATTTTATAACCTGAAATCTATTTGTGATAACAGAAAGTAGACTAGTGCTATTTGCATGGGAGTGGGATCAAAGAAGACAAAATGGAGATTTGGATTACACAGAAGTGGCTGCCATTTTGACTCTCCCTTTGTAGATAGTTCTGCTGTGGACCCACTCCAAAATGTATGCATTTAATTGCAGCACAGTTTAATTTAGTTCACTATATAATAATTTGCAATATTTTTGTGGTATCCAAATAGTTTAAACCCAGTTCATATGTAATAAGAAACTATGGTTTAACACATCTGGAAAAAGGGCACATAATAAAGGGAAAAGAAAGATTCTCCAATAAATCAAAATTTTATCTAATTGTAAGAGCATTTAGTCACATGTAGGCCATGGAAAGAGCAGAAATTAAACTGCTGAGAGAAGAACAAAATTCCATTTGACAAAAGAGTTTGTAATATAATTTTATTGAAGTTTTTAACACAATAAAAATAATACACATATTAGAAAAGAAACAAGGAAAATAAGAAAAGTAGTTTTTAAATGTAATTTTATTGAAGAAATTTGTAACAAGATAAAAGCAGTACAAATATTAAAAGAAAAGAAAGAATCCATCTGACAAAAGAGTTTTAATGAAACTTTCAGAGGTCTGAACTTTTGAAAAGAGAAAATTTTGCAAGACAGCTATGTTATTCATCCTTCTGTAGTAGACCTTTAAAAATGTTATTCTCTATTTTGTTCAAGAACTTGTGTTTCATTTCACTGTTTCAAACCAATTGTAAAAAATGTCACTTTCCAAGTGTTGTAGATGACCTACTATCTCTTTTCTTATATTAGGAGTCGTGGTGATGCAGTGGTTAGAATGCAGGTTACTTCTTCTGACTGACTGCAGTTTGGCAGTTCGATTCTCACTGGATCAAAGTTGACTCAGCCTTCCACATTCTGAGGTTGGTAAAATGAGGACCCAGATTTTGGGGGGCAATATGCTGACTCTGTAAACTGCTTAGAGAGATCTGTAAAGCACTATGAAGCTGTATATAAGTCAAAGTGCTTTTGCTAAGGGCTATGATACTAATGATATCATTATTCAGTTACATTGCTTTACAAATAGGAACTAACAATAGCTCTAACCCACTTCATGTGTCACCTAGTGAATAATTAAATAATTAAAAATCTGTTATCTTAAGGAAGATTGTAGCCTAAAAGATTGAGTAGAAAACCTTCACAATTGATGGTCAAAATATACCCTGTTTTCCTGAAAATAAGACATCCTCTGATAATAAGCCCAATCGGGCTTTTGAGTGCATGGCAATAAGGCCAAGCGCTTATTTCAGGGTTCAAAAAATATATAAGACAGGGTCTTATTTTTGGGGAAACACGGTAGTAATAGATCCAATGCTGAATAAATATTTTTAATGAACCTATTTCTAATATAGTAGTATGGCAGATGTTTCTACCTGGAAAAATTTAGAGTTGTGACCAGCGGTGGGTTGCTCCCAGTTCGGCCCGGTTCAGCGAACCGGTAGCGGCGGTGGCAGGAGGCTCCACCCACCTGCCCAGGATGCTTCTGCGCATGCAGAAGTGTTGCGCGCGTGCACTAGCGCGCGCACGAACCAGTAGCAACATGATTTAGAACCCACTACTGGTTGTGACCCAAAAATACCTAGAGTGCATCAGGTTGGCAAAGACTGTTGTAGATAATATCTTTTGAAACACTGCAAGGTTAACAGTATGGAAAAGTGGCCAAAGGAATTTTATAAATAAAGTCATAGTATGTAAAGCTTTCCATTATGTGTAGGTCTTGAGGAATATCTGTGACTCTTCAGATACCATTGAACTGTATCTTCCAGCATCCCTCTACACTGGTAATGTTGGCTAGGGCTGCTGGATTCATTCAGTGACAACTGAGAAGAAATACGTTCTCCATCCATAGTGTAAGGCATCAGTTTGCTAATTCCTAAATAAATGCAGTTTGGCCCTATAAGATATTACAAATTTAGGATTTATTTTTTTAAAAAAAGCATTTCACCAATCCAGATAGAGATAGTCTTCATTGCCAAAGGCACAAAAACATTGCAATAATCCTCAGAGGTCACTTCTCAATAAAATGAAATGTGTTTGTGTTTTCTCAAATTCTTGTGAGATACTTACTTACATGAGGTAAAACTGAGTAATCTTGAACATGATCTCACATGATTTTTGAAATTTTGTGGCATCTTGTAAAATCTTGCTCAATAATCTTGAAATATTATGATAGCTTGATCTTTGAAAGTAAGTTATTTCTGACTCCGAATTTTAGAAGGTTTTTCTCATGCATATCTCAGGCTAGATGGAGAACTGCACATATAAACAGTTACCATGAACAGTTTCCAATCCTGATCCTGTATGTATACCTAGCCTCATCCTAATTAGCAGGTGATGGGCTATTGGATTTAGCCCTTCCCTTTTCCATATTAAGAATCTAATTGCAGAATTTTTTTTTTACAGCCAAGCTTCATGAACTCCTATGAATCAATGCCTGAATATGTAAAATGATATCTTCATATAGATCTTAAATACATGAAAGTAATGGTGGTTGGTTTCTAAAAACATGGGCTTTGGTCTTCATAAAGCCTGAGACTGACTGACTGACTGACTGACTGACTGACTAACTGACTGACTGACTGTCTGTCTGTCTGTCTGTCTGTCTGTCTGTCTATCTATCTATCTATCTATCTATCTATCTATCTATCTATCTATCTATCTATCTATCTATCTATCTATCTATCTATCTATCTCAGCAAAATGACTCAGGGTGGCTTACAGTTCTAAAACTATGAAACAATAAAAATTTCCAAAGAATAAATACATACAGCAACCAAGATAGTTAACCAACAAACAATACAGTCAAGAAATGGGGCCCTTAAAAGATTCTGAGTAGTGAAGTTTAAAGCCTTACAAGAGGCCAACAGAGTTGGAGCCATTCTAATCTCCAAGGATAGAGTATTCCGCAAAGCAGGAGCTACAGCTTAGTTTTAAAGCTTTAATTCTGAAAAGAAGTGAGTTTTCCCAATGCAGGTGGTTTGGAAGATATGCATATTAATCTGAAAATAACCAAAACAAAATGTTAAAAAGGTTGATGGATAAAATGTTTAATGACTTGCTTTAACCTCTGAGATATATGTGGAATATATATGTAAACCAAAACATAACTGACTGTTGTAGATGAGGTAGGGATTCAAAGCAAAATCAAAAATATTTTTAAAAATGGTATGCTAGTATCCAAAAATACTAAAAATAACATTTCTAGAAATGATCCTCTATTCTTTGGAAAATAAAAAGTCCACTTTAACTGGTATGCATTATCTTTCACCTTAGAAATAATAATAAAAGCAAATATTCTATATAATTGTTTCCAACTGATCAAAATTGGAAGCTATATCAAATTCTAGATATAAAACACTATCTACATTATTGTTATCCTTTGTCTAACAGACATTAGTGTTATTACATTCATTTTGCCAGACAGGACCTACCAGTATGGTATGCTCAATTATCTGTTCTTAACAGCAACACATTATTTTAATATAAAGTTTTCACTGCCGTCAGCAAATATTGTGTATTTTGTTTAAATTGACATGTCACATCTTATTATAAATTATACAGAGAAATGGAGGAGCCTCTCTGGGTTAGACCGAATCATTTACTGTGGTTTGGCTCACCCACACAGCATATTTTCTGCCAGCAAGCCTCAACAAGCCGATGAGAAAATCGCCACACAAAAAATAAATAAAAAGAACTGAAATGTTGATATATGAGCTAATGAGAAATTGTTTACTCATTTTATGAAATTAAAAACAGAACCTCCAGAATGTTCACCTCCTCCTGTTTATAGAAAACATAAATATTTACCATATAAGACATCTAATAACTATGATGTACCAGCTTTTAGTTTTTTTTCAAGCCTCCAGACAAATGGGCTTTCTACCTCAAATGCCACTTTATATGTGTTAGCCAAAATTGGATGTCAGGATTTGTGTTTAAAAACAATAACATCTGAAAATAAAGTGGCAATATTTAAAGGTCCTCATTGATTGTAGTTTATTATGCAATTATCTTAATGCTGAGCTCAAGGGGAAATGGAAACCACACATCACAATCTGAAATCAAGACAGTGAGACTAAACAATTCTCCCCCAAGTGTGCTTTTGTATCTGCTGTAGTTACTGATTATACAATTGAATCAACTATTAAATGTCATATGCTATTATAAAAGCAAAAGAGCTGTTAAAGCTTCAAAATCTTTTATCAATCTTAGTAAATTGATGGAATGTATTTCCCGCTTCTGTTCACCTGAGCATCACTTAAGGAAAAAAAAAATCCATGAAAAAAGGTTGAGGGATGATCGTTGAATTATTGATCGATCAAATACTACATAACAGTGGTGTCTTGTTTTGGTTTTTGCTAAATTTGAGATCACAGAAAACTTCCATAAAATTAAATTGAAAACATCTAGGCTGCTAATAAAATTAATTTGTTCACCTATAAGATTTCCTATATAATAATTTAGTTACTGGAATATTTCACAAAGAAAAAAAAGAAAGTACTGAGGAACACAGCACACTCAGAAAAGGGTGTTTACCTTAAAAAAAAAAACACAAATGCTTAAGTTTAGTTTAAAAGCATTACATGCCATACAATGTATGTTAAATATATGGACATGAAATATAACATGTTAGACATTGTGAAGGAAATAGCTTGGGTGAAAGAGCAGAGAGAAGATAAGCAAAAAGCAAGACAATTTTTGTTTGTCTAGTAAACTGGACATAATGAGGTACTTCTGTAGCATTTATGTGAAAGAAAGGTATAAACAACCTTTGATTCCCCCAGATGTCACTGAATTCAATCACACAGCTATGGAATTGTATTCAACAAAATGATTTTAGCAATGATTTTATATCTTTATTTAAAACATTTATATGGCTGCCCATCTTAAAATCAAACTCTGAGCAACTTGCAATGGTGACAAATATGAAAGCTGGTAAGAGATAGAAGATTAGAAGAGATAGAAGATACAAGTCTCAATGACTACTATAAAGGCTACATAACATTTTGGCTATGTACTCTTTCTGAGATTCCAATCAGAGGCAGGCTACCTTTCAGTATCTATTGCTGGGAAATATAAGCTGGTATTAGTATATTAATAATACTAATGTGGTCATGCTCTCTTTAGGGCATTCCATAGGCACTTGACTGTTCATTGTGAGAAAGATGCTGTGGGTTTTGAGTTGGATGCAATAGGACTGTTCTTACCATCTACAGAGAAGCATGTGTCCACCTGATTAGTTGAAGTGGTCGCCACTTGCCTACAGGGTTCATAGGATGATGTTGGGTTAGCCCAAGCTATCTCTCATTGTTGTTATTGTTGGGTTTAAATGAGGGTTGTGCCTTATATAAATACGCTTGGCTATTAGAAAAAAAGAAACACCAGGTGAATAATATATGTCTTCTTATTTACTCATTATCTGAAGTTAGGGATGATGAGAAAGCTGTCTCTCCCAGTACTGGGTGAATGCCTATGTCATATCCTTCCATTTAGGTTTTCATAAAAATTAACACTTGCATTGTCATACAAATTCCAATTATATTTTTTCTTGCACATATCCCATTGTGTATGTATCTTTACATAATTTCTACAAAACTTCCTGAAATTTATGATTTTTGTGTAACCATGTTATTCTCAGTATGAAAAACTTCAGAATCATCCAAATGCATGTAGTTATTTGGAGCAGCATTTAAACATGATCCCATTCCAAAATGTGAAACAGATTATCATTTATGGAATTCTTGGTATTGTCTGAGTTTGGTTGTTTGCTTAAGAAATGTTTCATTGCCCAACTAGGTAACATCATCTGTGAGAGTGAGTGTGGGGCTAGCTATCTGTTCATAGATCATAGCTTGTCCTACAGTTTCAGTGCAATGTGATTTCCTCTTTGGTGGTTCCTTGATTAGATTATTGTTTTCTGCCTGATTATTCATCTGGTATTCATACCTGCTTGGCATTTAGCAATAGCACTTAGACTTATATACCGCTTCATAGTGCTTTACAACCCTCTCTAAGCGGTTTACAGAGTCAGCATATTGCCCCCAACAATCTGGGTCCTCATTTTACCCACCTCGGAAGGATGGAAGGCTGAGTCAACCTTGAGCCGGTGAGATTTGAACCGCCGAACTGCAGCTAGCAGTCAGCTGAAGTAGCCTGCAGTGCTGCACTCTAACCACTGCGCCACCTCGGCTCATTTGATCTCCTAAAATGCAATGATTCTTTCTTAAGAAACACAGTGCTATCACAGTGTTGTACTTTTAATTATTTATTGTTGTTATACTTGCTATCAAACATACTTATGTCATTGGTTAAGATATGGTCTAGAAACAGGGAGTCTGATTTTATAGTGTACACATTCTGATACACTATAAAATCAGGGAGTCTGATTTTATAGTGTATCAGAATGTGTAAACCTATAAATTTATAATTTTATTTATAAATTTTCACCTTTTAAAAACTTTTTTGAGAGTTATATAAATGCTTCCTGCTGGGAAAAATGTTAATAAAATTATTCTGAAAGGTTTTCCAAAATGTGTCTGATAGAGCATTCTTAACATATTACATTCTTGTGAATTTACATTATTAAATCAAAGTAAGTGGAAACTTTGATGTTTTGTAGATGATTAAACTACTTGGATGATAGCATTAGATTTGCACTAATCTATCATAATACTAGTAGATACAATTCTAGTATATCAGTAATTTATGACAGGAGTCATACTCATGTATAATTCATATGCATCCACAATATTTGGAGGGGAGAGGGAATGAATGCACATAATATATGATATATGTACAGCATATAAACATTTTATATTATGCAAAATATTTCGTTCCTTCCCACTTCTTGCTTCTTTCTTTTTCTCTGTATCATCCCAGCATTAAATATGAATTCTTCAATTCATAAAAAAAATTATGGCAAAAGAAATGCACATTTTTAGTGCAAACTTAATAATGTTGTATTTAAGCCAAGTCCACTTTTCCTTTTACTTATTTATTTATCAATCAAATTTCTACACTGCTCCTTTCACCTGTGTGACTCTTTTCAAAAAATAATAATATCTTGCCACCCTTCTAAATGTGGCATTAAGATGCCCTCCAATTAATGAAAAGGCACAATGAGAATTCCACCATGATGTTCTCCATTCAATGTGAGTAGCCAGAAAGGCTGCAGAATGTTTGAATGCTATAATTTTAATTTTTTTTTAAAAAATGTCATTTGCACATATCATGTGATCAACTTGTAACTAAATCAGTGCACAAGACCCAAATTTGTCAAACTGAATAAATACTGGTAGTGAAAATATTAAGAATTTCTTTGGATTGATATGTTCCATCATGTCAGTTTTGACCCTTAATGACTACATACATAGATATTTTCTATGATGATCTGTCCCTAACCTGGTCTTTTCAGCACTGCATTTATTACCATGTTATCCATCCATGTTCCTGCTCAGCCTGGCACTAAAATATGCCTTTTTCTGTTCCATTTATGTGCACATTTCTTCTTCTTTTCTTGAAGAAGAGATGTTAAACTTTTGTTGATTTAAAAACAGAAAATCAACTTGGCTATAATTTTTGGCACCGTTCATTCCAGCCAGGTGCTTTGGAGACCACAAAAAGACTTGTAGGCTAGATGTGACTTCACATTTCTGCCTTAAAGAATGGTCAATAACAGGAGGCACATTTTGTCAGAACACCCAACTATCTCACAAGTGTTTATTTCCCAGTGCTGCAGAGTTTATACAATGTAAAGATTATTTCTTTTGAAATATGTTTCCTTTTTAAAACAAAAACAAACACAAACCACTGCCTATTAAATGTTTAACCCCTTTAAAGTTCTTACCTGTTAACAGACAACAGGTTATCACTCTTGTTATTCCTAGGTCAGTGATGGTGAACCTTTTTCTTCTTGTATGCCAAAAATGGGAGCACAGAACCCCACCACGCGTGCCGCACTGCGCATGTGCGCATCTCCATGCATGCGCCCCCGTTGGGCTGTTTTTCACCCTCCGGAGGCTTCAGGAGGCTTCCCTGAAGCCTCCAGAGTGTGAAAAATGGCCCAACAGGCAAACCAGAAGTCTGTTTCCGAACTTTTGGTAGGCCCGTTGGGCCGTTTTTCGCCCTCCCCAGGCTTCAGGGAAGCCTCCTGAAGCCTGGGGAGGGCGAAAACGGCCTTCTCCAAGGCTGAAAATCAGCTGGCCAGCACGCGCATGCGCACTGGAGCTGACATAGGGTAACGCCTCGTGTGCCCTCAGATATGGTTCCGCGTGCCACCTGTGGCACGCGTGCCATAGGTTCGCCATCACGGTCCTAGGTCTTTAAAGCCTTGTAGCTTAGCTACCTTCTGACTCATGATCCGTAGATGTCCATCCATGGCTAGAATACCATAGATGTTATTTTGGTCTCCAAATTAGTCCATAGAATTTAGCAATCTTTCTGCCATCCTTTATGTCTCAAATCAGCCACATTCTTATTTGTCTGAGTCTTTAAAAAATTTCTGTAAAGAGGGCTTGAAAAAAAGTGATGACAAGTTTATAGCACTACCTTAATCTTCCTTTGGTGGCAGCAATGTAATCTGCATAACCTTTTCATTTCACTTTTATCCTATGATCCATATAGCAATAGGATGTTCTTGTCTCTCTCAGTATCTCTCAAGAGAGATTGATTAAAATGGAATGATTTCTGTTGAATCCGTTTTTTTTTTAAAAAATCTGCAATTCTAGATTTTGAGGATTGATATGACTACTTCCACATATTAATTAGAATGAAATAAATGTTTTTGAAATCTGAATATATACTGGAAAGAATTTGATTCTTTAGCAACAATTTGTTTCAACTGAAAGACAGTATATTTTGGCTAAGGGTTAGGATCAGAGTTGTGAGAAAAGATCTCCTGGGACCCCTGACCTATGTGCTGGCAGAGAAACAAGCAGGATTATTTTACCAACTTTCTTCAGAAAAAGGAGAAAATCTCCAACTAATAGAGCTTACTGTTAAACAACAGTATCTTTTATTTTCCTAAACATTTTTTTTGCAGAAGCAGTGTTGCCATAATAACTACCTGGTAGTCATTTTGCATCATCCACAATGTCCAGAAAAAATGAATCATGATGAAGGAGGTAAATATTTGAAGAAAATCTTCTAAACGTATTCTCACCCTGATGAGAAGAAACAATTCTCAGTTCTTTTCTTAGAAAAGGATCTTCTGAGAGAACAGAGCATGCCTCATAATGCAACTGAGGACATCAATACAGAGAAGCTTCGATTCATGCCAGGCCCAGTAAATGTTACACAGTAGGATTTTCATTGGGTTCATAGCACTAGAGGAAGGCCTATAATCATACCTACTTTGCCGTAGATCACTATCTGTTCTCTCCCACCACATAGAATCTATTTATATTAGGAAAGAGAAAGAATTAAATTTAATCCCGGACAATTATCATACTGAATTTGGCTCTGGGAGTAGAAATTTGTCCTTAATACATGCTCAATTCCACTCTATTTCTTCATAATGCATTTTAAAAATAAAAATACATAGAGAGAAATGAAGGATGGTCACACTTCATTTATGCTACACAAAAGGTTTTCGTTAGCTACTTCTTAAAATGTGCATTTTTGTCTTCATTTTATCTGCAAATACAACTTTTGTTCTGAAATATAATTTCAGGATTTTAAAAAATCATAAAGATGAATTCTAATATATGTTTTATTCCACAAAATACAGATTAGATTCTATTTTTCCATATCAATAATCCTTACTATTTTCTTTTGAGAAGATAGATCATAATTTTAAATAAACACTGACAAATACCAACCCATTATTTCAATTTTCTTATTTTTTTTTAATTTGGGGAGGTGTCATAAATAATAATGGACAGAAAAATTACACTTTGCTTTGCAGCTTGCTAATGTGACAATAAGTTTTATTTTATTTAAACATTTAGGAAAAAATACCAATTTATCTGTGGACTATTGATGTAGCAATAGCAATAGCACTTAGACTTATATACCGCTTTACAGTGCTTTACAGCCCTCTCTAAGTGGTTTACAGAGTCAGCATATTGCCCCCAATAATCTGGGTCCTCATTTTACTCACTTTGGAAGGATGGAAGGCTGAGTCAACCTTGAGCCTGGTGAGATATGAACTGCCAAATTGCAGGCAGCCGGCAGTCAGCAGAAGTAGCCTGCAGTACTGCACTCTAACCACTGTGCCATGTACTGTATGTAAGGACCAGATACTTAAGTTTGGAAGCTTAAGCATGTGTTTCACATATATAATCAAAAATTGTAAAAGGGCCAGTCAGTGTATTTCTTATTACAGGTTAAATCTAGGTTAACAAATCATAGAACACAGAAACTAGAGTCATAGGGGCCTCAGCGGTCTTCTAGTCCAAACGCCTAGTCAAGACAAGAAACCTTATACCATCTGATCAAATGGTTGTCCGGTCTATTTTTGAAAACCTTCAGTGATGGAGCACCCACAACTCCAGGAGGCAAGCTATTTCATTGATTAATTGTTCTCACTGTCCGAAAATTTCTCCTTACTTCTAGATTGGATCACTCTTTAACTAGCTTCCATTCTCCAAGTTTGCTGTTTACCTCCTGTACATTTGCTGTTTACCTCCTGTACATTTCGTTACCAAACTAGGTAACATTTTCAGTGGAGTTTTGGGGTGAAGTGTCTTGTTCCTTTATATAGGTTCTGGGTGGTCATTTGGTCTTGTGACTGCTTGAATCACAAGACTGAGTCACAAGGCTTATTAAATCTTAAGACTGGTTGATGAAGCTGAAGTCATTGGCCACGGCAAAACCCATCAGGCATGCAAGCTTATCAAAGTCTGGCATTCTACCAATTGGTCCCTCAACAAACACATTGACTTAGAATCAGCTATGAACCAATAAAGAAGTAGACCATCCAAACTACCAACCGACAATAGAACCGAGCATCCCTTCACCACTTGAATTCTGCACTTCACAGCACCAGTCAGAAGTCACAAAATCACAAGACTAGAAATCAGTCTTGTGATTCAATCAATCTTGTGATTCAATCAACCTTGTGACTGATTAGCTGATTAGCTGAAATTAACTAATCAGTTAACTTGAACTAATTAGTATGTCATTGTTCTGTTCAATTTTTAATTGCATTTGGAAGAGCTTTAAATTTCATAAAATAAAAACATTCAACACTTTCCCCATACTATCTACCACTACTATTTTATCTACCATCTCTTCTCGATTAGTTATGATCAAGTCAAGAATAACTGATTCTCTTATTCCTGCCTTCTTTCTGCATAGGAGAAATTTTCAAAACAGGTCAGTAATTTCCTGGAAGGACTATGCTTGGCAGATGTTGGGGGAATTAAAGTCCATTAACACTACTGCTTTATGCTTTTTTGAAAGTTTGCTTTTAGAGACCATTATCCTCATCTTCTACTTGGTTGGGTGGCTGGTAGTAAATTCCAAAAATGGTATTGTTTTTATTCCTTCTACCATTTATTTTAACCTAGATGCTTAATAGCATTTCTTTTGCTGCTTCTGTTCCTTTTAAACAGTTGCTGTATTCTGGCAACAATAACAGCCTCATGAGCCCTCAGTTATACCTATTCAATTATATTTAGTTTCTTTTGTAATATAAGTTCATGCTGATTTTGTTTATTTCCCTTGTTCTCAGCATTAGAGTATATACAACAAAGATCATGAACTTTATGTGTCAGTGTTGTTCCTGATTGTAATTGCCATTGAGTGATTTACTGCTAACTCTCACTGACTTCTGTAGTGCATAAATCTTTATCTAAAATTCTTTTGGGTTTGTCCATAGAATTAAAGGCAAAGTTCTCCTGACCTACTTCACTATAGTTCAGCCAAAATATTCTTCCCAGTTTTTTGAGATACAATGCAATACTCCATCATTCAGGGAATGCAACTCATGATTCCCGAAACTCAATCTTTCAAATGAATGCCATTTTTCTAATTAATATCCCTTGTTTTTATTTTAACTTTTCAGTGTTTTTTTTCTATGAATTATAAAATGGATAAGAACAAGAGTTGAGTCACAAAATTATTTAATTTCCTGTCTGGATCTGTTATGCCCAGGGTGACAGGTTGTAGCTACTCTTGAGCAATATAATTTCTCCTTATAGGAGAATGTAGATGTACTGTATATGTAGAATGTATATGTAGAAGTAAAGAAGTTATCTATATAACTTCTTTAATTTTGGAATAATTTTGAATCCTAGAATGATCAAATTTTATGATGCTCAGGATTTTGAAGGGAACAGCAATAGAGCATGGGGTTTTATTACTAATAGTAAATTCATTTACATTACTTCTATGGGTTTTTTTTTAAAAAAATAAGCTGTTGTACCTTTCTATCCCATTATATAGCAACATGCTGAATTTTACAAGTTGCAAGAAATCTAACTTATGAGTTATGCAGCCCTACTTTTGCAATGTGACATATTATATTGTTTTGGTACTGATAGAATATCAAAAAAAAAATGGCTCAATGTAATGGTAAGAGTGAGAAATGAATTGAAGTGTACAGTGCTTTCTTCTCCAATCTGTAAAATCTGAGCAATGTGCATTGCTAAAATCATTTGAAAAACTCTTGTCAGAAATTTCGCACAACATTTGTAGAGGGCTTTCTTTACCCATTATCAAAGGGTTTTCAACACTGAGGGCTGATCTCTCAAGAGTGAGATGCTATGATCATGGAACTGGAAGTGTCATCTACCATTTTCAAGAATCACATGCAAGTGAAATATAGAATTTTAAGCAGATAATTTTAGTGCTTAACAAGAGGTAGAATTGCTAACTTCTGTATGCATCACAGCATTCCCAGCCCACCCTGCTGTTGCTATAAAGGTTCCTTGTTAAGCACATACTGCAAATCAGAAAGATTTAATTTTTACTTTTTAAAACAAAATATCCAACATATGTACAAAACATATGCTGTATATCTACTGTGTGCACCAAGCATACTTTAACTTCTCAACAAATGAGTGTTTAATTAGCATAGCAAAACAAGTTCTTTGACTAAACAGTACTATTTTGGAAATAATATTTCTTTTATCAAATTTTTCACTGGGAATGGCTGGTGATGCTGGAACCTGTCTTTTCAGAGACTATGACTAGTAATTTAGACTTGACAGGTAGAATTTAGTTACTTCCTGTAGCAGTTGGGTCATCTCCATGCTTCAGTTCTCTTGTTTTCTCAGAATTGCTGTTTAGTACTGTAATAATCAAAATTGCAGGTAAACACATCCATATCACATATGAAAACTGCATAGGATAGCATTTTTTAGAAAGGTTGTCATTATTAAACTGATTTGTTTGGTTATACATTATTACTGGTTTTTATTTATTTATTTATTTATTTATTTATTTATTTATTTATTTATTTATTTGTTTGTTTGTTTGCTTGCTTGCTTGCTTGCTTATTTATTTATGAATGAATGAATGAATTACTGTGGGCGTATATGACATTTCATTCCAGAGGGACCTACATATCCCTGTACAGTAAAATATTTAAAATGAACTAATAATAATAATTTCCCCAATATAAAGTACTATTTTGGTGCATTTGTGGGGCTTTTTTGCTCTGAAGAAGATGAGAACTATGCCAGAGTTTCAGCTATACTGGACAGGTCTCATCAGAGATGCCAGATGAAAAGTGCCTCTTCCATAAAGAATATTGTGAGATGTAATCTACAAAAACCCATACCAGATTGGTTGTTGCCCAGGATAACAAGTGTTGGGAGTTCCTGGACATCTGGTAACAAATGGATTACAGGACTCAGGTCTGTTGGCTGAGCAACCAGAGAAAGCAGCTGCAACACTCCTGGAAGAAATGTCACAAATGCAGAGTTGGAAAACAAAGAAAACAAATATATAAGGATATCAGGGGTGGGATCTAACTTACCTCGCCGCTGGTTCGCTTCCTCCCGTGCCGCGTGGCTGCGTGCGCATTGCGCGCTGCGTGGGCATGCCGCGTGGGCGTGCACGCATGCGCAGTGCTGAAAATTTGCAAAAAATTCCCCCAAAAAGCCAAAAACAAGATGGTGGTGCATGCGCAGTGCCGGGGACTCAGCTTCTGCGCATGCGCAGAAGAAAAAAATCAGCAAAAAATTCCCCCCCCCAAAATTCCAAAATAATAATAATAATAATCAAAAAAAAAAGATGGTGGCGTCCACGGACTGGCACCAACAGAACCGGCTCCGTGATGTCACCAGCGGTTTGCTACCGGTTCTATAGAACTGGTGCGAACCGGGAGGAACCCACCTCTGAAGGATATGTTATTACAAATCAAGTCCCAACAAGAAGAAGGTATCTAAAAAAATGCACCAGTTCTAGAAAGAATATCCAGAATCAAAAATAACAGAACAGAGGCTAGCAGATCAACATTAAATTATAGTATGAAATAAAGTATTCACAAAAGCAGAATTGGAAAATTGCAAAGGTCTACCCAGGGCAAACATATCGAAGCCTTGCCAGAAATAGCTCAGACTGTAGAGGCAAATGAAGGGGAATCATCAGCCATCATAGACATTGAATTCTTTTCATTCCCAAACCAAGCACCCTCTCCTCTGCCTTCTCAGAAAGAACAAAACCCTCCAACTAAAAGAAGAATAATAATAACTGAGCATACAGAACACCACAAAAACAACTGAATCAGGTTACTTTCATTGAAGCTTGTGCCACCGTCACCATCAACAGGAGAAAAATAGTGAAAACTGAAGGAATCAAGATGACCTATGGAAATAACATCAAGAGTCTGGATGAAGATGATCACTACGTATACCTGGGCATCCTTCAAGCTGACAACATCAAGCACACTAAAGTCAAGAAAAAGGTTAGAAGTGAATACATCAGAAGAGTGAAGATCTTAAAGCACAAACTTTAAGAGGAAGAAATTCCAGTCATGAGATAAAGAGCTGGAATAGTGGACTGGACTCAAGCAGAAATAAAAGGTCTAGACAGAAAGACCAGAAACATAATGACAAATACATCATCTCCTTCATCCACACAGTGATGTTGACATCAGTACATAAAAACTCTAGCAGGCAAAGCAGATAGCAACAAGACTTGGCAATGGTTAAGAGCAGTAAAGCTGAAGAAAGAGACAGAAGGTCTAATTCTGGCTGCACAAGACCAAGCCTTAAGAACAAAAGGATATATAAAGCCAGAATTAAGAACACAGCAACAGACAGCAAGTGCTGCCTCTGCAAAGAAGCTGAAGAAGCAGTGGGCCACCTGGTTAGCTCCTACACTATGAACACACAGGCTGACTACAAATAACAGCATGACAAAGTAGCAACAATGATGTGTTGGAAGCTTTTCAGGAAATACCATTTTCCTGCAAGCAAGAACTTGGTAGAATTGCTTGGCCAAGTGCAAGTGGCAGCATTACTTGGAAACAGATTATATCCCACAACATTTGCATATCCCAGGTCCTGGGGAAGGACTTGTTAGGGGGATAAAAATGCTAAATCCAGTCTAAACATCTGCCTGACCATGCAATGAATAATAATAATAATAATAATAATAATAATAATAATAATAATAATAATAATAATAATAATAATAATAATAATAATAATAATAATAATAATAATAATAATAATAATAATAATAATAATAATAATAATAATAATAATGATAATAATAATAATAATAATAATAATAATAATAATAATAATAATAATAATAATAATAATAATAAATAATAATAATAATAATAATAAAGAAGCCAACATCTCTTCTACCGGTCATTTGATGAGAGTCGAGACCATACTAATATTCACGCATGTAAAGAAAAAACTTGGAACTTTTGGAAACAACTGTGGGAAAACCCAGTGGAACACGATAAAACTGCCTCCTGGATCAAAGATACTCAAAAACAAGCAACACGAAACAAAATGGAGAATATTGTAATAAAAACTGATATGGTTGCACAACAAGTAAAGAAGGTCAAGAACTGGAGCTCACCTGGCCTGGACGAATTGCATGGATACTGGTTAAAACACCTGACCAGCCTCCATCACTGCATGGCCACTCAATTTGATGAAATGCTTCAAAATGCAACAAGCGAAGAATGGTTAACAGCTGGCCAAACATACTTGATAATGAAAGATCCAGAAAAGGGCACAGAACCAAACAACTATCGCCCAATTACTTGTCTGCCAACAACGTTCATACTTTTTACAAGACTACTGGCAAATTCAGTATTCAATCATCTGATGGAAAACAGTTTGTACCTAGTAGAACAAAAAGGAAATTACAAAAAATCAAGAGGAACAAAAGATCAGCTGCTCATTGACAAAATGGTACTAAAAAATGCAAAACGAAGAAGAACAAATTTAAATATGGTGTGGATAGATTACAAGAAGGCATTTGACACATTACCCCACAGCTGGATTCACGCCTGTCTGAAAAACTTTGGAATCAGCAAAAATATTTGTACATTTTTGAAAGCAAATATACAAAAATGGAAAACAGTTCTAACAGCAAATGGAGAGAACATTGGCGAAGTCAACATCAGTCGAGGAATCTTCCAAGGGGACTCACTTTCGCCACTACTGTTCAAGATCACATTAATTCCACTGACAATAATCCTACGAAACACAAAACTGGGCTACCAAACAAGCCAACATGGCAAGATAAACCATCAACTATACATGGTTAACTTAAAACTGTATGCGAAAAGCCCCACTGAACTTGAATCAATACACAACACAGTTCAGCTGTTCAGCAGCAACATCAGAATGAACTTTGGACTTGAAAAATGTGCTATACTATCCATGCAGCGAGGAAAAATGGAAAAAAAATAGAAGGAATAGAACTGGGAAATGGAAGCATCGTGAAAGCATTAGCAAAGGATGTCGGTTACAAATACCTAGGTATATTGGAAGTAGATAACATCTTGAATGGAAAAGTCAAAGAGTCAACGCAAAAGGAATACATCAGGAGGGTCTGCAAAATATTAAAATCAAAACTGAATGCTGGAAACATAATTAAAGCCATTAATACATGGGCAGTGTTTTAACGCTCTGTGTGTATGTGACTGGACCAGAGGTGGGTTCTAACTTACCTCGCTGCCGGTTTGCTTCCTCCCGCGCCATGTGGGTGCACCTCATGGGCAACGTTCCCTCTAACAAGGGAAATCGCTGCGCGGCAGTTTGAAACTGCTGCGCGGCGATTCCCTGTCATGTGCGCGGCCGCGCAGCAACGTTCCCTCAGACATGGGAAATCGCTGCGCGGCAGTTCAAAACTGCTGCGCGGCGATTCCCTGTGACGTGCGCGGCCGCACGGCCGCGCACCTTAGAGGGAACAGTGCTCGTGGGTACAGTGCAAATGAATAATTTTTTTAAAAAAACAGCCAAAAACAAGATGGCGATGCATGCGCAGTGCCGGAAACTCGGCTTCTGCGCATGCGCAGAAGAAGAAAAAATAATATTTTTTTTAAAAAAAATAATTAAAAAAAAGATGGTGGCGTCCACGGACCGGCACCGACCGAACCGGATCGGTGATGTCATCGTGATGTCACCAGCAGGTTGCTACCGGTTCAGGTGAACCAGGGGGAACCGGAAGGAACCCACCTCTGAACTGAACTGTGGCTGAACTGGAAAACCTGGACCAGAAAACGCATGAACTTTTGAATATGTACCATGCTTTACATCCACGAAGTGACACTGACAGGTTGTACCTGCCAAGAAGAATAGGGCGCAGAGGGCTATTGCAAATCCATCAAACTGTAGAAGAAGAAAAATGAAGTTTGAATGATTATGTGAACCAAAGTACAGAAAGACTGCTGCAGGCTGTGAAAACGGAGAACATTATAAAAACAACAGAAACAAAGGCAGAATATAAGGAAAAACAGCTGGATGATAGATTAAATGGATGGAAAACCAAAGCTCTGCATGGACAGCACTTGAAAAACATTGAAGGAAAATGTGATAACAACTTAGCACTAAGTTGTAGTAAGCACTACAAACTAATGCCATGAAAGCGAAGATACAAAAATCCACTGACAATCCAAACTGCCGACTTTGCAATGACAAAGTTGAAACTGTTTCACACTTAATATGTGAGTGCAGCAAAATCGCGCAAACTGATTACAAAGCTAGACATGATTGAGTTGCTAAATTAATCCACTGGTCATTATATAAAAAATACATCCTACCTGTATCCGAAAAGTCATGAGAGCACAAAGTGGAAAAAAGTACTTAAAATAAGACAGTGAATATCTTGTTGGACTTTCGAATACAGACAGATCGTCATTTAGAACACAACACGCCAGATATCAGGGTTGTCGAGGGCCGAAGAGTACAGTTTATTGATATCGCTGTACCAGGAGATGCCAGAGTCGAAGAAAAAGAACTGGAATAAA
>QLTV01000026.1:45855-67254 GCA_003457575.1 Thermophis baileyi | reverse complement strand
TAATAATAATAATAATAATAATAATAATAATAATAATAATAATAATAATAATATCAACAACAACAACAACAACTGCTGGGACCATAACATAGAGAAAGTAATAGAAAAGGAAGAAACTGAAGTACTTTGGAACTTAGAATTCAATGGGACAGGAACCTGCCACATAGCACTCCACACTTAACAATTATCAATATGAAAGACAAAAAAGTCTGGATAGTGGATGTGGCAGTACCTGGAGACAGCAGAATAGAAAAGAAAGAACTGGAGAAGATAATAAAATACAAAGACCTGCAAATAGAAATAGAACAATTGTGGCAAAAGAAAGCAAAAGTAGTACCAATAGCAATAGGCACCTTGAGTGCAATCACAAAACAACTGGAGCACTGCTTGAACACCATTGGCACTGACAAAATCATCACTGCAAATGGCAGCTTTCCTCAGCTTACATCATGTGCTGATACCTTTAACATCATCAAACCTCCCCTCTGCCTATGCCAGTTTCTTTGGAAGGACTTGATAGATGGATAAAAATGCCAAATCCAGTTTGAACATCTGGCTGATTGTGCAACGAACCATAATAATATTATATCACATTACAATTAGAATAACTGCAGTACCAGAGGAGTAACAGCACAATAAATATGACTTTAAAAGAAAGCATTCATGTCAACCATACAAGATAGACCAGACTAAGAAACCAATGCCATGTAGGTCAGTACTACTTCTATTGTAAAAACTAGAGTAATCGTGTAACTATGAATGTGCTTTTTCTTCCTTCATCATCATATGAAGTAGGGAGCAAGTTTTCTGATACATTTTCTCTTTTTCCTTTCTTGGCCAGGGCTCAGTCCTTTCTTATCTGACTGTTGCCTTGGTAGCAGCTATTCCTCCTGTTCTTCAAGGCCATCTCCTCTTCCCTTATAGTTCACCATTTTAATACAAAGGCCTCTGCAATGGACATATTTTTTACAGCTTTCTGAAAAATCAGCAATGTACATGTCAGTCTGACCAAGGGGTTGCTGACCCAAAAGGCTTATCTCAGAATCACTGTAATTGATTTATCTAAGATGAAGGACCTAGAGAAGTCCATCTCTGAGATTTTGTTACATGATAGAAGCCAAAGAAGAATGACAGTCCAGTAGAGATCCAAGCATTAACCCATGAATATTGTTAAATCGGACAACCAGCATCTTAAATTACACCCAGAAGGAAAGTGATTACCTGAACTTATCTTGAAGTTGGTATTGAGAAAATGTAATGGTTCCTTGACATATTGTAGGTTCTTTAGAGTGTTCAAGCCCATGATGTGTCAATTGTAACAAAGTATAGTATATATGCATTCAACATTCTTTAAAACAATGCAATTGTTATCTCTCTCCGGTGTTCTCTTTCATATGAAATTGGAGGTTGTATATACAAACTATACACTGTGTAACAATTTGATTATTATTTGATTAAAAAATGTTTCAAAGCACATGATGGTACAAAGATAGTTATTGTCTGCAACTCTTTAAAGCAGGGGTGTCAAACCCAAGGCCCATGGGCCGGATCTGGCCCACGGGGTGCTTACATCTGGCCCTCAGGGCCAGCCTGGAAATATCAAAGGACTGGCCTCTGCCGGCCAAAATAGGTCACCCGGGGGCTGCATGTGCCGCCCCCTGGGGCCAGTTTTCGGCCTCCACGGCCTCCTGCAGCACTCTGCTGGCCAAAAACGGGCCACCTGGAGGCTCTGCGAGGCCCCTGTGCATCCTGCTTTTGGCCTCCACGGCCTCCAGCAGCACTCTGCTGGCCGAAAACAGGCCACATGGGGCCTCCGCAGGGTCTCCGCGCGGCCTGTTTCTGCCAGCAGAGTGCTGCAGGAGGACTGGATTGGACTGGATTCAGAGGTGGGCTGCTGCCGGTTCAGACCGGTTTGAGCAAACTGGTAGTTCCGACCACCGGCTGGGCCCGCCCACCTGACCCGATGCTATCCCGTCCTATATATCTCACTCTCTGGCTCGCTTGCCCCACCCACGCAGCCCGCTGATTTCTGTGCCTTGCCCGCTCTACTCACTGCCGCTGCCCGAGAATTGCTGTGTGTTTGAAGCCACGCGTAAATGCGGAAGGCGCGCATGCACTCACATTTTCAGTTCTGCACTAGGCGAACTGGTTGTTAAATTATGTGAAGCCCACCTCTGACTGGATTACAATTATGTGGCCTCAAGTAAGTGATCTGGATAGAAAACAAGAAACATCCTATGTTAATACTACAATTTAATGCCGGATTTTACATACTGTAGGTCCATTTAATCTGCAATAAACAATCTATAATTGACAGCTATTTCTATTTACTATCCTGGAAATTTACCTCTGCTGTTAGAACTTGTATTATCATGTTATTTATGCTATTGTATTTTTATTATTAGTTGAATAATGAAAATACAATAGTATAAATAGCTTTTCTGCCTGGAAAAGCAATTTACTATTAAACAATGGGGGTATAAATTTAGAAATAAAAAGTTTAGTGGAGTATGAAGAATAAGTAATAAATGTTTGCCAGTAATATCTGGGGCAATTGCTGTGTGAGATGTCATGCTCAGATTGGCCCAATTGCTTGCTTAATGTCTGAAACCATCTGCAGCCCATATCAGAAAGGCAAAGAGCTTTAGCAGAGCAGGCAGCAAAGAAATAAAGGCAAAGGGTCTAAAATGGATCAACACCCATCAGGAGATAACATAACCACAACAATACACAAGCACACAATAGATACAAACTCAAGGTAAACAGCTCCAAACTCGATTGCAGAAAATACGACTTCAGCAACAGAATGGTCAATGCCTGGAATGCTCTACCCAACTCCATTGTTACATCCTCAAACCCTCACAGCTTCAACCTCAAACTGTCTACTGTGGACCTCACCCCATTCCTAAGAATTCAGTAAAGGGGGTGTGCATAAGCGCACCAGCGTGCCTACCGTCCCTGTCTTACTGTCCCTATTTATCTGTACTTACTTTCTTTGTTTATGTTTATACATATACCTGCTATCTTGTACATGCTTGACAAATAAATAAATAAATAAATAAATAATGTAAAGAACTGTGGAAAGAAAGAAGAGAAGGGAAAAAAATGCATCTTGAGCCTGTCTGAAATGCCCACCATGGCCATGCCCACCTCACCCACGCCCACCATGGCCACGCCCATGCCCACCCCCGGCCACACACCACCACCACCCCGGCACTCCGAGGTCAAACACAACCCTGTTGCAGCTCTCAATGTAATCGAGTTTGACACCCCTGTTTTAAAGCATGGGATCATGAGTGTGGAGGGCAAACAGGTTAATTAAAAATTTAGTTAATTTATTTTATTAAGTTTTAAAACATAAAGATATAAGAATTTTCTTAAGTCTGTATTTATATCAGGATCTTTTAAGAGTTGATTGTCTCATGAAATTTTGAGCATATACATTTTTAATTTTAAAATAAATACAATTTAAAAATCTTTGATTATCAGGTAATGATATTGTGAATATCAGGTAGTGATATTGTGAATGTTATGGTGTTGATTATGCCATGCATTTATTCAGCTTTTGAAACTTTTTTGCTCTGATCAGTTTGATTCAATTGCTTAGCTCTCACAATTGGCCACCTGTTTGACAAGACTGCTGACAGTTTATTTCTGATGTTAGACACATCCTCAGTTCACAAGTACTTTTTACAAAACATTTAGCTATGCTAGAAACCCCAGTTCACATGTTCCCAATTCACATTCAAAGCCACTATAGTATGTCATCTTGTGCCAGGTTGACCTACTGCAAGGACCATCTAGCTTCAATGTATGGATGATAGAGACAGATGATATGACACATTAGTTGAGAATAGTCCTATTCACATGCATTGATAGATAGATAAAGCTGTTTATTGGAACTTCACATGTGGTCCTGGTCTTTCATGCCTGGCAACTGAATATAAAAGTTTTTTGGGCAATTTTTAAATTTATAATGTCTAATCTAGAAACAAACTATAACACAAATATTAAAATAGGATTAGAAAAATCTTCAAAATACGTTGATTAAAACAAATTAGAATTAATTAAAGAATCATACGAGTATTGCCCAATAAATCTAAATAACACGACTGGGATTTTTTAAAATTAAAGCAAACTCTTTCATATGTAGAACCTGTATATTAAAAAGAAACCCCATTTCTCTAGATAGTACTTACATTTGGGGGGGGGCGGCTACATAAAGGAAGAAAAGCTCTTATGTGAATCTTTTTTGGGGGGGGTCAGGGACATATGAAAAAATGCATGTGTGTAGACATTCTGTTTCCCATAAAAATAAATCTATTTTCCCATGTAGGTACTCCATTTAACATCTTTTGTTACATCTTACACTTCAGAGTAAATGCTAAAACAACCTATCCTGAAGAAAGTCCAATTTTATATTATACAGACAATTTATGACTGTCTCCTAGCAGGGGAAAAAAATAGAAAAAGAGATTCTCCAAATGTAACTAGAATGGTATGAGAAGTTGTTTAACACTGTCTTCATTATCAATCCAAAGCAGTTGTTAATTTGGAGAAAATAGTCAGTACCATCCCTTTTAGAAAAAAGAATATTCAGTCCTTTTTTTAACAGTGCTGATCTGATAAAATGCAATTTTCTCTCCCAACTGAGTTAAAATAAATATGAAAACATCAGGCAATCCAGTCCTCCAGAGCTGTATAACATGTTGCTTAGCCCTAACCCAACCTCTCCTTCTTCTTGGTGATTTTCTCTTTTCCACATTAATTTCTCTGCTTGCACTTTGCTGAGAATGTGCTTTGTTCCTGGTAGACAGAGCTGAAATTAATGCAGCTGTGGATTGTGCCCTCTACAGCCTAATTTTGAAAACTCGTAAATGCCGTTAGAGAAGACTTTTTCAAGTGAACTTCAGAGATCATTATGTAACTGAATACAAGAACCAATAATGTCAGCATGCTATAACAACAAGTCACCGTAGTTCAATTTCAAACACTGCTGTGCATTTAATAGGTTCCTGCATGTTTCCACAATGTGTATGTGGGGGCACAATTTAGCAGATTAGCATTGAGAGGTCACATATTCAATAAGAATATGGATATTGTCCTTATCTTTCAAATAGATTTATAGCATAGCTTTGGAAAATGCACTATTCTCTTGAAAATCACCGGGGAGGAGAAAAAGGGAGATGAATATTTAGAAAGTTCACTTTTGCTCTTTAGTATATTTGGTTTTGCACTCCCAACCAATCCTTAATTTCACAGGAAACTCAGAAAAAGCTTTAAAGAAATTTTAATAAGATGACTTGGGGAGGAAAATCCCTCAAATGCAAGAAGCGGGAGTGGTGATTATGTTGAAGTGAGAAAAGGCACCCTACATATATGTATATGTAAGTCTGAATTACTTCCAAGTAAACCTATGCATTTTTTCTGCCATGGCCACAAAGATAAAATGTGATGTCTGTTAAGGAGAAGATGGAAAGCAGTTAGCAATTGGGAGTCTTGTCAGACATCAGATCCATACTTCAGCATAATATAGCTGCTCCCTCTGTCTTGCAAGGTAATTTTCTTCTAAGAAAAGAAGAGAAGAAAATGACTTTTAAAACCTTTAATGTAGCCTAATACAGGGAAAAATATGCTCTGTGATGCAGAGAAGTAAATAATTCCCCAGTTCCTTATTAAACTCTCAATAGCATCCACATTCCCATATTGAATAATAATCAACATCAGTGATATTTTTCTGGCAAGGAACACAGTTGGCCAGAATTCAAGGCACAGGCTTAAGTCCCATTGATTTCAGTGAGAACCTCAGAGTGTACTCCAGTTGACTGGATACTTGCCATTTTAGTGAATATCTGTTTCACATATTCTAAAATATAACCCATACAATTTTAAAACTGGAATTCTGAAGGCAACAATCAGGTATTTTCTGCATTTCAGTTTCACCATTAAGGCCAAAATTATTTATTATTATTTAATTTGGAGGAAGTAATTAAAAGAATTTTGCTTTATTTTGCATTTTGAAATATTATGCATAAACACTCCCCAAAAAGAAGGAAGAAATATCCATCTAGTTAATCTGTCCATAGAGAAACTAATTTACAGTATGTGAAAAGCTTCAATTTTCTGACCCTTTGCACATGTTATCCTTGTTAGGTTTCCAAGATTATTTTACCTTCTCTTAGCCATGCAAAAGCTATAGTGTTTCAAAACTGCAGATTAGCAATGGCGGCAACCTATTCCTCTTGATTATCTGCAGCACCATCTTAGTATCTTAAGGCATAAAAGAATATTATCTGTGTGACAGTTATGGCTGAAACCATCTATTCATGCTATCAGCACTCAAAAAAGAGCTTCAAATTCAGTTTAAGACATTTTTTTCCTTCCGTCCTTTTGTTAAAATTGTGAAAATGCTGCATGTTATGGTAAGCATTATATGAAAATTTCAGTAATACTGTGAGGTGGGAAGTATCTATGTGGTTGGAGTTTACTATTCCTTTGTAAAGCTGGTTGACCATAAGCAAGACAACCTATAAATGCATTCTTCTTTACTTAATTTTCATCACAAATAATGTGCCCTTCTGATTGCATGAAATCATCAGGAGTATCTCCAATTACAGTGTGCAGCCTCTGATCAAAATGACTTCCCTTTATTCAGAATCAGGGTTATGGGGAGGGGGGGGGAATGACATTGTGTAAGTGTGTGTGTGTGTGTGTGTGTGTGTGTGTGTGTGTGTGTGATATATAGGTATAGGGAACAAAGCAGAAAGCACAGTAGTTATGCATTACAAATGTCAGGTTGCTGGGGAAGTGTATATATTCATATTTAATAATTTCTAAGATGGAATTGTGATTGTAATAATGGCTCATTCATATCTGCATTTCATTTAAATGCAGTGTTTTGAATCAGTGAACATTTGTCAAAGATATTATTGCTAAACTTTTTTTTTCTTCCCATGGCCACTGAGGTAATGACAAGCATTACATTACCAGAGAAACTGCATGACTTGCTGATACTTCCATTTTCCTTAGCAGCTTATGAAATAATCAAAATGTGTGCATGAAATGGCGTCCTACTCTGAATTTATTTTAATACAGACAGGCTTATAGAGAGAAATGAAGAAGCGCGTAGGCCTCAGACATGAGAGACAATGACTTCACACAAAGCTGAATTTTACTAGCAGGAAAGATGGATATATGAGTATTAGACTCTTCATAGCTATAGGAAGGATAATCTTTCAATCAGATTAATGAGAAAATATATTGCATGGGCCCTACAGCACTTTTTGCTTTCTAGCCTAATACGTGATTTAAATCCCCAAAGTACATTTTCGGCATTACAATATCCTTTGATAATAATGTCGCTTGCACAAAGACAGATAAAAATAAAACAGTCCCCCTTGATTTCCCATTTTAGATTTGAAGTATATTTTTGGTCCTTGTCTTGCAACGGAGGGGAATTCTATTGAGAAGAGTCACATTTAATAAGGCAAAGAAAATTTTCTAATTATGCTACCTGTCAAGATTTGAATCTATGGGATTGCAACTACAGTTGAAGAAATAGATGAGGCAATTGCATATACTCCAGTTTCCTTGGTATATGATTACTATTTGTGCTTACATATTGGTTAATGTAAATCAAGCAAACATACCAATGTGTGCATAGAGATAAACATCAAGAGGCAGATTTCAAAATGGATTCTGCAAACCAAATTGCAGGCTTTTTAGTAATCAAATTTCTCCAGCTTCCCTGTATTCTACACAGAAAAGGAAAAATAGTGCAAACTGATGAAAATTAAAGGCTCTATGAAAATATGCAGCAAAGTAAATGAATATATGGTATAAAAAATCCACTGACAGAATAAATGCCATAGGGTTGTCTGTCTGTCTGTCTGTCTGTGTGTCTGTGTGTGTGTGTGTGTGTGTGTACGCGCACGTGCCTGTCTGTCTGTGTGTTTCTGTGTGTGACTGTGTGTGAAAGGGAGAGGGAAAGAGGGGGGAGGAATTTGTCTATTTTATTAGGACAAAGGGAACTCAAAGGGGGGGGAAAGCACACCTACTGAAGCCAATAAAAATTGTACAACACTTATTAAAATCTATCTGGTGACTATAAATATACCTCTGAAAGTTCTTACACATTGTCCTTCAAGGATTTCTAAGGCACGATTCGTTGTTGAGATCCCTTCAGACATTATTCTTGGTCACGACAGTGGATTTTAGTGAAACTACAAAAGCAAGGAAAGGTCCTCATGTTGTTATTTTCCATAATAGATATTTGTGCAGATCTGCAGCTTATCATTAATAATGCCTCAGCATCCATTAGAGCAGGAGAAATCTAAAATCCACCACAGTTCAGTATTTTTATTAGGACCAGCTAAAATGCCAGAGAATAGAAAAAATGCTTTTGAGCTCTTCAGATTTTTCTTCTTCTTCTTCTAGGCATTTAAATAAAATACAGCGGGCAGTGAACAAAGAACAAAAGAGAAAAGTTAGGAATATTTCAGCACAAGTTTACCATTTCCTTCAGCTTAAACATAGAAGGAATTTGTAAACATAGTTAGGTAAGAGGATCCCTCAGTATTTTATATCCATACAACCCAATCAATAAAATCTATTAAAAAAAAGAATAAAAAGTTCTCTATGTTACAGAATTACATTCCATAATGGCATAGTTAATAAACACAACTTATACCACAAACAGGAAAGTTTACTTTTGGAAGCTCTCTCTCAACCATTCTTAATTAAAAATTGACTAAATTATGATTATTAATAGCTGTTTTCTTTGTGATGAAATAAAACAAAAGCTGCCTACAGGACCAAGTTCTGCATTTCTTTAATCTACATTTCTTTCTAGTTCTTGAATTGAACCCAGAAAAACAAACAAACAAACAAATTTTAAGTTATGGGAAGGGCTATGTAATAACAATGGCTATAGAAGGATTTCATGCTTAGGAAAATGATTTTTACTTAGGGAAAAGATGGGGAGAATCTTCATCATTCCCTGACAACCTGAAGTTTGAGATGGAAGGGATGTGTTAGATTTACTGCATATGTTCAGAAAGAACTGGTAGAATCATTCCCTATTTTCTGATTTTCTATCTTGTATGAAAACTTGACACATTAATGTATATACATTAGATGTAACAATTCCTTGGCTTCCATTGTGGTGGCACCAAACATTTCCAATATTTTGAGAGATGACCTTTACTAAGAATTAGATAGGGCAAGTACATCTCCATTAACTCTGCTGGGCTTCTGAGAGATGCTTACTGCATTCAATAATAAGATCTAAAAAGAGAAGGTTATTTGTTTGTTTCATGCCTTCAAACCTGTTGACTCCTGAACAAATCCCTGCAGTTTTTGCAAGATTTTGGAACTGGTTTGCCATTACCTGTTTAGGGCTGAGAGACAGTGACTGGCCAAAGATCATCCAATGGCTTTATGCCTAAGGCAGGACTAGAACTTATGGTTTCCTGATTTCTAGTCTGGTGCTCTCCTCCCTACATTGGAGGCATACTTTGCAATGGCTTTGCCTTCAGGAGATCTTGTGGGATACTAGTTTAATCCTATGTATTTAGATGTGTAGTTTTTTTCAGGTTTTTGTTCTACCCCCTATACTTTTTATCATTTATGCAAAATAGGTGAAATTGTTGACCAACATTTTAAAAGTAGAGTCTATTTGATATGCTGATTTTCTTCTAATATTCCCAAGAGAGGCAAAGACACCTTACACTTGCTGATAGGAGTGGTTGATGTTAGCAATGGGCTAAGAAATGCTAATAAATTATAACTAAATATGTCCAAGACAGTTATTCTTCCAATAAGTAGGAAAGATTTCATTTTGAATTTTGAATATGTTGGAAGTGGATGCACTTACAATTCAGATTCATGCTTTTAGACTAAGCATTAGATGTGGCAGTTGAGTAGTACTTTGTGGCCACAAATGCATCAATTGTATCCTTTTTCTGCAATGTATGGCAATCTAAACCTTTGCTATTTTATCTTCATTATTGCAACACCTTCTGGCTGTAGCTTTTTTTTTTTTAACGAAAGTTTGGAAATATAGCGTACAATGCTCAACCAGGTTTATTACAGGGTAGGATAATATAGTATATGGCAGTATAGTAGTTTTATGCAGTGCCCATCAAGATGCATGGATCATTAAACCAAAATTGCAACCATCATCCCAGTTGCTGATGATTAAAAAAATCTAATTGGCTCCTACTCATATTATTTCAATCTGACCTGAGAATTTCTGGGCATTTAATGCTTGTTTTTCCCATCCTTGCTTTTGCCATAACATCTTTCTCTGACAGCAACTTAGAGCAGTTTGGTAGGAATATTTAATGTGGAATAAAGAGCTGTTTTCTCTCATTTTAATGTGAAGTGAGGTTCATACTTAAAATCACATATTATTAATGACATCTAAACAAGTGTTCACTTCTGCATGCATGGATACATATATGTTTATATTAGGGCACATAATGGGGTAATTTGGAGTAGTTTCTAAGACTCTTGGAATGGGAATAAAATGTATAATTTGTTCTGTCCTGATTCAAACTCTTTGATATATAGTTTGGAAATTGGGTGATATAGCATATAAAAAAGGGGCAGAACCCAAACTTTTTGTTATTCACAGCCGTATTCATGGAAGGAGAAGAATTACAACAGGTAAAATTGTGGTTGTAGCAGCACAATCCAAACACTGCCTCTTTTGTATGCATATCAATGCTGCAAACCTGTTCAAAGAGGCAGGGCTTGGATTGCACTGCCATGGTCACTGTCTTACCTCTTTTGACCCCACCGTGCAGATACCATTGGTTTCTTGACTAAGAAAATAGTCAACAGAACCAGAATAATCAAAGAAATATAGGACTTGGACATCATCAAATATTTGACTGAAGTATCCTTCTAAGGATGCTGAAATAGTTGCACTTCACTTTGCTTAAGAAAATAAAGCTACACTAGTTGTAAAGTGGCATGGACAAATGTTCAGTTAAACAGAATTGTTAATCAAAGCCGACTTCATATCCACTTTCTCACTTAATACATAAGACATATTTTTATTCAAATGTGGTGGGCACCATCATACTTATTTTTATTTTAAATCATGCAGATTCAAATTCCAAGGTACATGATAGGTGGTGTCATGGCTGTTTCAGGAAATGCTGGATAAGAAGCTCAGGATACTTCTATTGGAAGAGTCAGACTTCAAGTACAGAAACTTGAAAGAAACTCCTTATTCATTTTGTACAGATAGAAATACAACTGTAATCTCTGTGCTTCATCACAAATTGTTTTTTTTTTCTCCTGGGGAAGAATGAAAGTTGACGGGACTTCTTTCTTGTCGGTATTAGCTTTTCTCTGCCCCCTACATTTTGGGATACAAAATACTAAAATTTACTCTCAACAAGATTCGATGGAATTATTTTTCATTGTTATTGAGGAGGCAGTCATACCTATATTCCTTCTGTATAGGAATGTACTTATTCCACTGAATTGGAAATCACATTTTTTAGAAATAAATTTGATGGAATTTAGCAGAATTTCTCTTGCCATCACTGACAGTTTAGAGAAGAAACAAGAATTTATATATCTAAAGGAAGGAGCAGGATGAAAGTTAGTTTCCTGTCCTTTTTTTCTCTGCCCGCAAATTCAGCTTGCTGAGTAAAATAAGAAACAACTAAAGAAGATAACAAAAAAGTTAATAGAAAATTGCATACGATAGCTTTGCTGATTTTTGTCCATGTTCATCAATACAGAAGTATCTGGATCCTTTTCAAAAAGCTTTCTACAATATTGGATAGTCCTGCATAGTGTGCATATAGTATAAGCCATTATTTAGCTATTGTATTTATTTAGTAGTCTCATATTTCAAAAGAGACAAAGTAGAGAAGAAATCTAGGCAGGATATATGAAAAAAAGTCATTTGTGATAGAGATCTAAATGAAACTTCCTCATGTATTTGGTCAGGCTTCAATATTTGTTCAAAATTTGCATACCAAGACTTCTGTATTCCAGACAGATTTATCTTTATGAAAGGAAGGTCCTTGTTCTTTTTTTTTGCCCATCACTGGTGTTAAAATCTGATTTGCAAAATATTTTTGTCCACCCTAACCTATTTGGTGTGCAAAAAAATGAGACAGCTGAAATAAGCAAATATAATCAATCAGTATGAGAAACTCACTTGTGGAAGAAAAAAACTGTTAGTGGTCAAAAAAGGAACAAAGCCAAAATAAATAATAATAACACAATATAATACCGTAACCCTTATAGCATAGCATGCATAGCTAAAGCTATCTAAAATCTGAAAATACTGTATATATTTATGGGTATTGACAACTTCTCAATATACTTAGGACATATGACAACTTTACTAACCTTTAAATGGACATCTTGACAGCTACATGTCACCAATGTTAACCAGGAAGCTCACAGGCAGAATGGCCAGTGGCAAAAATGTTTGTATTTAAACAGATGTTTTGGTTAACTGCATTTCCGTGGTTGATGGAGTAATCTCCCTCCCTGTCTTTCCTCCCCCCTCTCTGGGTATGTGTGAGAGACACAAACACACAGATACACATACATACATCCACATATATTGTACATGTAGTTGAGAGAAGCAGATTCGTAGCTGCTTTCTGTTTTGCCTTTCCTTCATACATATATGAGCACACCTTTTTTAATAATTGATATAGCATTTTAGGAATCATTAGGATGAAAGGCACTATAAATGAAATATATCATTAGAAATAAGATAAGTAAATGGAGAGAAAAGGCAGATAAACCTAGGCAGATCTCCCAGTTATTTCTAACTAGGCAAAGAAGAAGGCCTTGAGCAGATTATCTCCCTTAAGCTTGCCTTTCAGACCTTGTGTCCTGAATTTATTCAGGATTAATCCTCTACTTCAAAAGAGATGTTGCTACTTAGACAGCAATACATTTCCTTCCTGTACTCTATCTATTGCCCTTTTCACCCCAGTAAAACTCAGTGGGGGTAAGTTGAATGTTCTTTCTCAGTCCATGGTGAGTCCTATTATAGTGTAATGGGTCTTTTTCAGACATATCAGGTACCTTCACAGGTATCTTTGGTAAACGTTGATCCTGTTTCTTCAATAGTCAATAAGATTCCATCCAACAGAAGCATTTTCTCCTCCCTTCCCTCTGGACCTTTGATTGGAAACACGTATAAAGAGAAGGTGGATCAGACGATACTTTCCACTTTCTTTTTAGTGACCCACTATTCTGAAAACTGAAATGGTTTTGCTTCAATTGTACAGTGCTCTCTAAAAGGCTACAGAGTACTAAGACAACATTTCTTTTTAAAGATTATTAAGTCTGTTTTTCAAATCTTGCTCTTCTGTGGTGATTGATTTTAGACTGTAACAGCTGCTCACTGTAAGGTCCTCATCATCCTTCATTGTCTGTATTTTAAAAGTATTAGTGAATTTTCTTCTAGGTCTGCTCTCTATTAAATCAAAGGAAGAAAAAGAGATGACCTTTCAACTGAAACTGTTATAGGAATATCCAGAAATCCAGATTGGACTGGACAGTACAGACTGATCTGGTTTACCTGTATGGATCAATCCTGCATTCCTCCTCATTATTTGGAGCAATCCCCCTCCACGCTGTATGCCTTCCTGCTTGTTGAGTTCAAGCCATTCAGTAGCACCTAACATAATAAATTGTATATTGCCTTGCATACATGCTGAAAAATATCTAGATAAACAAATAGAAGAAATAGTGGTAAATGAAGAATTTGGCAAAACTTTATTTGAATAGAAAGTAAAACAGGTTCAAGACCTTCAACTCAATGGAAATGTTTTTTAAGCAAAGTCCTCACAACAGTTTGCATACGATATGTGATTATTCAGGCATGTTACACACAACATATTCAACAAGTCCATACAAAAAATGAAATTTGTTAGGTCCATCAATATGTTAGGAAATGTGAAAGCAAATCTGAGTATACACACAAAAACACACATACAATACATTACATCAATACTTTATATATGGGGTTTTTTGCAATTTTCATTAGCAAAGGTAATCCATGAAATTGCATATGTATGTATTTTAAAAAGACTGAATGAATGTCTAAGTCATATACCTTAGCACATTATTATGTCCGAGATTGTAGACATCTGAAAAGCAATGAAAGCATTAGGAAAATTAATGACATTGATTTTATTTTTCAAGAACAAAAGGGTTAAAGTGCATTTTCAAGGTGCAGGAACAAGGCCCCATTATGGTAACCTTTTGTGATCCAAAGGAGCAGGAAACCAGTCCTTTTTGACAACAAAACTGCTTTTGTGAAGGAACCCATTAATTTGCAATCCTAATAAACTGGAAATGCTGAGTCCCCAAATATGTGGAGATCACTATATCTCTAACATGCATTTAAAACAGTCAGGAAGGGCCCTTACTACAGCAGCAAGTAATTGGTTTATTGCCCTAAAGAGTCAATGACAAGTAAAGCAGATGGTAGTAAGCTTTCCTCACAGGCTATTCCTTTTAAAAAATAAAGAATTCCTCATGTATATGTCCTCAAGCACAAAAACAATCTCTTCAATTTGAGAATACATCTCCTGGGGGTTCATTATGTTATCACAATTTTAGATGAAAGAATACAAATCCTATTCTATCTTTTACAGACTGATTTCTATGGTATGTTCCATTTTCAGATACTGATAATAATAATAATAATGGCAACAACAGGTCCTCCTCCTCCTCCTCCTCTGCTTCTTTTAGTAAAATCTCCTAGCTAAAAGCAATCTGGAATGTAAACTAATGAGAATGAATGCAGTTCAGAATGCTGGTTTCTCTTAAAATCCCATAAATAGATTTATCTTGATTCTTTTCTCACCTTTTAAAATACTTTTCCCTTGCCAAAACTGAAAGGTTCATGAATATATTGGTGTCAACATGACCTTGTTTAGTTTTAAAGTTCTGCAAATATCTACTGACTCAGTCCAATGCACTGAGTCCAGGTTGAGAAATTATTCTCAATTCTTAGAAAATGGAACCATGTTTATAATATATAATAATATGGATGGGTGGGACCTCTATTCTCCCCCAAATGCTGAATATTCAGCTCTCTAGGAGGTTTGCTATCCTGTATGTGCAGTAGTCAGAATAAAGTTCTTTAACTATAATTGGTTGAGTTAGCAGAGAATGACTACTGTTTACAAACTAGCTTAATACATCTTTTTATTCATTGTTTTTTTTTGGGGGGGGGGGGGAATGTGATTGAGTTCCATAAAGCTACTTTACAGGAATTCAGAATGAATCTTTTAGCAAAACATTTTTTATAAAGTTACATTGTGAAGTCATAATTCCAGAAAGAAATATCTCAGTTAATAAATAATAATATAATTTCTCATTATTTATCACTTTACTTATTTAAAATGCATCTCTGTTTTCTTTCTGAGCATTATGAAAGAGATATATAAAATTCACACAATAAAATAATAATCATAGCAATACAATTAATTAAAATTAATTAAAAAGGTTTGGTTATTTTACAGTCTCAAAAGAATATATATTTTATAACATTTGTTTTTTCTTCCTTATTTTCCTTCTTTTGTTTCAGAGAAAATATGTCTATCTTCATATGCTTACCTAGAATGCTTATCTTTTTTACTTAGTTAACTATTTAACTAAATATTTTTCAAAATAAAAGCCAATACAATCCTAAGCTGCATTAATAGAGGGATACAATCTAGGACTAGGGAGGTACTAATATAAAGCCTTAGTTAGACCACACCTAGAGTACTGAATATTCACACTACTCAATATCTTACTAGCAACATACCTCTGGGCCCATAACCAATGTTAAGGAATTGTGCAGAGTAACCTCTGGGCCCTGAAGGTTTGCACAGTTCACCGTAATGTTGCAGTAGTTCAGAAGTACAGCAGTCTTCTTACCAGCCTTTCTTTGTCTTAATCAGCAAACAAAGATTCTCTACTATCACAGATAGCTAGCTACACACAGAGCTTACTTTCAGACACGAAGTCACTCAGCAATGAATCAGCAAAAGAGAGAGAACTAACCATGTTCTCTAGCTCCCTCTTATGGCCGTTACTGCCAGTCAGAATGCACCAATGCATTTAAAGCAATATTACATATATACATATAAACAGTGATTTGTGGCTTGTTTATATTAACCAACCCAACTGTTTGGACAGAGTCCTAACAGAAGGATAATTTAGAATTGACAAGAATTTGTACAGTGGGTAAAGTCCAGGTCCCTTTTATTAAACTATGTCACAAGGGAGTGTGCCTTCTCTATCATGACACTTGCCCTCTGAAGCCTCATTTCCTTGGAGATCCAAATGGCGCCAGTCTGCAGTTCCAAAAGCACTGAATCAGCTCTCAAGTCTGATTAGGTATGTACACAGTCTATCTAGTGTATTTGATTTGTTTTCTTCACAGTATTTTTTTTTCATTTTATTTATTCTTACCTTTAAAATGTAACCCACCCAGAACTGTCTGGAAGTCCAGTGGTTCTAAATCCAAACAAACAAACAAACAAACAAATAAGCAATTTGTTTGTTTGGATTTAGATTGATTAAATCCAAACAAATAAACAAACAAGCAATGAAGCATGGGATACTATCGGTATGTACAACCTTAGAAATTTCAATATCAGTGCATTGTGTTGGGAAACAAATAAGAAGAAATTTAAATCCTAATAGAAACCAAATACAATATAAGCATCAATGAAACTTGGTGAAATGACAAATATGTTTGGAATATAGTTCTAGAAAACTATAACTAATTCAAAGAAAGAGACTCAACAGACACTGAGGGAGTATTGTGCAGTGCATAAAGGAAGCATATGCCTGAACAGAAATTCACTAATCAGAAAATCATACTGAGAATACTTAGATAAGAATAAAAGGAAAAAGAAACAAAGGTGAAGTGATTGTAGTATCATAGAATGGTCTGAGTATTGATGAGGTCCCAAAAGATTAGAGGAAAGCTAATGTCCCCATCTTCAAATAAGGAATGGAAGAAGATCTAAGAATTCAGTCCTATCAGTCTGATGTCTATATAAGGCAAGATGAAAACATTCACTCACTCACTCATTCATTCATTCATTCATTCATTCATTCAATTTTTATAGCCACCTATCTCAAGCAAGTGACTCTGGGCAGTGAACCATCATAAAATCAATTAAAACCAAGAACAAACATAATATAAAAATAAATACATAAATATAACAGCTGAGAAAAATTATAATAATAAATATCAATTTAACCAACCAATTAGCAAAAACTCACATGGATTTATCACAAACAAATAACTGTTTGTAAGATTAATCTTATCTCCTTTTTTTATAGAGTTTTTAGCTTAAAAGAGGGGGGAAACAGCCTGGATGGAATGTACTTTGACTTCAGTAATATATTTAACAAATCTCTCATGATATCTCCTTTAATGAAATCATAAAATATGGCTTGAATGATATAACTGTTGTGATCACTATTCTTCATTTTGATCATAAAACTATGGTATATTATCCCAAATTTGTTTCCTAGACTTAAGCCTGGTGTGAGGTAGAGAATCTAATATTTTATGTAGTGTTAGCTCTGGAAGAGTTGATCGCCTGTTAATTTATTCCATTCTTGAACTTTCTGTTGTTGTCGTCTGAAATCAGGAGAGGCTTAGCAAGAACATGGAGCCATGAGAGTGGTGTAGATTTGAAGGTTCCAGATATTATTCTCATTATATCATTAAAATAAACATAAACTTTGTTGGTGTGACAACTTTTTCTCCATTCAGGTGCATAGTATTCAGAGACAAAGTAAACTAATTGTTGTGTCACTGTACGCAATGTATTTGCTTGTGCTCCCCATCCTGTTCCTGCGATTTTCCTGATCAAGTTGTTCCTTGTTTTCATTTTTTGTCTGATTACTTCAAGGTGTTTTCTAAATGTGAGGGATTGGTCGAAGGTTATTCTGAGATATTTTGGGTGATGGTTGTGTTTTATTCTCTTTCCACAAAATGATACATGTAAATTTTTATTTACTGTGCAATTACTTAGATGGAAGGAACATACTTTGGGTTTATTTGGATTTGGGCATAGTCTTCACTTCTTGTAATATTGGCTTACAGGGGACACTAGGGGTATAGTGTTTATTATGGGGATAGCCGTCATCTGAACAAATCGAGAACTGACCTCTGACATATCCTTAAAGTCTATGATTCTGTGATAACCTATAGACTAAGGTATTTTCCAGAAAAATAGTACTCCCATAAAGCTTGTTCCTGTAAGTGAGGAGGCCAGGAGATCTCAGTGCCTGATGGAAATGTACACATGATCTGAGATTTCAGGATCACAGAAGGCCTTAAAAACCAGAGATGTATCTGCCTTATATTTCTAGATGTTCTCACCAAACTGCGGCTCTTGAATGTGTCAGGAAAAAATATAATACAGCTTCCTTTCACTCACTCCTTTCATTTGAGAAAATGTGTTAAATTAAGAGGAGGCCAAGTATTAATAGAGGATTAATCACATTTATGATTTCATTTTTACTACTTATGTGCTGAATTATGAATAACATTTTATTTTCCCCAAAACTGTCTTTCCCTTAGAAATAGATATTTGTTTTTCTAAATTGTTCTTTATGTCCTTTTGATTTTTTAATTAGTAATATTTCTGGAGATCATATTTGGAGAATGTTGCTCTTATATTTTTCTGGTGCAGAAGTGTACAAAACTCTGCAACCTAGCTAGCTGCTCCTGTTGGCTGATTTGAAAAAGTCAAAAGGCTTTGAACTATAACTCAAGAATGGTAACTATGAAAGTTATGAACAATTGTAGATATGAAGCATAGAAGCTTAACTAAGTGCAAAGCCCTACAATCTAAGTTTAAGAAAATTGATTTTGTAGTATTTTACTTACATCACTGACCAAACCTCATAATGTCTCTTGAATCATCTTTCAATCTTTTGACATGCTAATAATGAAATTGATCAACTAAATATTCTTTCAGTGACCCCAATAAGTATTGCTACATATACAAATATTCACAGCAAGGAAGTCACTGTAGTAACCCTCAGGGGTACATGATACACTAGGAAAATCATGATCTAACACAAATAAATGTGGCCACACAACTGTTTGTATGAATTAACAAAAATACATCATCTGATAAATATACTTGTAGCTACTACCACTGTACAGAAAAAAAACCCATAGCAATAATATTTGCCTTGCATCATCCTTGCAATAATTATGTGGAACTGATTGTTCATTGGATCTCCTTTCCTGAGAGCGGACACATGAACTCTTGAACATGATATGGTAGTGAACTGTCTATATAGAAGACATCTCCTTCAGATGCTTTGGATGACAAATACCAATATTTCCAGGAAACACATCTATGTTTGGCTAGGAATGATGGTACTTGTAATTCAACTAATACAGAAATCTCCAATTTTGAAGAAGGCTTGTCTAGAGAGAACATTGCCCCTCTGTATTTTCCTCCTAGATCCAATATAATGTACACTTGGACAATATCCCATCAAGCTAGTTTTCTTGGAACTTTGTTTTTCCTAAAACAAGGTTTTACATTAACAATTGTTTCATTTGTTTTTGCAGATGGTTGGTTTTTCTGCCTGAAACGTTTCCCTTGATTTTCTTATGAGTTGGACTGTTTAAAAATCATATTGACACATTGCAAGAGTCCCAGTCACCTGTACAATTAAAGTTTTACATGACATAATACCACCACTTTCTTCCTGCTAGAAAATGGCTGTATCAAAGAAGCAATTTAAGATGGAACCAGCTCTCTCCTCTCTTCCCCAGTCTCTTTTTCTTTGTCATAAAAAGTACTCTATTCTAGTTTATGAAACACTTCAAGCCAGGAAAGAAAATGAAAATGAATTAAAATGTATATTTCTTAGGCAATACTTCCCATCATGTAAGAATTTTCAGGTAGCCAACTGTTTTGAAATAAAATGCCTTGCAGTTGCTATAGTGATGATAATAAAGTTCCTGTCTCAATTTGTGTGACAGAGTTTCCTAGCTGAGCACTTGAAAAGGTAAGCTAATGTAAATGAAGGCACTGTTCGTTCTCAAAGCAAGCATCCTTGAATTTAGTTCACAATTACAGGACCTCTCCATTGTTGTCAATTGTATTATAAGCACATTATCATAATCTTCTTCAAAGCATCGGTAACAAATTACATATCAGAGACAGCACCATTCTCTTTACAGATTAATGGACATGGACAAAGGATATAGACATTTGTAGCAATAATCAATTCCTAAATTAAAGACTTTTCTCTGTTAGTTCCTTCTTTTTCCTCCACCCAATCCTCTTCCTGGCTTATTACAAATCTTTATTTTTCTAACAATGCTATGATGAGTGTTATTTTGCTTCCAAGCTACATTGTGATCCGCTCTCATTTTATTTCCACACTGATGCAAACGAAATAGCTTTAAAGCAGACAGCTAACTGTCAAAATGGATGACTCATCAAAGCAGTGTCGAAGATAAAGCAGTATTGCCTTGGATATACGTTCTCTTACAGAAATAAATTTTGTAAAAAAAAAATCATAATTTACGTTAAACCATTTGTGACGCCAGTGTCACTTCCATTGTAACTGCTTAAAAAAATGCAAAATACCTGACAAAACCAGAACATCATTAAGTACAATTTCAGATAAATAAAATCAAGAGAAATAATAAGGATGACACAAAGAGATAAATCCAATAATGATGAAAACAACTCCATTTTGCGATAGCAATAGCACTTAGACTTATATACCGCTTCATAGTGCTTTACAGCACTCTCTAAGCGGTTCACAGAGTCAGCATATTGCCCCCAACAATCTGGGTCCTCATTTTACCCACCTCAGAAGGATGGAAGGCTGAGTCAACCTTGAGCCGGTGAGATTTGAACCGCTGAACTGCTGAACAGTCAGCTGAAGTAGCCTGCAGTACTGCACTCTAACCACTGCGCCACCTCGGCTCTATATCTACATATCTATCGATGTGTATCTAATACCCCCCTCTACTGAAATTTAGCAACTAGGGTATAAGTAAAAATGAGTATATCTTTCTCTTCTGTTGCTTTGACTAATTTCAAAAGTTTATTCTGTATTGTATATAATAAATCCTTTATTCCTTTTAAAGTAAGAAATTTTCTAGAATTCAAGAACTGAGGCATGAGGTACATTTGCTTCTTCCCACTATATTTGCCATGCAAAATACCACCACCAAAACTACAGTATATAGATATAAGGAGATATAAGCATTAGGTTATTAAGCATTTATATATATATAAAGGTGGCGCAGTGGTTAGAGTGCAGTACTGCAGCTACTTCAGCTGACTGTTCAGCAGTTCAGCGGTTCAAATCTCACCGGCTCAAGGTTGACTCAGCCTTCCATCC
>QLTV01000026.1:905-34922 GCA_003457575.1 Thermophis baileyi | reverse complement strand
AAGGTTCCCCCCCCTTCCCCCCCCATGGAGAGCAACAGACAACATACTTACTATTGTGTGGAACAGACCCCTAGGTGCACCTTTTGTCCTTCAAGGACCCCTCATGGGTAAGTATGGGTTGCAATCTATCTCAGCACCAGCATAAGCATGTACAGGAACTTAAAATTCCTGTTACATAAGTCAGGTGTAACAGCACCTGAGGCAGATATAAGGAAGCTGGTTGTGGAGGTAGGATGCAGGACACTCCGTTTACGGGACTGGGTAAAGATAGGGCATACTTTACATCTTGAACCCCTGGCTCCAGTACAGACATTACATCAATGGTATCAATGCCGTCAAGCAGTGGAAAAATTTGGCTCTGATGCTTCAGCAGGGCAACAATTAACTACCAGCCCTCTGCCTGATTATGACCAGATAAAAATTGTCACCCCGAAATCATCTCCAATTGGACCTTCAGCTCCTCCTGGAGAGGCAAATTCTTTTGCTTCTCCACGGCCACTGTACACCCCCATAAGGCAAATATTAGAGGAACAATTAGACAAAGGGGGGAGAATATAGAAGAAATTACTGAGATGCTTTCCGTTTGTCCAGTACATGCCATGGGACAAGTAGATCAGAATGAAGCTCAGCAAGAATTGTTGATGAGGCTGGCAAAAGACAATGCCACTTCTGAATGTCGGAGGGCAATTATTGGTCTGGGGAAAAATCCTGATTTGGTAGATAGGATTAAAGCGTGTCAAGATATAGGAACAGCTTCTTATCAAACCAATTTATTGGCGGCCGCTTTATCATAGGGCAGCAAGCCTCAAGGAAAGTGTTATAACTGTGGCAAACCCGGTCATTTTAAAAGGGAATGTAGAAATCCGGGGGTGGGGGTATGTCTGCAGCAACGCGCTCTCCTTTCCATCAAGGATCGAAACCAAAAACAAAATGCCCAAAGTGTCAGAAGGGTTATCATTGGGCAAGTAATTGTAGGTTGGGAAACGGCCGATCGGGCCAGTCTCTGGCCCAGTCCAAACAGAGACAACAGACCAACAATAGAAAATACTACTGCAGCTACAAGACTCCTGCGGCTACAAGAGGTAGTGCTGGTATTGATTTAATACTGCAGGAGGAAGTGAATTTTAAATTCCTTGGCGAGGTTCAAATAGTTCCATCCCAATTATCCGGCCCCCTACCACAAAATTATGTAGGGCTTGTCCTTCCGCAGTCAAGCATGGGTAAAAAAGGTATTTTTGTTATTCCCGGGGTGATAGATTCAGACTATACTGGAATTATTTATGTTCAATTGTGGACCAACTTGCCCCAAATTTTGCCCATTTACAATAGTCCTGCTCAACTCCTGCATTTGCCTTATTTTGTCCCCGCAGGGGGAGAGCCAAAAGAGAGAGGGGAAAGAGGCTTTGGTTCTACTAACCCGGCCACTTCTGTCATAGCTGCCATCACTACCCCGATCACATTTCAATGGCCCCATCAGATCATTTTGCTGCAGGGTAAGCCCTTTGAGGGAATTTTTGACACTGGAGCAGATGTTTCAGTGATCTCTTCCAAGCAGTGGCCTGACGCTTGGCCAACCGAGCCCTGTCCAAGTGTGTGGGGTGTGGGGGGTCGTCAAAGTGCACGTCAAAGTGCACAATTTCTTTTAGCCCATTTGCCTAACTCAGATTTGGTTATTCAGGTCCGCCCCTTTATATTGAATATTCATGTCAGCCTTTGGGGATGTGACATACTTAGTAAATTGGGTGCCACCCTCACTTTGGAAGACTGAGACTACTGCCCTTCAGTTGAATTGGCTGGTTAAAGAGCCAGTGTGGATTGATCAATGGCCCATGTCACACGAAAAATTATCAGCTCTCCACCAGCTGGTTAAAGATCATCTGCTTGCTGGTCATATTGTGTCTTCTACTAGTCCATGGAATACTGTTCTGTCCCAGCTGCCGAACTGAGAAAAACAACACAAGCAACGTACAAACAGACCTTGTTTAATACTCTTTAAACTACTAATACTCTCTTAGCAGTCTTGTTGGTTAAAGTCCTTGAAATCATAAATAAGTCCTTTCGGTGCACCTACTATTAATTAATGTCTTAACAGTTGGCAAGAGTCCAAGCACAAAGAATCAAAGAAGTCCAACGAATTAGGCTATCTGATAACAGGCACTCAAACTTACTGAAGTTGGCAGAAAGCCCAGACCTATGAGCAGGAAAAGTAATGCCGTTTGGAATCAAGAGCTGAACAGGAGTTTCAAAGACTAAGGCAATACGTGGAATGAATGGAGTTGTTTCCTGCAACATGATTGAGCGTGGTCAATACTTAAATAGGCTAAGGGAGTGGCCAATTAGCCCAAAGCCTTACTCCCGAGGAGACCTCCTCCTGAATAACCATTCTTGCCTCTTAGCAGCTCTGCGTGCCCGTGCATTAAGAATAGGCTCCTCCTCTTCTTCCTCGTTACTGATGGGAGCTTCTGGAGGTTCTGAAGGCCCTGGTTGAATCTCCGCCTCTGGCACCGAGTCTCCACCAACCTCCTCACTGTCCGACTCAGGTACCAGCTGCACAGGCTGCTGGTGCATCACCACAACAGCCTCTTCGCTGTCGGAGTCCGCAACCAGCTGCACGGGTCGCTGGCGGGCCACAACAAATACCCCATCTCCCATCCCAAAATGTTTTGCCATTTATCCAGGCCATTGCTGAAATAATAACTTTGGGATGCACTCGAGCTTGCCAAAGAAATGGGACTGATTTAATGAATATTGTTCTTCCTCTCCCTAAATCTGATTTTCAAGTTTATTTTCAGAATAACTTATCTTTTCAATGTGCTTTAGCTGACTATGTAGGCTCTATTGCATATCATTTGCCTAAAGATCCTCGGTTTACTTGATTAATGACTTCTTCCTTTCCTGTCCAGCCGCTGCTTTCTCCTTCTCCCTTGCAAGCTCCTACTGTTTTTTCTGATGGAGGGCGAACGAGAAGAGCAATCACGCTTATAAAGATTCTCATGATGCCTGGAAAATATTTTACACTGCAGTGCAATCTTCACCGCAACGCTTGGAATTGGCTGCGGCTATTTTAGCTTTCCATACCTTTTCTCAACAACCTTTTAATTTAATCTCTGACTCTCATTATGTGTGTCAACTTATTTTTAATCTTCCAGGTGCTTATATTACACCAAGGATTGACTCCAATCTCATGGCTTTGTTTTTAACTTTACAGCAGCTGCTACAAGATCGGAAACATTTATATTTTGTTTCTCACATACGCAGTCATTCATCCCTTCCTGGCCCTCTTTCTGAAGGCAAGAGTCATGCTGATGCTGCTGTTCATGTTTTACCTACTTTATTTTCAGATCCTTTTTTTAGTCACTCTTTTTTCCATCAAAACGCTAGGGGGTTGGCACAAGCTTGCCATATTCCACTTGATCAAGCCAAGCAGATTGTTTTATCCTGTCCCCAGTATTCTGGGGCATCCCCTTCGGGGGACACAGGAGTTAATCCCCGTGGTTTCACCTCTAATCAACTATGACAAATGTATGTTACTCATGTTGGCTCCCTGGAAGTATATTCATATATCTATTGATACTTATTCAGGAGTGCTTTGGGCCACGCCTCAACGAGGGGAAACAGCTAATCATGTTATTTCTCATCTTTTTTCTGCCATCACAGCCTTGGGCAAGCCCTCTTCTTTAAAAACTGATAATGGGCCAGCCTATTCTTCATCAGCCTTTTTGCAATTTTGTACAACCTGGAATATTGTTCTTACTCATGGTTTTCCCTATAATTCCACAGGTCAAGCCATTGTGGAACGTGCTAATAGGTCCTTTAAGGACTGCCTCCACAAACAAATAAAAAAGGAGGGCTCTCGAGTACCTAATTTGTCATGGTAACACAACAGGTTAAAAAGGTATTATTTACCTTAAATCAATTGAATGTTTCCATTCAAAATTTGACCGCTTATCAGAGACACTTTCAACAGAAAACAAGCTTGCCTCCCCCTCTAGTATATTATCGGGCATTACCAGATAAAACATGGTTGGGGCCGGTCCCTCTGATAACGTGGGGACGAGGATATGGTGCTGTGCTTGCTCTTACAGGGCCTTTGTGGATTCCAGCGCATTGCGTCCGCCCAGCCAAGGATGTCGTGGCATCAGTCCCTGGATCTGGTCCCAGAAATGGTGAGGGTGACTCTTCAGATGGCACAGCGACCAATCCGATCCTGTCGTGCCAGTCGTCCAGTGACATAGGGAGATGTGAAGAACCTGACTGCCAAAGCGCAGGCAGTGCTGCGGCAGCAGCAAGTAGAGCAAACCCCAAAGAACTTATGCACTGCCATTTTTGTGGTTTTAACTGCAAATTCCTTAGCCATCATTTGCGTTTGATTGTTAACAACTGCCCTTTGGCAACAGCAGCTGTCATCCCACCCAAACATTCACTCGAACAATGAATGAAGCAAAACCTATGGGTGCACTTAGCTAACATCACACAAAATGATGTCTTTTGTTTATCTGAAGTGTATGATATGGAAAATTTGCTTTCTACATGTTTAGTTCCTGTTTGCACCCCTTCTGCAGTAATTCAAAATTTCACTGGCTAGGGTGGATTTTTATTAAATGGGAACTTTAATTATGGGACTATATCTAATTGGGGTTTCGCTGCTTATTATTTACCCCCTGGTGCAATTGCTTTATATACCCCAGTGGTAGCAATCCCTGCAAATATAACCTGTGCAAAAGTAGTTAATTGTACATCTTCAAGTAAAAAACCTCACTGTCTTCTCATTAACTCACCTGTTTTAAACTGCACCGCTTTTGAGGAGACTTCCTTTAATTTTGCCCACATTTGGCTACCGCAAGGATGGTTTTTTACATGTGGTTAAGAAACTTTTAATTATATTCCTGCTAATATTAGTGAAGTGCAGTGTTACCTCAGCAGGCTGATTCCTGTTTTGCTTTCCAAACAACAAATTCACTCGAGCCGTTCTCGATGTGGGGTCACGCTAGATAACACTTGTGACTCAGAAGCAGCTTTACTTAATAAAGCGGAATACGTAGCGCTGGCTGTGTCTATGGTGGGTGTGCCAGCACTTGCTGCTTGTGCTCACCTTAACATTAACACTGTTGCGTGTAATTTAGCAAAAACAATTAATGCTACTTCTTCAGCTATTTCAGCAATTAACCCTGAGCTGCAAGCTTTGAGAAAGGCTATTTTACAAAATCGTGCTGCTGTTGATTATTTGCTTTTGCGTCAGCATTTGGGTTGTGAAAGTTTTGAAGGACTTTGTTGTTTCAATATTTCAGATGAGTCACGAACTATCCAGCACCAGCTCAATATTTTACATAATTTGGCTTCTGATTTGAAAATTGATACTTTAGGATCTTGGTGGGAAAGCCTTTGGGCTTGGCTGCCCACAGGTTTATTGGGAAATGTCCTACGTTCCTTAGTTATTATTTGTGTTATTTTGATTGGTGGGTACTGCTTTGTTCAGTGTCTTCCTTCCCTTTGTAACCTATGTATTACAGCTTTTTGCCCCAAACCCCCTCCCACATTGCCTCAGAGTCAGGTGTATGCCCTGTATAAGCAATTGCAGGGATATTCCTTTCCTGATAATGACCCTTTTATTGACCTCTTTTATGACGATGCATTGTCTAACAAAACAAAAAAGAGTGAGATGTAGAGGTCATGCAGAGGCTTTGTGCAGCAAACTGCCTATCTCAAAGCAGGCCTCGAATACCTACATGATCTCATTCAGTTCACATGATTTCACCCAGTTCACATCACCTGGATGAAGTAGGACACTATCTCTGGCTGGTACATGATCTCATCTAGGTTGCATCAACAGGATGTAGGATGTTCTTAAGGATTGGCAAGGAGAATTCACCAATAAAAATGCTGTTGCTCTTTGTTACCATTGGCTGCTTGTAAAACTGTATAAACACTGCGAAGGCAGTCAGACATCTTGGCATCCTGCAATGACTGGTCTCTAACTCCATCAGTACTCATGGAACTTTTTCACCCCAGCCATAGCAGCCAAGGCCTCCCTGTCCAGCTGGCTGTAATTCCTTTCAGCACTGGACAGGGTTCTCGAGTAGTAGGCCACTGGGGCTTTGGTCCCATTTGGGAGTCTATGGCTAAGGACAGCCCACATGCCCACAGGGGAAGCGTCGCAGACTAATACCAAAGGTAGAGTGGTATTATATTGGATCAGGAAACTGTCAGCAGTTAAGAGTTTTTTGACAGCACGGAAGGCTGTGGCTTCCCTGGGGCCCCAAACCCAGGGAGTGTTCTTTGCTAGAAGTCTATGCAGGGGGTCAGCAACGGTGACCTTTTCCTATGCAGGAAAAGACTGTAAAAATTAAGCAGCCCAAGGAAGGCTTGGAGCTCGCTTTGGTTCTTAGCAATAGTAATAGCACTTAGACTTATATACCACTTCATAGTGCTTTACAGCCCTCTCTAAGCAGTTCACAGAGTCAGCATATTGCCCCCAACAATCTGGGTCCTCATTTTACCCACCTCAGAAGGATGGAAGGCTGAGTCAACCTTGAGCCGGTGAGATTTGAACCGCTGAACTGCAGCTAGCAGTCAGCTGAAGTAGCCTGCAGTTCTGCACTCTAACCACTGCGCCACCTTGGCTCTTGGGGGCTGGAGCCTCACGAATAGCCCAAAGCTTGCTCTCTGTGGGGTGAATGCCATTACTGTCAATACGGTAGCCCAAGAATTCTACCTCCAGCACCCCCAGCAAGCATTTACTGCGCTTGACCTTAAGCCCAGCAGCGAGCAGCTTTGACAGAACCATCCTGACTCGACAGCGGAACTGGTCTGGGTCACAGGCAGAAATGAGGACATCGTCAAAATATGGGATGACCGTTCCATTACACTCTGGAACAACCCCGGGGCCACACTAACCCCAAACTGCAGCCTGTGACACTTAAAAGCCCCCCTGTGAGTCACAATGGTCTGTGCCTCAGCAGTGGTGCCATCTACCAGCAGCTGCTGGTACTCTTGCACCAGGTCTAACTTAGCGAACAGGCGGCCAGGGCCCAGGGAGTAGATGGTGCACGATCGGCACAGGATAGGCGCTCTGCTGCAAAGCCTTATTAATTGTACATTTATAGTCCACGCAAATCCTGATGGTGCCGTCCCCCTTAACGGGGGTGACTATAGGGGTCTCCCATTTGGCATGGTCGACCGGCTCCAGGATCCCCTGCTGAATAAGTTTGTACAGTTCCCTATCAATCTTGGGCCGCAAGGCCAAGGGGACCTGCCTGGGCTTCAAACGGATGGGGGCTACCTTGGGATCAAGGCTAAATGAGATAGGAGTGCCCACATACTTGCCCAGGCCTTCATTGAAAACATCCTGGAATTCCTCAAATAGGTCGTAGAATGCCGAGCTAGCAATAGAGTTGATGCCGGACACCCCCAGGCCGAGGGCGTCGAACCAATCTAAGCCCAGGAGGCTTGGAAGGCGTCCGCTGTCCACTGTGAGCTGGAGCGGCCCCTCAAACTTGTTGAACTTTACCAGGAACAGGCCCTGGCCGATGACGGGAATACGGTTCCCCTGGTAGTTGGTTAGCCGGATGGTTGTTTTCCGGAGGTGGCTTAACTGGAGACTCGGAATGGTGAGCTTCAATGTCTGCCAGGTGACAATCGAGACAGCTGAGCCAGTGTCGATTTCCATCTGGCACGGAGCACCGTCAATGGAGACAGTGACTGACAGCTTGCTTTTGCTGGGGCAGCTGGCCCTGGCAACCCGCGTTTCGTTAGTGTCGGGCTGTTGTTGGACTGCAGCTCTTTGGCACAGCTTTTTTGGTTCCTGCCGGAATGAAGTTGACAGTTCGTTGCGTGCGGCGTCCTGTGCATGTGTGTTTCTGGCGGGAAAAATGGCGCGGCAAACTTTAGCCAAATGTCCTTGCCGCTCGCACCGTTGGCAAATAGCATCCCGGAACCGGCACAAAGTCCTAGGGTGCAGCCCCCCACAGCTGGCACAGTCAGCTCTAGTGTCCTTGAAGGCAGGCAGTCGCCTGCAGTCGGTGCAGCAGACATCTTTGTCACTGCTAGCCGAATCCTCGAACGTGCCTTTGTGCACAGCAACCGGTGGCTTAGCTTCGGTTCTGGAGGCGGCAAACCTGTGCAGCGACTCAGTGGCCTTGGACGACGATTCCGCTGTCCTGGCGTCGTGCAGAGTGGCAGCCAGGGTTAGGTTGGGTTTCGCCAGGAGCTGGCGCTGGAGACGGATGTCCTGCATGCCGCATATAAGCTGGTCGAGCAGGAAGTCGTCCAGGTCCAGAATTCGCAGTACCTTGCAGCCTTATGTAGGGCTGCGATGTACTGGTTGATTGTCTCGCCCTCATGTTGCATCCACTGCCGAAAATCGTAGCGCCGGATGACCTTAGATGGAGTGGGAGCGTAGTGCATTTTTAAAGTCACCTGCAGGAACTGCCACGGCACGGTGTGCACCAGGGTTGGGTCTGACAGCGACTCCGCGGTGTCAAACACCTCGGAGCCACAGTGACTTAGGAACAAAGCTCTCTTTCTGTTATCAGTCAGACCCAACAGATCATTTGCTTCCAGGAAGCATTTGAAACGCCTCATATATGAGTCCCACTTCTCTTTGGCCGGGTTGAAAGGCGCTGGTGGGTGGAAGGCAGACATCTACGTCGAGGTGGCAGAGGCTCCTCTGGAAAATGCCTGGCTGGTTGCAGTACTCAAGTAGATAGTCTTCATTCTCCTGGTCCTAAGCCCTCGTCGCCACTGTTAAGTAGTGGGAATGATGACAGGAGACAGACTTCAGAATAGCTCTTTATTGAGCAACTGCTCAAGACAACCAGCAACTAGCAGTCTGACAGCTAGCCCTTTTATAGGGAGCTGTCAGATACAACAACCAATAGCGTTTGAGCATTCTCCTGCTCAAACGCTGGACCTGGGTGAAACCATGTATAAACTGTCAGTACATAACATGATTCAAAAAGCTTCTTGGATGACAAGTGAAACATCTTCAAGGAAAAACAAAGAAAGTCCAGTTGCTTCTTGGAAAAGCACCTTTGGGACATTCAAAGAGATTTTTATACTTTTTTTTTTTTTGTTAACATTGCAAAAATGGATTACCTTTTGGTTTGGTAAATATAAAGGGTGCCATTCAAATACACAGTATTTGAATATGTCTTAATTTTTCTTAATCTTAATCTTTTTATTAATAATAAAAACGGGATCTACACATATGATGGACTAACATCTGTAGAATGCCTCCATGCACTAAACATATAACTGTGCAGAACCAAATGTGAAGAGCTGAATATCACAGACAACCAGAGACAATATTTGATCCAAAGTTCCATTGCTCATGTATCTGAAGGAAAGAGAATATGCTTAGTACCAGAGAAAGAGGTTATGAGTTCTAAATGTTAAATAAATGTCAAAACCACAATGTTTTTGATAGGCATCTGCAGCTAGATGCTATTGCACAAGTATGCATTAGGAGCAGTTGCACTGTCAGTTGCCACTCTTTCCTCCTTTGTTCCTTTTCTGTGGACACCAATGTTGCTTTATGTGAAGAAGCACATTTAGTCACATATTTGATCATTTATGGTGGAGAGCTACTTTCCCAGATTATGTTTAGTATAAGCAGGTGAATTTTCATAAATGTTTCCAAATAATTTAAAAGTATTGATAGAGTTTTTTTGAGTGGCTGAATTGATTTGGTGGGCCAATATTACCTTTATAACCTTGATTTCATGCCAGTTTCATACTGCTTTATTTAGCATATATCTCTCTTGTTAACAGTAAATGATACAGGATAGCAAGCACAATGACTTGAGGGAACTGACCTAATCATAAGAAATCCTGGCCTAACAGCACAGCTATGTTCCTCTGGATAATATTGTGCAGTTCTTGGCATAAAAATACATAAAAATATATATTTTATAACAATAATATTTGAGAATATGCATTAACATAAACAAAGTAGGGAGGCTTGGTTACAAAAATATCTATTTATTAGATAAAATCATAGATTAAATAATTTTTATCCAGAAATAACATTTCTGAACTGATTTTTTAAAATCATAGCTTTAATGTGGAAATGGGAAAAATGGGCTACTGTTTGAATAACTGGCACCTGCTGGATAGAGATTGATTTATCTCTGCTACAGAGACTGTTTAACAGAACTCAGTTGTGGTTTCTATTGCCAAAGCAGATCAAAAGACTCCTTCTCTCTAAAAAGTTGTGGCTTTCCTTCCTTGTTCTAGAAGAAGCTTTAATGCACCAAGGAACCATTAAAAATCAATAGTACCCTTATGCAACAAAAATCCATGAGATTTAGATTTATTCCATGCAATACCTAACTAGACATGGAAATGTATCTTAAGTAACACCATAAGTCGGGTCTATTTGGGTGTTGAGAAATCCAAATCCAAAGTTTGTTTCACTATCCATTTTGTTCCATCTTTTTGAATCCAGCACTTTTTCCAGAGGATCTTTTGAAGTACTTCCCCCCCCCCCCGAAACCCAGAGATGGGTTGCTCCTGGTTCGGACCAGTTCTTTAGAACTGGTAGCGGGAATTTCCCCCCGTTCGCCGAACCTGGAGCGATCGCCAGTTGGCCACGCCCACAAATTGGCTCTCGTGGCGGCGGCACCATTTTGTTTTTGAGCAGAAGCTGGGTTTTTGGCACTGCACATGCACACGGGCCAGCACGGTGCGTGAAGCATGCGCGCCCACATGGCACGGGAGGAAGCAAACCGGTAGCAAGGTAAGTTAGAACCCACCCCTGCTGAAACCATATTTGTTAAATGGGAGTGATACTTAGTTTTATTTAATGTTCAAGATGGGTAAAAGATCTCTTGCTGCTTCTGAAAATCCAGAGCATTAATTATATCACTGAGCTATTGATGAGAGTTTTGTTCTCCCTCCAGTGGGTCAGGAATCTTTTTCTGTTTGTTGTTGAAAACTTTCAAAAGCTTAACAAGCTAAAGAATAGTGCCAAGTCTGGCAGGATTTTTAAAAATCTTTACTTCAGTGCTTCTGTATTGACCATGTAACACAATCATATCAACAAAGGATATCAGGACATCCTAGCAGAATATATTTTACATCCTTGTCAGAATATGTCCAACAATCCTCAGCAGGGCCAATGAGGTGTCCTTATGAGCCCTATGGAAATAAAGCATAGTTTAAGCAAAACTAATTGTATTGGACCCTTTGTTTCATCTTTTACTGAAAAGTTTAGTTCCACTTAATAGAACAACAGCATTTGTCAACCTACAAATTAAAGATATATTAAGTCATCTTACGTCATATTCTAAGAATGTTTAACTATATTATTCAGTTCACCAACAATTATTTCCAGTTCTCTAAAGCCGTGGTGGTGCAGTGGTTAGAATGCAGTACTGCAGACTACTTCTGCTGTCTGCCAGCTGCCTGCAATTTGGCAGTTCAAATCTCACCAGGCTCAAGGTTGACTTAACCTTCCATCCTTCGGAGGTCGGTAAAATGAGGACCCAGATTGTTGGGGGCAATATGCTGACTCTGTAAACCACTTAGAGAGTGCTATAAAGCACTGTGAAGGGATATATAAGTCTAAGTGCTATTGCTATTGCTATCTTTCCTGTAAAGCTTATTTCTAATGATAACTTTCAGGCAGGGGTGAAATGCTCCTGGTTCAGGCGTGCCTGCCGGTGGTCGGAGAGCCGGTAGCGACAGCAGCACGAGGCTTCGCCCACCCGCCCGGACGCTGCCATTTGGGTTCTTTTACCCTCTGTGCATGTGCAAAGCATTCAGCGCATGCGCAGAGGGTAAAAGAACCCAAATGGTGGCGTCTGGGTGGGTGGGCGAAGCCTCGCGCTGCCATCGCTACCGGCTCTCCGACCACTGACAGGGACGCCCGAACCGGGAGCATTTCACCCCTGCTTTCAGGGCTAAACCAAACAATTCATAATGCTTTCAGGACCATCCACTTTGCCTCCAACACTGAGCAGTTTAGCAGTGCCATTTTTATAGCACTTATAGCACTTAGACTTATATACCGCTTCATAGTGCTTTACAGCCCTCTCTAAGCGGTTTACAGAGTTAGCATATTGCCCCCAACAATCTGGGTCCTCATTTTACCCACCTCAGAAGGATGGAAGGCTGAGTCAACCTTGAGCCGGTGAGATTTGAACCGCCGAACTGCAGCTAGCAGTCAGCTGAAGTAGCCTGCAGTGCTGCACTCTAACCACTGCGCCACCTCGGCTCATTTTTAATTATGTAGAATGTTTGGAATAATATGAGAACAGAGCTATGATGAGAAATTTAAAATATCAAGTGGAAATATTCCTGAAGGCTCGTAACACTACTTCTCATTGCTGCTCTTGTTTACATATGTAGGAAGAGTCATCCTGACATTTTTCTAAGGGCAATAAAGGTATTGTAGGCTTTGCAGAGTTTCCTCATCTGAAATTCATAGAACAGCCAATAGTCCCATTATACAAAGTTGGTTGGTGTTTACAATTCATTGCAAATATATATATATATATGTCAGAAACAGAAGAATGGTGAATCAACACAGATTAAATTAATTTGAAAAGATACCTGGTGGATAACCTCTTAAATCTTATTATATCGTTTATTTTCTATTAATTACTTCTCTCATCACTATTAAATACTTCTCATTTTGTCATGAATTTATTAAAAGCACTTTTATTCTTCACAGCACTCCCTTTTTTATAATCTTTTACATTGAATTTATAAATTGCTGTCATTAGTGAGTTTTTATGGAAAGCAATTTTTTTGGGAAAAGTCATCAGGGAAACCACAATACTTTAACATGGATGACAACAAACCAGCCAATGCATGATGGAGCCCTTTCATTAACAGACTGTTTATAAATTAAAATGGCTCAGTATTGGGTGAGTTATTTTTTTATACTGAGTTATTTTTTTATACTTTTCAAAAGCCGTTCTGTTTTCCTAAGTTGCTTTTTGGTAGTTTAACATTCTACTTTTCTTAAACATGTTTCTTTGCCTTCTTATCTATATATGTTCTTCTTTTTGTTTTCTGCTCCTATTAACAAGTGCTTGTTTCATTTCCAGTAATTCCGTCCTGCTTTGCCTGGGAAAATTCTTTCAACTCTCAGTTCTGGGGCTTTTGTTAGCTTTTCAGCTTAGCTAACTTTAGAAAGGTAGACATTTGTCAATCTCTTCTCTCTCTCTCTCTCTCTCTCTCTCTCTTTCTCTTCTGCCTGTTCTTCTGTCCCTCTAGGATTTTCAGCCGCTGGATTATTGAACAAGAGCAGATCTCTTTCTGGGAATCTTTTATTTTTCCTTTCATGCTTTGATTGCTCTGTTTTTCTTAACACCATATATATCCTTCTGCTTTATCTTCTGATGGACAACACTTTCAACTCTACAACAAACCTTAGTTTTCATTTCTCCAAACTATCACTAAAAATCTCCTAATAAGATTTTTATTTAAACCTTCTCAGCTTCGCCTCTCCCCTCTAGAAAGCAAAGTGTCAAATACAGTTTAGAGCCTCTGTGGCCAGAATGAGCTCCCGTGACTGATAATCTTGAGGCATAATGTCACAAGTAGTTCAAAGGTTCTTCTTTCTTTTTGATTGTGCTTACAATCTGATGTGCTTACATAGGATACTACTGTGAATCTCCGTTTAAATATTTGAGATTTATAGTATTTCTTACTGATATTATTAATTTTTACATAGACTCCCAATGTCCACTTACAAAACACATTAATTAATAAGGACATTTTTGCTTCTTTGAGCAATGGTGATTTCAGACTCTATCTATCTATCTATCTATCTATCTATCTATCTATCTATCTATCTATCTATCTATCTATCTATCATCTATCATTTCTACATCTATCTATCCTATCTATTTTGACAATACAACAAAAGTTAATAAATTATATGTTCAGTGCTGTATTTCCTCTTATTGGCTGGCTAACTTGCTATATAACATGAAATAAAAGGCCTTAATTATTAATTAATACGGTATGTAGCAGTAGTCTCCAGCACTCTACAGAATTATCAATTTGCAAGGTTTGCAGTTTTCTAAATTAAGAATTTACTGCTTTGCCCAGTTAGACCTGCCTGTTCAATTGATGAGAGATGGGACAGCTTCTCTCAGCCTCAAAAGTTAACATATATGTTCCAGTATCTAAATTAGATTAGTTCTCTGGATTAGAACTTCTTTTTTAGAATATTTGCTATCCATCTTCCAATGCTTAGCTTTGAGCAGATATGTCAGAGAAACTCAGGAAATGCTTTTCCTTTTATACTTATCCTTTATTTTCATAGATTTGGCTATAAGGATATAAAATGTATTAATGAACTTGAAGTGAAAGAAATGTTGAACTGGAAAAAACTAATCCACTTATGAAAAGGATGAAACCACAATTCAATAACTGAAGACTTAGAAAATTATCTAATTTTCATTTTCTCTGGATGGAGATTTCCTTGAAGCAATCTTCCAAAATTGGTTTCATATTGTCCTAAAATTTACATAGTTGTAGTTTTATGTCAGCTGTTACTTTTTTCATAACTATGCTTATTTGAGGCAGATACAGGTTTCAGATTTTACATAATGTGAGTTCATCTAAAAAGCCTTGTTTACTGATCACATTGTAATTTAAAGATAACTTTGAAAATATGTAGAGGATGAATTTAAAAAGCAAAAATAAAGTTGCTGATCAACTGTGATAATTGTAAGTAATAATGATCAGAAAGTCACCTCATTGTGACTGGCTGACTATTTGATATGGATTTGACCCCAGGCAATGCCTGAAGCATTGTTTATTTAAAAGGCCAGAAAACTATAGAATCATCTGTATCTTACATTTATATTTTTAGAAGCCTTGAAGTCTTATTCTGCACGAAGGACAGAAGGGGAAAGAAGGAGAGGAACAAGCATAGTATAAATTTTAAAGTGTCGGTTTTGTTTCACTTTTTACAAGAGATAATGAGGTTGACTGGAAGGTTATGAGTATGTTAAAAGCCTTTGTATTATGCCAATTTATTATAATCTCATACTTCAAGAAGTCAGAGATGGAAGCTTCATGTGCTTGTTTCTTTTTGATTTTCTCACAACAATTTATCTGCTATTATCTGTTATTTTTTTAATTGCAAGGCCTGATGAGTTTAAGTCAACATATTTCTTTATTGCTCCTTCTGCTTGTCAGCTGTAGCTGAATTGATAAAATGCAAATGAACAAATCATTAACGAGTGCTGGTTATGAATCTCTCAGGCAGTTCAGGACCCTATCAAATCCTGCACCTATTACTTTGTGTGATTGATGTACTATTGTAAGTGATTGTTCCTGATCTTATTAAATCTTATTGATTTTCCCCCCAGTTTCTATTTTATGCAGGACCAGGCCTGGACTATTATGAATGTTGCTGAACACTGTTAATCAAGCTTACACAGCTATTTTGATGGCAAACAATTAGAACTCTGCAGCAATGCCTTGCAATTAGCTTCAGGGATGTGGACCTCAGCACCATAATAATGAAAAAGACCTTCTCCTTCAAGCAAGATAATGAGATTTATAATTATGACCCCAAATAACCTCTAAGAAATAACCAATCTGCAAACTCAGATGTGTTTATCAATAATTTGTGCCCTTTAAAATAAAAATGAATTTAATTTTGGTAAGGCATTTTAACATTTATTTTTTACTTGCTGTGAACGATGCAAATTGGAATAAGAAAAAAAGTAAATTTAAAAGGCAACACTTCAGTATTGATGATGGCTACTGTTTAATATTTATCTAGAGTAAACAATATTTCCACCAAATTGCTCATTTGTACAATATGACACCTCAGAATAATAGTGTTGAATATTTTAATATTCTGATGGCAACACGTCCTGGAATTGCTATTCTCACATACATTTCTCTTCATATACAAGAATACATTAATATAGAATATAGAATTAGCATAAATGGCCCTTTGACATTCTCCACTAAAATTTGGGCAGAGAAAGAGGGATTGTGATTTTTAATGAATTTCTTCCAGGAGAATTCTTCAACAGTTTCTTAAGGGCAGTGGCAATAGCATAAACTACTGAAAAGTCCAATAGGAAAATTTCCCTCATGATGTCTCCCCAGAAAGTTCAAATACATATCACTCTAATCCTCTTCAGTAACTAGTTACTGACATACATGCATACTGGTTATCAACCTATAAAGTCTTGACAGAACTACACAAACTGGCTTCACGCCCTGTGTCATATCTCCAGTACCAATCCTGTCTACCTCCACTTACCTAGTGTGAAGAAGTCTGAATGGGAGTTGTTCTATGTGTTTAGCTTAGAAGTCAATTGAGAACTTTAAATTCAATACATTATTATTGTTACTGTTAGCGACAGGGAATGTTTAGTGTGATAAGGAACCAAGTTGCATAATGAAAGCTCCAGGCTTCCCACCTGCTATTCTTCACTGAGAAGCTAGTATGACCAAGGAAAAAAAAGTTTTGACAGAAATGTCCCAAAGGTGCTTTTTCAAAAGGCACCTGGACTTTCTCTATTTTTCCTTGAAGATTTCTTGAATGAGAAGAAGCTTCTTGGATGAGGAGCAAAACGTATTAAAGGAAAAACAAAGAAAGTCCAGTTGCCTTTTGAAAAAGCACTTTTGGGACAACCATGACCTGGATGACTGAGAATCTCCATAGACATTTCGACACAAATCTTGGGGATTCCCTTTACCATTGATAATAAATGAAAAGAAAAAAAAGTCACCAAAGCTACAATTTGTTTTAATTCAATTAGCTACCTAACCAAGATAAGTTTTTCTTTCCAAGAGAACATAAGAAAAGTCCTGCTGGATCAAACAAATATTCATCTTGTGTAGTAGAGAGGGTACCATGTGGACTGCATCTGGTCCCAGGCACCATCTGCAACTTCAGAACCTCTTAATTAGGTGGAACGTTTTTTAAAACCCCATTTTTAGTTTAGTTTTGGTGGTTCTGGTTTTAAAAAAGAAAAATGGATGCTTTAACCTTTGCAGCAATTTCAAATTATTTATTTATTTTATTTTATTTATTTATTTTGTCAAGCATATATAAGATTACAGAAAAAGTATAAACATGATTGTGAATACATAAAATGTATAAACATGGTTATGAATACATGAGATGGTTATGAATACCTGGGGACATTAGGACAGGGATGTTAGGCACGATGGTGCGCTTATGCATGCCCCTTACAGACCTCTTAGGAATGGGGTGAGGTCAATGGTAGACAGTCTAAGGTTAAAATTTTGGAGGTTTGGGGAGGAAACCACAGAGTCCGGTAGTGCATTCTAGGCATTGACCACTCTGTTGCTGAAGTCGTATTTTCTGCAATCGAGTTTGGAGCAGTTTACGTTAAGTTTGTATCTATTGTGTGCTAGTGTATTGTTGTGGTTGAAGCTGAAGTAGTCACTGACAGGTAGGACATTGTAGCAGATAATTTTATGTGCTACACTTAGGTCAGATCGAAGTGGCATAGTTCTAAATTGTCTAAGCCCAAAATTTCAAGTCTGGTGGCATAAGGTATTCTGTTGCAAACAGAGGAGTGGAGGACTCTTCTCGTGAAATATCTCGAGATAGTGTATTGTTTTAATGTCCGATATGTAGTGCGGGTTCCAGACAGATGAGCTGTATTCGAGAATTGGTCTAGCAATTGTTTTGTATGCTCTAGTTAGCAGTACAATATTACCAGAGAAGAAGCTACGCAACATTAGGTTAACAACTCTTAATGCCTTTTTGGCAATGTTGTTACAGTGGGCTCTGGCACTTAGACCATTAGAGAGAAAAAGTTTTGTATGCCCTAGTTTGCAGTACAATATTACCGGAGAAGAAGCTTCGCAAGATTAGGTTGATAACTCTTAATGCCTTTTTTGCAATGCTGTTAGCTTTGGCGCTTAGATTGTTTGAGATGAGTACTCCAAGGTTCTTGACAGAGTGAGGGTCATCTGCGAGGTCATGTCCAGCCAGCTTGTATTTTGTGTTCTGATTTTTTTTGCCAATGTGTAAGACTGAGCATTTGTTGGTTGAGATTTGAAGTTGCCACTTGTTTGACCTTTCTGACACATAGTCAAGGTCTTTTTGAAGGGTAGCAGCATTGTCAGTGGTGTTAAATAGTTTTACATCATCAGCGAAGAGAACGCAGTTGCTTTTAATATGATCGCAAAGGTCATTTATGTAAAGTATAAAGAGTGTTGGCCCTAAAACACTGCCTTGGGGGACACTGCTGTTAACAGGTACAGGCAGCGGTGGATTGCTCCAGGTTCGGCCCAGTTTTTAGAACCGGTAGCGGTAGCAGCAGGAGGCTCTGCCCACCCACCCGGGACGCTTCTGCGCATGCGCAGAAGCGTCGCACGCAAGTGCACGCGCAAACCGGTAGTAAAGGGTTTTAGAACCCACTACTGGGTACAGGATTTGATAGAGCACTCCCTATTTTGACCACTTGTTGCCTGTTTGACAGGAACACAGTTATCCATTTATGCAGGGGTCCAGAAATGCCAAAAAAAAAAATTAATTTTAGAAGTAGTTTGTCATGTACCACTGAATCAAAGGCTTTACAGAAGTCTATGTAAATTGTGTCTATTGCTTTGCCCTGATCGAGTTGTGTAGTCCATATGTTTTTACAGTGTAGGAGTTGCAGATTACAGGATAAATTTTTCCTGAAACCAAATTGTTTGTTAGAGAGTAGATTGTTTGTCTCTAAGTGGAGGGTAATCTTCCAAAGAGTGGAAGTCATGAAAGGAAAGGTTTTCTATCTGGTACCACCAAAGACACTTGCTAGTTGATGGGGCTCATAGCACTTCTCTTCTCTTTGCCACATATTAGGCTATTGCTATTTAAAAATGTTATACTGTAATACTAAGACATACTATTGTTCCTTAAACACCAGACAGAAAAGGAAAGTTCAAAAATTGGTAATCCTAACCAAGCTATATATTGTCTGTACACTGCAAACTCCAACTAGAGTACAATGAAAGAAAATAGATAATTATATACCTTGGAATGATTTTATGCTTGTATTATTTATTGGAATTTTGTTCCTCTCTTTGTAGATTTGTCATTTTAGGCCTGTTGTAATTTTGTGGGTGCTTGCATGTTCCTTCTAGCCTAATTATGGATAAGCATGCCACAGCTCATAATAGGGAAACTGCTCCTAGCCTCAATTATTATGTACAACTGAGAGAGCACAAAGGAATTTTGACTCTCTTTCCCCAAAACATGCACTGCAGATCTCTGTTCAACCTCTTTTCACCTTCTTGATACTTCCAGAGACCCATTATTCGCTACCTATTATGCCAGTTAGGTCCAGATGTGTATTTCAATCAGAATAGAACTGGAAGGGACCTTGGAGGTCTTCTAGTCCATCCCCCTGCTCAAGCAGGAGACTATATCATTTCAAACAGGTGGCTTGAAAAGTCTTTTCTTAAAAACCTCAAGTGATGAAGCACCTATAAGTTCTGAAGGAAAGCTCTTCCACTAATTAATTGTTATCACTGTTAGGAAGTTTCTCCTTAATTCCAGATTGCTTCTCTCCTTGATTAGTTTCCATCCATTGTTTCTTGTCTTGCCTTCTAGTGCTTTGGAAAATAAGCTGACCCCCTCCTCTTTGTGGCAGCCCCTCAAATTCTGGAATCCTGCTATCATGTCATCCCTAGTCCTTCTTTTCTTTAGGCTAGCCAAACCCAAATCCTCCAACCGTTCTTCATATGTTTTTGTCTCCAGGCCTTTAATCATCTTAGTTGCTCTTCTTTGCACTTTTTCCAAAGTCTCAACATCTTTTTTGTAATGTGGTAACCAAAACTGGATGCAGTATTCCTGGCATAGTCTTACTAAGGAGTTATAAAGCGGTACTAATACTTCACATGATTTTGATTCTATGCCTCTGTTTATACAACCAAGTATTATATTAGCTTTTTTGTCTGCCGCTGCACACTGCTGGCTCATGTTTAAATGTTTGTCCACTAGGACTCCAATGTCCCCACACAAGGTCCCTCTCACTGTGTCTTATCTAACATCCCAGAAAAGGACATAAATTTCTAGTTACAAAAATGAATGACTGAATGAACAATGAAACTAACCTCTGCAGATATGGTTAACTCAGATCCTTTGAATAGACTAAAGACACAGCAAGAACTACCTAAAGAAGACTTGGACATACCATGGTGGATGTACCTATAATTATATAAAATTTAAAGAAAACTAGTATAAAATGCACTCCATCAATAAGTACCAAGGTAGACAAATCAAATAATAATAAATGCTGGAAATACCATGAAAAAGAACAAATATTTTGCTTTATGTGATGAATGTGTAAAAAATAAACTCTCAATGGTATTGAAAAGAAATACACAGTACTGTATAATTTGGAGAATTTTAGATATCAAATTTGAAATGAAACCATAATTCTTCATCCCAGGTATAATTCCAAAACACTTTAACAAAAAATACCACAATTTATTAAAATAGATGTTCATAGCTGTGAGAATAAATTTTGTACAACATTGGAAGAGATACCGTATTTTTCACACTATAAGATGCACCTGACGCACCTAGGTTTAGAGGAGGAAAGCAAGAAAAAAAAATATCAGGCAGAGCCTGAGAGGTCTACAGATAGGTGTCCTCTCAAGTTCCAGCTCTGCCTATTGACTCCTACACTGCAGAAAAGAGACAGAAGAGGCGGGCAATGACAAAGACAGAAGAGGCGAGGTTCAGCAATGAAACGTCAAAGAGCACTTTCTTTTGTAACTTTAGTTCCTCATCAACAATATATTGAGCACTAACTGCACAATTATTTTGTCCACTTTAGTAATTTTGGATTATTACAGCTCAAGAGAAGAAGAACTCAATTTGCAGTGATTTGGACCCAATAATAAGTTGATGTTTTAATGTTCCTGTCTTCCTTTCTACAGATAGCACCTGTTAATCTGTTGACAAATCCTGTTACAATATGGAAGGCGCAGAGGTGGTATTCAGCAGGTTCTGACCAGTTCTGGAGAACAATATGGTCTCCTTTCCAAGCAGGGTGGGGATAGAGCAGAAGTGGGATTCAGCAGGGTCTGACCAGTTCTGGAGCACCGGTAGCAGAAATTGTGAGTAGTTCAGAGAACCGGTAAATACAACCTCTGACTGGCCCTGCCCATCTATTCTCTGCCTCCCGAGTCCCAGCTGATGGGGAGGAAATGGGGGTTTTGCAGTAACCTTCCCCGGGAGTGGGGAGGGAATAGAGATTTTGCAGTAATCTTCCCCTGGAGTGGGGTGGGAATGGAGATTTTACAGTATCCTTCCCCTGCCACGCCCACCAAGCCACACCCACAGAACTGGCAGTAAAAATTTTTTGAATCCCACCACTGGAAGGCGGCAGAAGAGAAGGAAGAGGAGAACTCTGTGCTAAATTGAAACTAAGGGGGGAAAAATCCTTCCTGGTGAATATTTCCCAGTGATTATTGGATTGGGGCCTGCAACTGTCCAAGAAATGATGGATATAAGGCATATATAGCTTCTGAGCACTTTATTTGATTTAAGTCTAATTGGCCAAATATAGGTTTGGAAATACAAAAGCCTTAGGAAAGTATTGTCTTGAAAGGCAGCAGGATGTTCCTAAGTACACATTCCCATTCTCAGAGCTAAAATAAAATACTGATGTCTTTTCCAAGCCTGCTATCACCAGTTTTGAACAGGGAATTTTCACCTCATGTTCTACAGTTTGAATCCTTTTGACTTGTTGTCATGTCTTTGACAGTTTTCATTAAAGCTGCTCCAGATAGGAAACCTGATAAGCTTCAGCTGCCAGATGAAATCATTATATCAAAGTGTTGAATTTTAAATACTAATGCGTTCCAATTATTAAACATTCCAAATATTGTAGAGAAGTAGATTTCAACATGCCAACTAGAGAACACCAAGATTTTTTTTTTAGAACTTTATTTCTCAATAAGAATTGGTAAGAGTAGATGAGTTTTCCTACATTTACAAGGTGCAGCAGCTGGGAAATATTAATAATGTGGTGTGATTAAGGTAAGAACTAACAGTTCCAAATCAGAATGGACTGAGTGTATGCCCCATAAAAAGTGATCTTTAAGAAGTAGGGACTACACTAGCATTTTTTTTCTCCTCTTATCACTAGCTAAGGACATTAATGGCACAACTATGCTACCAGCTGACTATGTTGCCTCCAAGCCATAGTTTGTACTACGAAAGAACTGAAGGAGTAAAATTGGTACACCAAATCTTATGAAAGCTTAATTAATCTATCTTTCCTTTTATATTTGCATTGTCACTGACAGTAAACTATCAGTAAACACTACATTTTGACACTGCTATCTAGGAGGTACAAGATATGTGTTGATGGTCCATGTACACTTCACTAACCACATTAATATCCTAGAAGAGACTGCAGACTGTTCTGAATTTACTGTGTGTTATAGGAGAAGTGCAAAGACTCTTTGGCTGACAAAGTAATACTATCCATATATCTCAACCTGCTTGAATAATTATCACATGTTGCTTATAAAAGAGCAGTGGAATTTGATCAGATTCTTATATCATTTGTATACAAATCAAAATTATCAAAATCAATACTATGTACTAAATATTCTCTCTATCTCTCTCATTGTTGAATAAACTTTCAAAATGCATATTATTTTTTTTATTATTTCTATTTTGCAATAATCATTGTGAAATAGATACAAAAATTCCTTTCAAGAGAATTTCTGCCATTTGAAAGTATTCATGTGAAACTACTATGAATTAATAACTCAGAAGAAAGATATATTTTTATAAGATAGAGGTTGGCTTATGGAGAATGCTAAAAATGTAATTTTGTATTCATCAGCTGTAAAAAAGATGACAACTTTGTAAGATCACTTTCTTTTCCTCCAAAATAAATATATTAATTCAATATGTAGATTGGATTCTAGAACCAGAGAAAAAGAGTTACAGAAAACCCTTTACGGATTTTTTAAAAATATAACTTCTGTGTCAACATGTGAACAAGTTTATATTTTAAAATGTAGGATTAAGATTAAACGTTTCTCAAAAAATTAAAAAATATATATTTACATATGTTACTATAGCAGTATGACATAGTTCCTTTCTTTTCAATCAAATAGTACAACAGTCTGAAAAAATGGTTTCTGATTGTATACATCAAATAATGACAGTTAAATTGAAGAGAATGGTTAATGAAAGTTATTTATGTATATTAAATAAGTTTCATTATAACCCTTATTTAAATATAACTGCTAAATCTGAACAAGTAAATTGATTTTTTTAAATTCCTATCAGACATACATATTTGACTAGATATACCCATTAAAATGCACATAAATGCCAAAATAAACCTTTAAAAATATTGTAGTTATACATTGGTTTTTGGTTGTCACACAACTTCTGAAACAGAGTACAGTATATCAACTTTCTTGTGACAATATGTAGATCTGTTATCTTGGGACAGCTACAGTAAATGAATTATTTAATCAATAAGACTACATCTCTCATAATAAAATAAGCTCAGACAAATTAAAATATGATTCGACATAGTGTGTCAGTGACTAACTCATAAGTTAGAGAAATGCAAGGTTTAATATGAAAGGGTTTTTTTATTCTTGTATTTTTTAGAAAGCAAAATAAACACAACTCTATTCTGCTTCATGTTCTGATCATGAAAAAATTTTTTTGGGGAGAAACTATAGGATGTACACTAATTGATACATATTTTCACCATGCAAACATATTCTAATATCTAAAGGGCTGCCCCATAGAAGAGGAGGTCAACCTATTCTCCAAAGCACCTGAAGGCAGGACTAGAAGCAATGGATGGAAACTAATCAAGGAGACAACCAGCTTAGAACTAAGGAGAAATTTCCTTACAGTTAGAGCAATTAATCAGTGGAATGACTTCCCTCCAGAGGTTGTGAGTGCTCCAACATTGGAGGCTTTTAAGAAGAGATAGGACAACGATTTTTCTGAAATTGTATAGGATTTCCTGCTTGAGCGTGGGGTTGTACTAAAAGACTTAAACAAGGCAAGGTGGCTTGGCAAGGAAAATGAATATTTTTGTCTTTCCAAAATTAGAATATATTGGACTCATAAACTAAGATTTGAAAGAAATACCACAACATGAAGCTGAATCTCTAACATCTTCAGATAAGGCTAGAAGGGCTCCAGCCAGCAACTCAACTGCCAATCACAGTTAATAATAGGATAAATCAATATCATGACTCAGATTAATGGAGTTCCCTATGTTTCTGTAGCTTTAAGATACACAAATCAATAGAACATTGAAGGAGGCCATGCAAAGGAACATATAACCAATGTGGCTTTCTGGCCAAAGGTAGGTTCAAGAACCTGAATGGATATACTTTAAGTGGGATATTTATTGGTTTCTTCCTATAACCTAAATGGAACAAAAATGACAGCAAGCTTGATTCATTCTACAGTAAAATAAAACATGCACAATCAAAATGGTCAACATATGTTTTCTCAAGTACTCCATTCTAACTGCATATAGCATGGGAAAAATTCTAAGAATAGGGAGAGTAATCGCTGCATAAATATTCTAAAATTATATTCTGAGGATTCAAAATACATATCTTTCATTTTAGTATGTTGCTCCAATCATTGATTGACTGAGTAGTTTACAAATCTGCTCAAGTAAACAGATTAAAAAAATATAAACCACCCCAAACTAGAATGTTAACCTTAACAATACAATTACATACTATTCCTATGCTAAAGAGCAATAATAGTTTATCTTCCTTTCAAAGACCTACTGAAACAGACTGGTTTTAAATTTTAATTTGGTTAATAATGAAGGGAAAATTTTGAAGAAGCAGGATAAGAAAAATATTTGATGCTTTTTAATTTTAGTGTTGGACAGGACTCTTGGGAAAATTGTTGACAGCCAAGAAAACAAACAAGTAGATCATTGAACAAATCAATCACAGTTCTCATTTGAGACATATATTACCTGACTAAATTATCCTATATTATACAAAGAGCTAGCTGTTTATTATTTATCTATGTGAATTTATTATTCAGCCAACTCCATTGAACTGGCTTGGAGTATACCCACTGTGCTGGAACATACTGGACAGACAGAAACAATTGGAGACAAGCAGTCCCTCAGATATCCAGACCCCATTTATATGTAATAACAAGCACTTTGAGTAACACTCAAAGTGCATTGCAGTAATCTAATGGTCAGGTGACTAGCTCAATAGTTTTCCTTGTGTTTCTTTAATTCATTTATCAGTGGATCTGTCCAGCAATTGGGTTATTACCCATTCCAATATCAAAATATACACCAAAACTGAATAGAGAGACTAACTGTTTAGACAAGTGTTTAAAAAACTTAGCTTTTTCTTGATGTGGAGTGTATAACTCCACTGCATAGATTTTATTCCCTGTAGTTCAATTTGCACAATTACATATCTACAATAAATGTGGTTGTAATTGGGGGTTTATATACAAAACTATCCCATTTAGTTTCTTTTTACAGTTGGCAGAGATATATTTTAAACCAGGGCATTAATAATTGTCTGAGCAGAAATTGCGAGGCCACAATGCCGTCTGGGGGAGGTGCAGTCCCATTCAAGATCAACTATGGTAATATTTGGGGATCCAAACAGTCACAGTCACTCATCTTGTTAGGGCTTGTTGAAGTCTGCTCCTATTATAAGCCATTATTCACACTAAATCTGACCTGGAATCTGATGAAATTGTTCCATCTGAACCTGTGCTAGGGCATGGTCAGCCCTTCAGGAATCACCAGGAAGCCAGGATTCAATGGAAGGTGGAATCTCCTATTCAGCTGGAGCAGTCAGATGACAAGGTACCAGAGATGAGCAAAGCAATGTTGCTTAATGAGACTTCTCAGAGTGAGGCATATGTATTTGGAGGCAGCTGGCTGCAGAAATTTAAATAGACCCTTTGTCTGCAGACTTTATTAGAGACAACTGTTTGCCTTTCCAGTGCTTGCATCACTTTCATGATTCTTGACCATTGACAGGTTAACTAACTGATTTGGCATCCTGTGACTCTTGGAATGTATTTGAATTATGCTGTTGCTTCTTGGAGTAAATACCATGTTTCCCCGAAAATAAGACCCGGACTTATATTTTGGGGGGCTCCAAAATAAGCATTAGGGCTCCTTTTTGGGGAAACATGATATCAGGATTATCAACCCAGCTGGGCATCCCACCCCCCAGCACATGCACAAGAGGTGGTGAGCGCACAGGGGCTGATGGCATCCAGGAGCAGCTGCAGCCCGCCATCCCCTTGGTCGGCGCACTCTGGGGCTGCGAAGCCCGCACAGTGCATGCGAATTGATTACCTGTCCAAACAGTAGATGGAGGCAGAGGCATCGGGGGGAGGCACACGATCCAGAGGGGCCATGGGAAAGCCAAGAGTTGGTGGGCTGGAGCAGGTGGGCAGCCACAGGAGGCTCATCTTTGCACGGCAGCACCAGCAGCAGATGGAGGCAGAGGCACGGGGTGGAAGTTAGGTGATCCCAACACACTCCACGGGCCGCAGGCAAGCCAAGAGATGTGAACATGAGCAGCCCACTGACTCTCAGCTTTCCCATCGCCCGCACGGCATGTCCAGATCACCTGCCTTCCCCCTGCACCTCTGCCTCCATCTGCTGCTGGTGCTGCCACACAAAGACAAGACTCCCGTGGCCACACATCTGCTCCAGCCATCAACTCTTGGTTTTCCTCTGGCCCGTGCGGCGTGTCCAGATCACGTGCTTCCCCCCACCTTTGCCTCCACCTGCTGCTTCGACAGGTAATCAACTCACCTGCGCTGTGAGGGTTCTGGCTGCTGACGGACACTGTCAGCCCCCGCACCCTCGCCACCTCCGGTGCTGGCCATACCCACCCACACCCTCCCCCCGGCTGATGACAACCTTAACCGGGACTTATTTTTGGGGTAGGGCTTATATTAAGAGCACCCTAAAAATGAGGCTAGGGCTTATTTTCTGGTTAGGTCTTATTTTCATGGAAACATGGTATGGCTCTCTTTAAGGCAAGCTTTTTTGCTAGGCATTTGACTCACATTGCTATCTGCTGCTATGTGGTAAAACTGTAGTAAATTGGTCAGCTTTAAATAGTATGTTTTTGTGTGTCTGCTAGTAATCTCGAAACAGAACAGCTCCACCCCATCCAGACCCAAATAGCCTCCAAACATTGAATCAATACATCACCTGCACCACTTGGGATTGAGATACAGAGCTGAGTATCACCAGCATACTGATAATATCAAACTGGTGGATGACCTCACCCAATGGTTTCATGTAGATTTTGAGCAGGAGCAGAAGAAGGGAAAGCATTGAGTCCTGGGTCACGCCATACATGAGGGGCTGCAGACATGATCTTTCCTCCCATGTTAACACCAAGTGGAACTGACCACCGAGGAAAGAAGTGAACCACTGGAGCACAGTGCCTCCCACTCCTAACCCCCATAGCCTATCCAGAAGGACACTTTCACAACTACCACCCTGACTTTTTGGAAGCCTCTCATATTCCAGATGTGCCTGCTTCCGTCATTTGTTTGCACTGCAAATATATATTGACTTATGATTACCTGACTTATAGAGGTAAATCCTTGAGTTATGGCAATTAGGTCCAGAATTTATATTGCCTGAGCAATGCAGTCATATAGCATGATGTCACGTGACATTATTTAGTGATGGCAGTCTCTGTTGCTAACAGCATGGTGAAAAGAGTAGAAATGGGAGTGGGGAGATAGGTGGGTGAGTGGAATTGAAGCATCCCTGAAATCCTAAATGCAGGTAGGATGCCAAGTGGCCAAATTTTGATCCCATGATCGTGTGGACATTACAATAGCCGTAACTGAACAAAGGGTTATTAAATGAGAACTAGGTGTATGAGACATCTATTCAGTGCATTTGGCGGCTGTAGCTGTGGTAGTATTCTACATAATCATATCTCTTCTAATAACCAACCTAACATTAAGGAAAAATGTTGGATGTGAATGAAAGGCAATTAGTTTCTAATTAAATTGTTTTTTCCTTCTTGAGTTAGCCTATCTACTGATGGCTGTTCACTACTGAATGTACTATTATTGTTGAAGTCAAAGATAATATCAGTTTCATGTTCTGTTTTATCTTCTGATGATAATTGTTTTAATTGAAATTTGGTGAAGGAAAAATAAATTCATCTGGAATTTCAAAAACAGCTAAAAAAGCAAAACTGACTAATTGGAAAGAATATCCTGTATCTGATCTGCTGGGTTCTGTTTTCAATAGATATCAGTGGGGATACGAATATATATTCAATATGCCTGGAGAAAGAAAGTACGTTTTTATGCAACATTTTCCAAACATCTTAATGGTGATTTGTAGAAATATATCTGCAAAATATATTATTATAGGATAAATAAGCAAATATATTTATTTTTAATAAGATTGAATAATTAAACATCAGAAAAAAATGAAAATATTGTTGGAATATTTTTGGTAACCTGATCATGTATATTTTTGATAATTCTTAACATAAAAATTTAAAAATCATTTTGCTGTAATGATATGGTTACCATAATTGGAGGGATGGCCAGAGATACAATATATTAAGATATATGACTGGATGTGTAAAATTTCTTTGAGTAGCATTAGCTATACTGATACAAAGATTCCCATGTAGCCTAATCTCATAATGTGTGTTATGAAATTTTGAAATAATATATTAAAATACAACGAGTTATACTACAGGTATGGAATCAACTTACTAAACATTCATGGGTTTTGACTTTTCTGTATAAATGCAAGAGGAAAAAACAGACAAATAATAAAATTAGGAATCCTTTTTTCAGGTGCGATTTGTATCAAGATGTAATGAAAATATATACAAAGGTAAGGAGAACGTTTCGAAATGATATCTTCTCACCTAAGAAATATTGCAACATAGTTCATCATCTGATTCTGCTGATTGCATAAACCATACTATGTGATATTGTACTGCAAAGTCTGATTCTGGATTTGCTGGCCCAAGAAGGTAGAACTTAGCCAGAAGGAAAGAGGGATCAAGGACCTGTAAATCTTAACAAGAGCCAACAATCAAATGAATATCACTCAAAAGACATACTTAATATTTTTCTGGCAATTTGAAGAACATGGGTTAAGTTGCTAAAATAAAGAATAGCTATGTCAAGGTTCCGAGTAATGAACCCAAACCATTTGGGCCAGTCTCTGGATAAGATTTGCTTCCAAAGCACAAAATGTTTCCGTTTCTCATGCCTGCAGTCACTCTTTTCCTGTTATAAAATTTACTAATGAAAGTGGAAAAGCAGTTCTCTGGTGTTAACAAGAAAATAGACAAATGCTTCTGTAGCTATTTAATACAAGAAATACTGCAAAAAAAGGTATATGTATATTGAAGTGGGACTGATGAAAAAGGAGCAAAATATTATTTTTCTTTAAATCCAAATTTTATTTTTTGGCCCCCCACTGCTCTTTTAATACTCACAGCATTTTCAGAGGATAATTGAGCCATGTGTGTATTTTTAGGACAAATATTGGGAAAGCCGTGTTCAATACTAATGTCTATACCATTTAAACAATGAAAGCTTTGGGTAAGTAACAACATTTGGACAGCAAGTCAATATGACTATGAAAGGCCTCCAATAATGAGCAAAGTCAGACCAATATACTGTTTGAGTATTTGGCCTCCCCACTGACAAAGGTTGCTTTCAATCACACTGTATCTATTACCATATCAATCATCACTCTAAACGAATACAGCATCACCATTGATGAAGGCATCATTTAAAGCAGAGAAACTAAAAGGTTTATAGAACAAATAATGAAATGTAGGCTGATCAAAGAATGAAAATGAAATCTATCCCATAACTGTTCTAGGTGCTAAACCTCCCTACCTAAAACTGAAGCTCCCCGATAGGGGTCGTGAAAACCAGAAAAGTTTGTATCTCATTCCTCATTATTAAAGATAATGCAATCCAATACATTGTTTGCTACACAAATTAAGATATGGAATTGAACTGATGGAAATGATTTACGTGCAGGATTAAAATATTGGCAGGTTTATAGAGTGAAATGTCACTATACTGCTGTACCTTCAAGTTTTACATTTCCTCCTTTGAATCCCTGTCAGCCTTCATGAACACTAGAGACTTTAATCAATGCTTGCTGTAGCTATAACATAACACTGAATATTTTACCTGTGTAATAATCAAACGGCTGTTTAGCTGCAGCTATGAGGAGAAATAACAACTATGTACATTCCAATTGGCAAGGTTACAACATCAATAGAATGTCACATTAAAAAAAATATTCCACACATCAACAGATCCTGTTTTCAGAATGGAAAGTATTTTTTTTTTGTTTGCAATAGTTGAAATAAAACCATTGTCAATCAAACCATTGTATGAGGAACCATTTGAAAAGCTTAAAATTAGGTATTTCTTATGCTTAATTGAATTGAACTTGTAAGCATTTTTTAATGAGGATATAATTAGTTATTATTCTAAATTAACTTTGCTTAAATCCATACAGGAAAATTCATGGCATTTTATGGATTAAAACATGTAAATTAATATATTAAAATACATGTGGCAAATTATTTTGTTTTCTTGATAAGGCTGGGATTTTTCTACTAATACTAAGTCAGTATAAGTCAGAATTGAAAGTAGAGATGGAGACAGATAAGAAAATCAAGGAAGACAAGAGGCAATAGTGGAATTCATAACTTCATACTAATAAGTTCCTCAACAACCTCTCAAATTTGTTGAAATTTGTCTTTCTCCCATAAGTCACTTTTTAAAACTTTTTTTTTTTTTTTGCCTCAGGCCACTCTCTCAAACCAAATGAAAATCCATACCTTAGGACTATTTTTTGGAAATTAGACAACATAATAAATCATAGCTTGAATGATTGGTTCAAGTAAAATTAATAAAAGGAATAGAGGAATGGGGGGAATACCTACTTCATTTTACATTGTAAGGTAAATTTGCCTAATTTCCTGCCTTTGATTCAATATACAAACTAGCTGTTGCTAGCTCTGGTTACTATCGGTTGTGTTCGCTTGGTTTTATCATGTACCAACCAGGTAACACTTTGCCTTGCCATGTCTTCTTTCTGTTTTTCATTTGGTCTTTCTTATAAGTCAATTTGATCTATTTGGTATTCAGTAAGGCTTGTTGGTGTGCTTCCTACAGCATCTTCTTTACTCCCCATCAGATATTCTTCTAATGCCCTTTTCCCCTGTTGTAAGGAATATCCTTCTGGGTTCAGTTCCAAGTGGGGAAAAAGACACTGGATTCCTGGAAGTTGCTTGGAAAGAAGGTTTAATGGTGGACAGGAGCACATGGCAGGGGCTCCTGAACAGAAAAGGTGGATCACATGCTTCCAGATGTTGGGAGAGGAGAAAAAAGGGAGAAGAGATGCTGAGTCTCTTGGTTTTATGACCTCTGTTGGGCCCCACCTCTTAGTTTCCTGTTCCTTTACATAAATGTATCCCATTGGCTGTCAGACTCCCATGGGGCAACTCAGTGTAGGCTGTCCTGAATACCAAGCTAGTTTGAGTGCTGGCTGATGCAATCTTCCCAGGTGCCATGAGGCAGAGGGCTAATCCTATCTTTCTTATGTAGAATAGACTGCCCATTGACAAAGGTGGAGGGATGAGTGAGCTGGGCCATTCCTTGATGGCCCATTGAGAAAGGTGGGGGCCACTAAGAGTGAGTCTGTTTCCTTTCTAAAAGCATGTTTCTCAATTTCTCTAGGGATATTCTATATAATATTCTGCCTTTTTAATATTTTCCTAGGATATTTCATTTTTCCAGGAGAGGGGTGGGTGCTAACTTCCTACACCCCCTTCTTCAACTGTCTGGTGTACATGCAACATTCCACGCCCACCTATACTCCTTGGTAAATAGAGCCTGACAACATCACTGTGAGGATGAAAGACATGATCCATTGTCATTATTTTTCTAGTTTTCCTCATCCATGGTTTCTAGTCAAATCCTCTATTCCAGCTGTATATCCAATGACTGAAATTACCCAGGTTTTAATCACATTGATCGTATTTCTGCTACTGAATTAGAACTTTAGATCTTTTTTACTCTTCTGATGTATTTACTACTAACCTCCTTCTTGAGTTCAGTGTGCTTGATGGTGTTAGCCTGAAGGATGCCCAGGTCTTTTTAGCGATCATTTTCATCCAAACTTTTTAATGTTAGTTATATAGAGCATCTTGATTCCCTCCGTTTTTCACTATTTTTGATGGTAAAGGAGGCATATTTGTCCCATCCAAACTCCATTGCAATATTTTGGCTGTATATTCAGATAGTGTTGAGCAGTGATTCATTTCATATGATGCTTTTCTGTATAGCTTCAGATCATCCATATAAAGGATATGGGATAGCCTGGCAGATGTTTTTTGTGTTGGATAGCCATGGGCTGATTTCTGTATTTTTTCAGAGAAATTATTGCCATGACAAACAATAATGGTGAGTCTCCTTGAAAGAGTCCTCTCTTGATGTTAAACTCTCCCAGTCTATCACCATTGACTTGCAATTGTTACTTCCATTCTGCAATTGATCTTTGTAGAATGCTTCTGATGTTTCTATTGACTCCTGTTATTTCCAGGCACTCGATAATCCAGTCATGTGGAAGGGAGTCAAATGTTTTCTTGTAATAATCCAAGCTACATTTAAATTGGTCTTCTTTCTCTTATAGTTTTCCAAGATCATCTTGTTAATTAGGCACTGATCTTTTTCCCTATCCTGTTTGGGTACTCTTCTTTCTGCTCAGGTGGAGGGAATTTGTTTTCAAGTAGATGCTGTTGGACTGCATCAGCTACCACATCAGTTAGCAACTTGAAATGTGTTGGTAAGCAGATAATTGGCATGTAGTTGCCTGATATTTCCCTTTTTGTTGAATCTTTCATTATCAGTAGGTTTTGTCAGATGTTAACTATTCTTCAATTTCACCTTCTTGCAGTATGTTGAGTGGCTGTGGACCAATCAGATATTTCAATCAGTTCATCTTCACCTAGTGCTGAACAATTCTTGATCTTCCTTCTGCTGTTAGTACAAGTTCTTTCATTTCAGCTTCTTTTTTTATTCTTATCCAAGCTGCATTCTTGTTATATTTCTTTGGTTTATCCCATTGCTGCACCCAGAAATACACTGTTTCTTCTTTATTATATGTTGGCTAGTTCATTGCAGTCTCTTCATCTGGACTGGCTTGCATCTGATATTAACATGCTGATCTTATTTTCCAACCTGATCTTCCTTTTTGGTGGTGCACTGTTTAGCATTTTTTAGTTTTTGATTTTGCATCCAAGATAGTCAGCTAGAACTGCAGCCATACTGTACATTAGTTGGTTTTTTTTTTCTTGCAGTCAGCTTGTGCTCGTATTTGATATTACAGAATTGGCATCTTTTAATTTTTGTTTAATTTCTGTTTCTTCATAACAAGATTCAATGTAATCTTATTCTGTTATTTTTTATGTTCTAGATGCTCAGTTGTTCTTAGTTTCAATTTTTCATAAAGGGCTTTGTTCTTTCTGAGGAGAAGGCAGAGGAGAATGCCTGGTTTAAGAATGAAAATAATTCCATATCTATAATGGCTTCCTCTACTGCTGATTTTCACTGGTTTACCTCTAAAATATGAGCTGTTTCTGGCAAAGCTTCAATTTCAATTTCAACATTATGCAAACACAAGCAGTAGAACAAACTCAAACTAGAGTCTTGGACTTTAAGAGAGCTAATTTCAATAAACTTAGAGAGAGCTTGGAAAGGATTCCATGGACGAGAATCCTCAAGGGGAAAACAGCTCAAGAAGCTTGGGAAATTTTGAAAAGTGAGATTATAAAAGCCCAGTCTAGCACAATACCAATGAAGAAGAAAAATAATAGGTCTCAAAAGAAACCAGCATGGCTGCATAAAGAACTCTCTGACAAATTGAAAGACAAAAAGGACAAGTATAAAAAGTGGAAAGAGGGAGAAATAACTAAGGCAGAATATCAGCAAATAGCCTGTAAAGATGAAGTGAGGAG
>QLTV01000025.1:222848-236966 GCA_003457575.1 Thermophis baileyi | reverse complement strand
CTGATATACTGCTTCACAGTGCTTTACAGCCCTCTCTAAGCGGTTTACAGAGTCAGCCTATTGCCCCCAAAATCTGAGTCCTCATTTTACCAACCTCGGAAGGATGGAAGGCTGAGTCAACCTTGAGCCGGTGAGACCCGAACTGCTGGCAGCCGGTGATCAGCAGAAGTAGCCTGCAGTACTATACTCTAACCACTGCACCACCGCGATAAAAAAAAAAGCACAAAGGGTTTAATGCTCTACCAGAGGAACACTAAACCCAGATCCCAATGGAGATGTCAGTTGTGTAAAATGTGTGGGCAAATCGAGAGGACATTTTGACAGAACTTAGTAGGGCATATTTGCTGTGTTGTCTCTGTGATTGGATAAGGACCAGCAATAGCAAATTATATGTTGGTAAAATTTTCTGCTGATTCAAGGATTGTTGTGAGCTTAGTTGAAGGGAACGGCCTTTGGAATATCATGGCTGAGGACTAACTCTTATTTAGTTTGGTCTAGTGCAGGGGGTGTCACACTCGATTTCATTGAGGGCCGCATCAGGGTTGTGTTTGGCCTCTGGGGGGCTGGGCTAGGCATGGCCAGCTCGACATCACTCATGCTGGGGGCGCTTGTGGTGGCCCGAGCACTCTGCCAGTGAAAACAGGCTCCTGAGCTCCGTTTTTGGCTGCAACGGCCTCCTGCAATGCTCTGCCAGCAAAACGGAGCTCGGGAGGGCCACTCCATTTTCACTGGCAGAGGCATCGCGGGCCGGTCCTTCACTGTTTCCAGGGCCAGATCTAAGAACCACGCAGGCTGGATCTGGCCCCCGGGCCTTGAGTTTGACACTCCTGATCTAGTGGTTAAGACCAAACTAATGAATGGTGCAATGGTTAAAGATGCTGAGCTTGTCAGCTGGAGAAGTTCGAGACCTGAGTTCTGTGGGACGGGTGAGTTCCCGTCCTTTGCCTCAGTTCCTGCTCAGCTAACAGTTCCAAAGCATGCAAGTGCGAGTAGCTAAATAGGTACCACTTCAATTGGGAAGGTAACTGTGTTTCGTGCGCCTTCGGCATACCATCATGCTGGCCACATGACCACGGGAATTGTCTTTGGACAACGCTGGCTCCTTCGGCAAAGAAACGGAGATGAGCACCGTGCTCTAGAGTCAGACCACAAAAGAGGACACTGCAATCATCATAAATATGAATCAGTTGCCAAGCATCTGAATTTTGATCACACGATCATGGAGATGCTGGAACGGTTGTTAAGTGCGAAAAATGGTCATAAGTCACATTTTTCAGTGCCGTTGTAACTTTGAATGGTCACTAAATGAACTGTTGTAAGTTGAGGACTACCTGTACAAGAGCAAGATGTCCCAAAGAGCATATGACAGAGGATGCTTCTTGGATGAGAAGCGAAACATCTTCAAGAAAAAACAAAGAAAGTCCAGTTGCCTTTTGAGAAAGCACCTTTGGGACATCTGAGCTCAACTTTAGGCTGGGCAGTTGAGAAACAATCCCTCGTGAGAGAAAGCAAAGCGGAACCATTGTTGTGGCCTGTCAGCCACTGGCCCCTCTGGCAGCTGAATCAGATGAGGAGGTGGCGTGGGAATCAGGGCCAGCATCAAAGCAATCTGAGAGCTGAGGGGGAAGAGGGAATGGAGCTGTCAGAGATAGAGACAGAGGCGGAGCCTGGGCCGTCATCAGCCCTCAGATAGAGAGGCAACGGTCCCCAGGTCTGGAGGCGGCTGATGAGGAAGAGGAGGAACAGCTGAGTCCAGTGCCTGATGTGCAGATGCGCAGAAGGCAGAGGAGAGAAGAGCAGTGGAAATCTATGGGCCGGTCCTTTGGACGGAAGAGCCACCGCTGCTAGCGAAGCCTCACCCTAGCTCAGGGGATAAAAGGCAGGGGGCGGAGATGAATAGGTGTGGCAGACAACTATTCATCTCCCTGCTGGACAGACTTGTTAGCCTGCAGTGAGAGAGAGAGAGACTTTTTGCCAGGGCTGCTGGCACTCCTCATAAAGGGAACAATTAGGTAGTTACAGAGGGTTTGTCGTGTTTTGGAGCCAGGTCCTTTGGGACAACCATGATGGATGATTGAGAATCTCCGGAGACACAAGAGCAAGATACTTGGCAATTATAGCAATAAAGCCAGGAAATGAGACCCTTGGCACATTCAGTGCCCCAGGCTCATGGTGGGTAGAAACCACCCTGAGTTGGATGGGTAGAAACGCTTGAAAAAAGGGCAATTCCTCCGGTTTGTCATTGAGACCAGGGGTGTCCAACTTTGGCAACTTTAAGACTTGTGGACTTCAACTCCCAGAATTCCTCAGCCAGCATGGCGGATGGGAGAATTCTGGGAGTTGAAATCCACAAAACTTAAAGTTGCCAAGGTTGGTCACCACATCACATCACCACATAACTCCCTCCTGCTAGGCTGAGCTTCTGCCATTAATATACCATGGACAGCTGGGGCCACCCCTGGATGCTTATTCAATCCTAGCTCTAGTTAATGTGCAAAATCTTTGTTTCTCCACAGCCAAAGTTCAACAGGAAATAGATACACTTCTACCACTGGGCCAGTCGATCTGTTATGAGGATCGCAAGAACCTTCCATACACAAATGCTGTGGTGCATGAAATCCAGCGCTTTAGCAACATCATTTCGATTGGAATGCCCAGATTCTGCATAAGAGACACAAAGATCCAGAAGTTTCACATTAGAAAGGTAATCGAATCCCTCTGATCTAGAGCTTCCTTTTCTTCTCCTCCCCATATTGATAGAAGGAAGCACATGCAATACAGGGAGTCGTCGGTTAACGATGGTAATTGGACTGAGGACTCTGTTGTTAAGCGCAACGTCACGGAACCGTTACAGTGGCGGTTCTGGAAATTCATGTTATGCTCAGTAGGTGAATTCTATGCAGTCATTAGGTGCAATATCACATGATTGACATTTGTGACCTCCTGTCAACTTTCCTACTGACTTTGCTTGTCTGAAGCCAGCCGTGAAGGTTGCAAATGGCGAGCCAGTTGCCAAACACATGAATCACGATTAGTCATTCCACTGATTCTAACTATCATGAAATTTCTCCTTAGTTCTAGGTTGCTTCTCTCCTTGATTTCCATCCGTTGTTTCTTGTCCTGCTTTCAGGGGCTTTGGAGGATAGGTGGACTCCCTCTTCTCTGTGGCAGTCCCTCAAATATTGGAAGACTGCTATCATGTCACCCCTAGTCCTTCTTTTCATTAAACTAGACATACTCGGTTCCTGAAACTGTTCTTTGTATGTTTTAGCCTCCAGTCCCCTAATCATCTTTGTTGCTCTTCTCTGCACTCTTTCTAGAGTCTCAACATCTTTTTTACATTGTTGCGACCAAAACTGGATGAATAGATTTGTTAAGTTGGGGTTTAATTGAAGAGGCAGGACGTCAGTATAGTGACTACAGCTCTTTATTAGGTAGATCGGTGCATCTGACTGACTTGACTGTCTGACAGCTGCCTCTTTTAAAGGGAGCTGTCAGGCAGTCCAACCACTGAAGTTGCTCTATTTTCCCGCCGATAGTGTGGACCAATGATTTTAAACCATTATGGTTTTCCTCCTGGAATGCAGACCTGACTGAAGCCTTCGTCCAAGGCTTCACTCCCTATTAACATATTTAACAGCCCTCCCCTCTTGGAAAAGACGTTATCCCAGAGGTGGGTTCCTTCCAGTTCAGACCGGTTCTCCCGAACCAGTAGCGACCCGCTGGTGACATCACGATGATGTCACCGATCTAGTTCGGTTGGTGCCGGTCCGTGGATGCCGCCATCTTTTTTTTGAATATTTTTTGATTTTTTTTTTCTTCTGCGCATGTGCAGAAGCTGAGTTTCCGGCACTGCGCATGCGTCACCATCTTGTTTTTGGTGTTGTTGTTTTTTAATATTTTTCTTTTACTGCGCGCGCATGCCCACGAGGCACGGCCACGCAGCGTGGGAGGAAGCGAGCCAGCAGCGAGGTAAGTTAGAACCCACCCCTGCATTATCCAATCAGAAAAGTTCACTGACGCAGGTAGGCGGGGCATTGGTGGGTGCGACCTGACCTGTGCAGCTCAGTTGGAGCAGCGGCGGCAGCCTGGGTAGTCAGGTTTGCTGCCACTCCGGAGTCAGATAATGGAACTGCCTGGAAGTTCTCCCGGGGCGTGGCCGACTCCACCAGAATCAATTCCCCCAGAACTCTTCGCTGGATTCTTTTTCCTCAGGTGTGTGTATGCATTGCCTATTCGGGTTTGAGTTTAGTGTATGTGGATCCTCAGGTTGTAAGTCGAAGTCTATGGGTGTTTTGGTTGTTTGGGTAGGATTCCCTTCTGGTTGCCTTAGGATAGAGTTTCCTATTCGGCCCCAGAGTTGATCTATGTGTCTCCTCCATATTTTCCCCTCTTCTAATTCCACTCGGTAAGAACGGGGACCGGTAATTGTGATTACTTTGGCAGGGATCCAGGAAGGACCCCAGGCATAGTTGTGGGAATATACTAAGTCCCCTATGCTAAATGACCGGTGCTGGCTGGTCAAGTCGGTGGGTGCCTCAGTTGTTGTGGTCCGCTAGTGGCCTGCGGAGCTGGCAGCTGAGTCGGACAGCGAGGAGGCTGGGGAGAAACATGGGCCAGTCCTGGAGTCTGGAGAAGGCTCAGTGTCAGAGGCAGAGATCCAGCCCGGGCCATCTGGGAGGTCTGTGCTGACTCCAGAGCCTCCAGAGGCTGATATGAGCGAGGCAGAGGAACAGGGGGAGCCTGTTCCCAATGCACGCATGCGCAGAGCTGCCAGAAGGCAAGAACAGTTACAGAGGAAAAGGGCTATTCGGGAGTAAGGCTTGGAGATGATTGGCCCCTCCATTAGAATATAAAAGTGGGGCAAATGGATTGCCTCGTGCAAGGAGGCACCTTGGTTCAATTCTGGTCTCAGCATCTCAGTTCTGACTCCGTGTTCTGTTTGGCCTTGCAAAGCTCCTTGCCAATTAGATCTTTGGCAGTGTGTCAAGAGAGATAAGGGTTGGTGCTTATCAGCCTTCTTCCAAAAGACTTTGGCAGACTTCTGTCAGACTAATTAACATTGTTTGGGACTTATTACGGCTGGGAATGAACATAATTCACAGCCTTTGAAATAAAAAGAGGTTTTTTATGGGACTAAGTTTGTGTTTTATGATTTATCAGGAAGTCTAGGTCAGAACAATTTGCTTCTTGCCCAAATTACAAACAAACCTCTCTTAAGATGGAACAGCTGCGTGCCAAGAACGTGCAGATTAATCAACAGCTAGCTCTGTTGGCTGGCCAGGTGGCTCAGCTCCAAGTTCACACTACTCCACCTCCTCGGAGGAAATGCCCAGTAGCTGTGCCAGATAAGTTTGACGGCAAACAAGACATGTTCCCGGCTTTTTTGGGACAATGCCAGCTTTTTATCAGCCTGAGAGCCGAAGACTTCCCCACTGACCAGGATAAAGTGGGGTTTATGATCAGCCTGCTCTCCGGCTCTGCGGCTTGCTGGACAACACCCCTGCTGGTCTAGGATAGTCCTTTGTTGGATGACTTCAGGGGGTTTTGTGATCACCTCAGACTTATGTACGAGGACCCCATCAAAACACAGACAACTGCTCGACGTCTGAAGACCTTGCAGCAGGGCCAGCAACCCCTGCAAGAATACATCAGTGAATTCCGCCTGCTTAACCAGGATTTGGCCTGGAACGAGGCTGCCCTCATGGACGCGTTCCAGGATGGGTTGTCGGAGGAGTTACAGGACGAGTTGGTCCGTGTGGATATTCCTCCAACTCTCAACGTACTGGTTCATCTGTGCCTCAGGATTGATGTGAGGTTGCAAAGACAGACCAGTTGCCGTGCCTCCCAGGAGACCCGGGTGGTACCAGTCATGCGTGACAACCCGAGTCCATGGGAGGAGCCCATGGAAATAGGCGCAGCCAGACCCCGCCTGTCAGTGACTGAAAAAGACAGATGGCGCTCAGGGGGATTGTGTTTGTATTGCGGGGAACCTGGACACATGGCCGCCTCTTGCCCCAATAAGCGACGAGGGGCGTCGGCTCCTGGGCCTGCCCCACAGCCACAGACATCCCTGTCGGGAAACGCCCTGAGCCTGATCTAGGGGAGACCCTGGGTTGGGTGTGCACCAACACCGGGTCACGCCCAGCGGACGTGGATCCCGGACCCCCCCGGCACTTGATTCTGGCGGCACGAGTCTTCCTTTGCAGTAGCCCACAGGGGATTCCGGCTCACGCCTTGGTGGACTCCGGAACCACCACAAACTTTATGGACAAGGCATTTGCTACCAAATTTGCCATCCCTCTGTGTCAGGTGGATCCTCCCATGCTCGTGGAGACCATTGATGGTCGGGTGCTTCTGTCTGGGCCTATTAAGGCTGCCACGCAACCCGTGCACCTGACCATCAGTTCTCATGAGGAGGCCATCCAGTTCTATATTACTTTAGGCCTGTATTTCCCTGTGGTCTTGGGCTTGGCTTGGCTCCAGACTCATGATCCACACATCCTTTGGTCCCAGAATTTCATCTCGTTCCCGAGCCTGCAATGCGTGGACCATACCCGCCAAGTCTGCGCAGGCCAGTTGCTGGGTCCATCCGAGGTGTCTTTGCCTTCCAACCTCTTGGACTTCGCGGATGTCTTCAGCGAACAGGAGGTGGACCAATTGCCCCCGCACTGGCCGTATGACTGCCCCATTGATTTAATTCCAGGCACACCGCTCCCAGTGGGGCGTTTGTATTCGATGTTGGACCCTGAATTGGCCGCGTTATGGGACTTTGTGGACAAAAACCTGGCTCGGGGTTTTATCCGGCCCTCATCATCGCCACTGTCTGCTCCAGTCTTGTTCGTGAAAAAGAAGACCGGAGATTTGCAGCTTTGTTGCGACTACCGTAAATTGAATGCCATCATGGTGCGCAACCGGTATCCTCTGCCCCCGATTCCCGAACTGCTAGAATGGCTCCGGGAGGCTACCGTGTTCACCAAGCTGGACCTGTGTGGAGCTTACAATCTTGTTTGGGTCTGGGCCGGGGCTGAATGGAAGATGGTGTTCGGCACCAGGTACGGACATTTCGAATACACGGTCATGCCATTTGGATTGACCAATATTCCCACCATCTTCCAACATTTTATGAATGACATCTTCCGGGATCTCTTGGACCAGTTTGATGTGGTCTATTTGAATGACATTTTGATTTACTCGGCCTCCCGGGAGAGTCACCGACATCACCTCTGCCTGGTCCTGCAACAGCTTCGTGAGAACCATCTGTATGCGAAACTGAAAAAGTGCCAGTTTTACCAGTCCGCTATCGAGTTCCTGGGGCATCGCATCTCTCCCAAGGGCATAGCAATGGAGTCAAGCAAGGTCAAGTCTTTGCATTGTTGGCAACCTCCCTGGCGAGTGAAGGATGTCCAGCGATTCCTCGGGTTCGCCAACTACTATCGGACCTTTATCCCTGGCTTTGCTTCCCTGACCGTGCCCCTCACTCGGCTCCTGCAGAAAAAAGTCCGGTTCCGGTGGAGCACCCCCGAGCAGCAGGCATTCCAGGCCTTGAAGCAGGCGTTCATGAAGGAGTCCATCTTGAAACATCCTGACCCCCACTGTCTGTTTGTGGTGGAAGCGGATGCGTCGGATGTTGCTGTTGGAGCAGTGCTACTCCAGGCTCACGCGTCTGGCGGTACCCCCTTCCCTTGTGCGTATTATTCACGGAAGCTCAACTCTTCCGAGCGCAACTATACCATCTGGGAGAAGGAGCTACTGGCCATCAAGACCGCGTTTGAGGCCTGGAGACATCACCTGGAGGAGGCCCGACATCAAATTGAAGTCCGGACGGACCACAAAAACCTGAAGTTCCTGCAGACCACTCAGAAACTGAACCAACACCAGATCCGGTGGTCCTTCTTTTTTGCCAGGTTCAATTTCCATGTCACCTACATCCCCAGTGGGTGCAACCAAAGGGCGGATGCGCTCTCGCAGAAACCCGAGTATTCCCACATCGAAGACCCGCTTCAGCCCCGGACAGTTCTGCCCATCGAGTCATTCTCCATGGTTCAGGAACCAGTGGACTTACGGGCTCAGATACGGGAAGCGCAGTGGCAGGATGCTTACGTGCAGCAACAGAAGGGAGAGGTAGGGCCCTCTTCTCCCTGGATGTTTACAGAGGAACTCTTGAGGTACTGAGATAAGCTCTATGTCCCAGTGGGGTCGCTCCAGGGTCTTATCCTGTCACAGTGCCATGATAATCCTGCGGCAGGGCACTTCAGCCTCTTTAAGACATTGCACCTTGTTTCTCAAACCTTTTGGTGGCCCTGACTGCGACACGATGTCCAGGCCTATGTCACGTCCTGTGTACAATGCCGACAGGCCAAGTCAGCCACAGGAGGCCCCCCAGGGCTGCTCCAGCCCTTTCTGACACCGGAGAGACCCTGGGGCACCATTTCCATGGACTTCTTGACGTATTTGCCTCCGTCTTCTGGATTCATGACCGTGTTCATGGTGGTAGACATGCTGACGAAGATGGTGCATTTCATTCCATGTCATGGGTTACCGACGGCTCACACCACCACCCGCATGTTTATCCAACATGTCTTTTGGATGCACGGCCTACCTGATAGGGTCATTTCGGACAGAGGGGGCCAATTTACAGCCCAGTTTTGGAAAGGGCTGATGACAGCCTTAGAAGTGAAAATCTGCCTGTCATCGGCACATCATCTGGAAACCGACGGCGGGACTGAGAAAGTCATCGGGATCCTGGAGCAATACCTGCGCTGCTTCGTGAACCAGCAACAAGACAATTGGTCGGAGTATTTGGCAGTAGCATAGTTTGCATTTAACAACTCGCAGCACACCTCCACACAAACGACCTCTTTCTTGGCCAATGTGGGATATCATCCTTGGTTCTTTTCCCTCACGCAACTCGACTCACCGGTTCCGGCAGCAAATGTCTGTCTGAGTTGCAGGCCGTCCATCAATTGGTGCGACGGTATCTGGAGAAGGCCAAGAAGGACTATAAACGAGTCGCAGACTGCTCTCGGCGGGCAACGCCACCGTTGGCTGTGGGGAATCGGGTTTGGTTGTCCACCAGGCACCTTCCATCAGACTGGCCGGTCAGGAAGCTAGATCACTGGTACCTTGGCTCGTTCCCTATTGAGGCAGTCATCAACCCGGTCGCCTACCACCTGACATTGCCACTCTCGATGCGTGTCCATCCGGTCTTCCATAGACCCTCCTCGTTCCAGTGCCTTCTTTATGGTTTTCCAGGACACAATGGTCATGTATGACCCCATGTCCACCTCCATGTCACACGGAGAACCCTCGATGAGAACCGTGACATGGATTTTCTTTGATTGATGTGCATTAGAGTGCCCTATGATCGTTTGGTGTGTTTCTCTTGCTTCTGTGGCTCAGTTTTCTCTTCTCTTGGTCTTGCTATGTGCCCCTTCCACTCACATCTTTGGCAAATGGCGTCCTGGAATCTGCAACCCGCTCTGGGGTGATTGCCCCCACATCGGGCACAAAAAGGTGGTCTTTCTCCCATCTCTGGATTTCCCTTTTTTCTTTTGAAATGTAGGCGATGGATTTCATCGCCCACATCTGCTGATTCTTCGGTCTCTGTGTGGCTACTCTTCGCAGAGAAGGTGTGTTCCATGTTTTCTGGATCGTCACCGCTGACTTAGTTGAAGCTTTGGTTGCTCTTGCTTCATCGAGCGCTGTCTTAAACGTAAGATCAGGCTTTGCTAGTAATCTTCTCTGCAGATTGAGGTCCCTCAAGCCCAAAACAAGCCTATCTCTCATCGCTTCCTCTATATCTCTGAACTCGCAATGAGCTGCGGCTTTTCGTAGTGCGGCGATGTATTGATTGATCATCTCACCTTCCTCTTGACTCCCGCAGTGAAATTCATGTCTTTTCACCATCGCTGATGGTACGGGTGCATAATGTGCTCGGAGCATTTCCTGGAGTGTTGTCCATGGTACCGTCTGCACATCAGCTGGTTCTGATAGTGCTTGAGCCATGTCGAGGACTTCAGGTCCACAGTAACTTAGGAAAAGCACCCTCTTCCTATTGTCCGATAGACCTGATAGATCATTTGCTTCCATGAAGCAATTGAATCGGAGCATATATGATTTCCAACTCTCAGTAGCTGGGTTGAATGGAGCTGGTGGGGCGTGCGTGGTCATCTTGGGAGGCCGATGCAGAGTCTCAACTTGCTGCGATGATGGCCGATGCCGTGTGGATGCCCAGCTCAGTTCAGCTCCTTTGTCCTTTGTTCTCTTCACATCCCACCTTCATCGCCAATGTTAAGTTGGGGTTTAATTGAAGAGGCAGGACGTCAGTATAGTGACTACAGCTCTTTATTAGGTAGATTGGTGCATCTGACTGACTTGGCTGTCTGACAGCTCCCTCTTTTAAAGCTCTATTTTCCCACCGATAGTGTGAACCAATGATTTTAAACCATTATTGTTTTCCTCCTGGAATGCGGACCTGAGTGAAGCCTTTGGCCAAGGCTTCACTTCCTATTAACATATTTAACAAGATTGATCCCGTCTTCTTTGTGGCAGCCTCTCAAACATTAGAATATGGCTATCATGTCACCCCTGGTCCTTCTTTCCATTAAACCAGACATACCCAATTCCTGCTACCGTTCTTCATATGTTTTAGCCTCCAGTCCCCTAATCATCTTTGTTGCTCTTCTCTGCACTATTTCCAGAGTTTCAACATCTTTTTTTATATTGTGGTGACCAAAACTGGACGCAATATTCCAAGTGTGGCCTTATCAAGGCATTATAAAGTGGTATTAACCATGTGATCTTGATTTTATCCCTCTGTTAATGATGTCTAGGATGGATGGAACTGACCGTGGGAAGTGTAATGGTTGAAACTTTGAGGACCAGCCATAAGTCCTTGTTTCAGCACTGTTGTAACTTTAAGCAGTTGCTGAACAAACAGTCGTTAACAGAGGACTACCTGTGTTTGTATATATTCATAACCGCAGCTATTCTCAGAAACATCGGACTTCAATATGTTCAAAAAGCTGGAGCACTACAAGAGAAGTCATGCACACAGGGGGAAAGAAAGCAGCAATAATTTATTGGCCTTTTTCATATCTACAAGATCATGACCACAGCTATTCCCAAGCATCTAATAGTAGGAATAATCATCGTTCATTTGTTTTGCGGCTGTTTCCTGGCACGCCTTTTCCCTACTGCAGAGCAGGGAAAATGACAACAAGATGTACTTTATGTGCCCAAAATTCAAAGGGGGAGATTGTGTTGTGATTGTGTTGTCTTCGATCCGACCTAAGCGTAGTACATAAAATTATCTGCTACAATGTCCTACCTGTCAATGAATACTTCAGCTTCAACCACAACAATACACAAGCACACAATAGATACAAACTTAAGGTAAACCGCTCCAAACTCGATTGCAGAAAATACGACTTCAGCAACAGAGTGGTCAATGCCTGGAATGCACTACCTGACTCTGTGGTTTCTTCCCCAAACCCCCAAACTTAGACTGTCTACTGTCGACCTCACCCCATTCCTAAGAGGTCTGTAAGGGGGCGTGCATAAGCACCCCAGCGTGCCTACCGTCCCTGTCCTAATAGTCCCTTTTATTCGTATCCATTTCATGTATTCATAATTATGTTTATACTTATATCTGTTATCTAATACATGCTTGACAAAATAAATAAATAAAATAAAATAAAATAAAAATAAATTGTGCCCCATATTTTGTCATCCTTGGGGTTAGCTATGAAATGCATCTGTGTCCAATGACCGTCCTTCACTCTGATTTCTTGACCATCTTGGCATGTTCGTCCTCATCAATCTTTGTCTGATATTAACAGATTAACAGAGTTGGAAGGGACCTCATAGGTCATCTAGTCCAACCCCCCGCTCAAGCAGGAGACTCTACACCATTTCTGACAAATGGCAGTCCAATCTCTTTTTGAAAGTCTCAAGTGATGAAGCTCCCACAACTTCCAAAAGCAACTTCTGTTCCATTGGTTGATTGTTCTCACTGTCAGAAAGTTCCTCCTTATTTCTAGGTTGAATCTCTCCTTGATCAGTTTCCATCCATTATTCCTTGTCTGGCCTTCAGGTGCTTTGGAAAATAGCTTGACCCAATAGTAGGTTCTAAAACCCTTTGCTACCGGTTCGCGCGTGCACTCGTGCATGCGCACGATGCTTCTCCGTATGTGCAGAAGCATCCCGAGTGGGTGGGCGGAGCCTCCCGCCGCTGGCGCTACCGGTTCTTAGAACCAGGCCGAACCGGGAGCAACCCACAGCTGGCTTGACCCCCTCCTCTCTGTGGCAGCCCCTCAAATATTGGAACACTGCTATCATGTCACCCCTAGTCCTTCTTTTCACTAGACTAGCCATGCCCAGTTCCTGCAACCGTTCTTCATATGTTTTTGTCTTCAGTCCCCTAATTATCCTGGTTGCTCTTCTCTGCCCTTTTTCTAGAGTCTCAATGTCTTTTTTATAGACCAAAACTGGATGCAGTATTCTAGGTGTGGTCTAACTAAGGCTTTATAGAGTGATATTAGTACCTCACTTGATCTTGATTGTATCCCTCTGTTAATGCAATTTAGGATTGCGTTGGCTTTTTGGGCTGCCGCTGCACACTGCTGGCTCATATTTAGCTGGTTGTCCACTAGGACTCCAAGATCCCTCTCACTGCTATTAAGTCTGGTTTCACCCAGTTTATATATATACTTTTGGTTTTTCTTACCTAAGTGTAGGACTTTACTTTTCTCTACATTGAATTTAATTTTAATGGTAGGATCTGAAACTAAGGTTATTCTTTGTTAATGCTGAAGTACAAACACTGAAAATACACAAAGTCCTTTCTTGCTTCGCGCACACAAAAATGGATGTTTGATCTCTTTTGAGTTGAGTTCAGCTGCTGTCACTTCACAGAGACCTATATATCATTTTTATGGCAACAAATCAGAAATGGTTCCGCTTTGCTTTCTCTCAGGAGGGGATGTTTTTCAACTGCCCAGCCTAAAGTTGATGTCAGTGTTCCAGTAAACACCCCCAAAGAAATAAAACTCAGAGGCTAGAAGTTCCTCAAAGTTCCAATTTATTAGAGATGTCATGTTGGCACATCTGGGGAAACCCCAATCTGAAAGCTTCCAGGGTTTCCCCACCCAGTTGAAAGTTCACAACCCTGCCTCACACCCACAGGCTCATCACACGGTCCAATCAAATCTTCACGCTCAACTGGATACGGTCTCCACGCAGGTACAGGCATATTTGTCCTTGAGTAAAGAATTTTGTTATGACTAAGTTTCTACCGCTCCAACAAACATAAACCCTCCCAATTTCCCAGGCTAAAATATGTGGCAGTTGAAGCAAACAGAAATAATGGCTTGCAGAACTGACAGTTGAGCTCAGATGTCCCAAAGGTGCTTTTTCAAAAGGCAATGGAACTTTCTTGGTTTTCCTTGAAGATGTTTCGTGTTAGAGAATTTTTTCTTTCTCTGTTGTAGAAAAAATAAATCAGAAGCTCTCACAGTTAACTGCATTTTGCTGAATCAAATAACTTCTTTATAATCATATCAAAATATTTACAGTACCATACATTCTTCTTTACAGCAACATATCATAATGAAGTATTCACACAGAGAGATACAGAGACAGATCAGAGACTGGAAAGACATGTCCAGCTTCTTTCTTAATTCTTTTGCAAAGACTCAGCACAGTTAACTGCATTTTGCTGAATCAAATAACTTCTTTATAATCATATCAAAATATTTACAGTACCATACATTCTTCTTTACAGCAACATAGCATAATGAAGTCTTCACACAGAGAGATACAGAGACAGACCCGAGACTGGAAAAACACGTCCAGCTCCTGGCTTAATTCCTTTTGCACAGACTCAGTAGCACTTTTCTCTCATTGGCTGACTGAGTTACCACATGACTCTTCCTGCTCATGAATATTCCAACACTCCTCCCTGACAGACAGGAAGAGACATCAGACCTATTAACTTTACACAGTTTCCATGGTGGACACCACCCAATGGTTTGGTCATCATGTCTGCCAAATTATCCTCTGAAGAACAATGATGTAAACTTATCAATTTTTCTTTTACTGCTTCCCTGACAATAC
>QLTV01000025.1:164101-173183 GCA_003457575.1 Thermophis baileyi | reverse complement strand
GAGGGAGAGGGAGAGGGAGAGGGAGAGGGAGAGGGAGAGGGAGAATAAGAGCTGATCAGACTTTTCTGGAATCAAGACAATAAGGAATATGAACCACGTTGTTTCCTACAATTTGGCTCAGTCATTGTCATCCCTTAAATAGGCTAAGGGAGTGGCCAATTAGTCCCAAGCCTTACTCCTGAGGAGACCTCCTCCTGAGGAGCCATTCCTGCCTTTTGGCAGCTCTGCGTGCCGTGCATTGAGAATAGGCTCCTCCTCTTCTTCCTCTTCACTTATGGGAGCTTCTGGAGGTTCTGAAGGCCCTGGCTGACTCTCCGACTCTGGCACCGAGTCCCCACCAACCTCCTCACTGTCCAACTCGGGTACCAGCTGCACAGGCCACAGCTGGAGGGCCACAACAGTCCCAGGGTCATGTGATCCCCTTTTGCAACCTTCTCACAAGCAAAGTCAATGGGGAAGCCAGATTCACTTAACAATTGTGTGACTAACTTAACAACTGCGGTGATTTGCTTAACAATTGTGGCAAGAACGGTCATAAAGTGGGGGCAAAATTCACTTAACAACTGTCTCGCATAGCAACAGAAATTTTGGGCTCAACCATCACCTGGATGACTGAGAATTTCCACAGACACTTAGCTTCCAAGGTTTTCCCACTGTGAAAATCTCCGACATTTGATTCCCATCTCAGAATCCTGTATCACCCAGTCTGGCAGTCTCCTGACCATAGCAGGGCCATGAAGTTTGCTGTTGGGGTTGTTACTTGTTGGTAGTTTTTACAAGGAACCCAACATTAGGTATTGTGGACATTGGCTGCAGAGGTGGGTTCCTCCTGGTTCGGACTGGTTCACCTGAACCCGTAGTAACCCGCTGGTGACATCACAGAGCCGTTTCGGTCGGTGCCAGTCCGTGGACGCCGCCATCTTTTTTGGGGAATTTTTTTTCTTCTGCGCATGCGCAGAAGCCAAGTTGCCGGCACTGTGCATGCACCACCATTTTGGTTTTTTTTGGGGGGGGGGTTGAATTTTTTTGGAATTTTCAGCACTGCGCATGCGCGTGCGCGCCCACGAAATGCGCCCACGCGGCGTGGGAGGAAGCCAACTGGCGGCGAGGTAAGTTAGAACCCACCCCTGATTGGCTGCCATTGGGGCATCTCTGCTGTCGTTATTAAGGAGCTTCTGACAGCCTATAAGAGATTTGTGAATTATCTTGCTTGGTGTGTGTGCTTTTTATAACAGAATAACAGAGTTGGAAGGGACCTTGGATGTCTTCTAGTACAACTCCCTTGTCATGTCCCAGCATATAACTTTATATACTGTTGTTGCTCTCTAGCCCCATCTTGTGGCGGAGGGACAAATATGCCCCAACATACAATCTTTATATACTGTTGTTGCTCTCTAACCCCATCTAGTGGCCGGAGATACAAATGCCAAGCATATTGTCTGAGGCTGACCCCATTTCATTACCCATCAGCCCGCACTCTCAAAACAAGTGCACGCTGGGAAGCCAGACTCCATTTCCTTTAGCATTTGGAGAAGGCAGCAGCACAAAGAAGAATCCATCTTAATCTGTGGCACATGGTCATCCAAAGACAAACCCACTTCCCACACACAGAGCATCACTGGTGAGATTTAGATGACTTGTATTTATTAATTGCTATGTTCAGCAGTAACTCAATCCTGCCTATCTTGTATTTGGTTCTCATTGTATGTATCCCTATTTTCCCCAGTTTCACCATATCCTGTTCTTTCAATAAAGCATTCAGATCTACACACACGGTCTGTTTTATTGGAGGATAGGTGGGTTTAGCGGCATGTCGAGCTGCACACAGACTAACGTGTAGTGAGGACAGACACCCCCTGCTCATGCAGGAGACCCCATACCATTTCAAACAAGGGGTTATGTGATGCTATTCAATCTGTTTGCTTGAGCTAATAATAAACCTGAAAATCCATTTATTTACTGGACTGTTCACTGTTCAATTGCAAAAAAAAAAACCAATTGCTTGGGCACCTGATCACTACCCTGACACTGGCAAAACAGTACGCAACGTCACTTTTTAAAATAAAACAGGGCAAAAATCAGGCTTTAATTGCAGGCTGCTCAATCTGGACTTTGGTATTTGACGAAAAACAGTTGAGGTATGTCCAACCTTTTAGCTTGTCTGGGCTGCATTGAGTGAAGAAGAATTGTGCTGGGCCATGTATAATACCTATATAATATAAAGGTAGTCCTTAACTTATGACCACAATTGAGCCCAAAATTTATGTTGTTAAGTGAGAAATTTGTTAAGTGAGTTTCGCCCCATTTTCTTATGACTTTTCTCGCCACATTTGTTAAGTGAATCACTGCAGTTCTTAAATTAGTAGCACAGTTGTTAATTGAATCCTGTTTCCCCATTGACTTTGCTTGTCAGAAGGTCACAGAAGAGGATCACATGACTCCGGGACACTGAGTCTGTCATAAATGTGAACCGCTTGTCAAGCATTTGAATGTAAATCACGTGATCACGGGGATGCTGCAATGGTCATAAGTGTGAAAAATGCTCATAAGTCCCTTTTTTCAGTGCCGTTGTAACTTTGAATGGTCACTAAATGAACTGTTGTAAGTCGAGGACTACCTGTAGTTAATATATATGAAAATTTTATTTTTTATATTTTTATTACAATATTCTGGGGCCACATTAATAGTTGTCCAGGGCCTTATGTGGCCCATGGGACACGGGTTGGACACGCCTGCTCTAGACCATTTTATTTATTTATTTTATTTATTTTTTATTTATTTGTTTGTTTGTCAAACGTACAAGATAGCAGGTATAGGTATAAACATAAACATAATCAAAGTGAATACAGATAGATGAGGACAATAGGACAGTAGGAAAGGGACGGTAGGCATGCTGGTGGGCTTATGCACGCCCCTTACAGACCTCTTAGGAATGGGGTGAGGTCGACAGTAGACAGTCTAAGGTTAAAGTTTTTTGGGTTTGGGGAAGAAACCACAGAGTCAGGTAGTGAATTCCAGGCATTGATCACTCTGTTGCTGAAGTCGTATTTTCTGCAGTCGAGTTTGGAGCGGTTTACATTAAGTTTGTATCTATTGTGTGCTCGTGTATTGTTGTGGTTGAAGCTGAAGTAGTCATTGACAGGTAGGACATTGTGGCAGATAATTTTATGAACTACATTTAGATCGGTTCTAAGGCGACGTAGTTCTAAGTTGTCTAAGCCCAAAATTTCAAGTCTTGTGGAATAAGGTATTCTGTTGCAAGTGGAGGAGTGGAGGACTCTTCTCGTGAAATATTTTTGGACTCTCTCAATTGTATTAATATCCGATATGCAGTGCGGGTTCAAGACAGGTGAGCTGTATTCGAGAATTGGTCTAACGAACGTTTTGTATGCTCTAGTTAGCAGTGTAATGTTGTAATGTAATTTTCCTGGAAGATTCAGTTTCTCCAAGAGAAAGGCATTGCCAGAGATCCCATCTGCTCTAACAGAGAAGTCAGAAACTGGATTTCAAAAGAGCACAAAAGGAATCGATCCAAACCTGGTCCCAGATTTTCCCTTTCAAGACTGCAGGAGGCCCGATCAAAGATGTCCCACTGCTTTCTCCTCAATCCTCTTTCAAGCCAGTCCCTAACCACCAGGAAAACGATTCAGAGTTTACCTGCTCCAAATGGCAGAAAATCTTCTCTCTTCATAAAATTTCCCTCTTTGTCCAAAAAATGATGTGGATTGAATTCTTCACGACTCTCCCATTGCTTGGGATCCAAAAGAACCTAACGGAAATCTGCAAGAATTAAAGTTCCCTGAAGGGAAGACAATTGACAAGGTTGAGCCAACTCAGTTTTGTTCTTTGACTACCATTACACTCATCTTAGGCGACAATCCAGCATCGCTTCTCTGAATTTGGTGGGACTAGTTCCTTCTCAATGGTCATCAAAACAACTACACCATTAATATGATTTTAGATATGTGGGAAGCCCCCCACCCCACCGCAGAAGAATGAAATATTTTGGGCAATATTAAGAAAAGGAAGAGTAGAATATTTCCTCTAAAGGAGAAATAGGTAAAAATCTTAAGGGAGGCAGAAACCAGCAACAGTAGCCCTGCCCCCAAGCAGAAACTGAGGAGAAGTATCTCTCTCTCTCTCTCTCTCTCTCTCTCTCTCTCTCTCTCTCTCTCTCTCTCTCTCTCTCTCTCTCTCTCTCTCTCTCTCTCTCTCTCTCGTGTGTGTGCTTCCTTGCTGTAATTGCTGATTGCTGTTTGTTTGAGGTCTGCCTAAAGTACGTGTATGTATCTATTCTTTGTAGATAAAACCACTATTTAAATACAAACCTCTGTTTACTGTATTTGCTCCTGGGTTGTCTCACACAGTCACACTGTGCGCACTCTGCACACTCTGACTAGATGGAGTATTGGGCAGGTGTGGGATTGAGCCTTAGGAGAAATAATTTTGGAAACCAAAATTAAACTAGATAAGGGGTAGTGATGGTGAACCTATGACACACATGTCAAAGGTGATACATCACAATATTTTGGGAGACATGCGGTTCACCCACACTCAACAACAACAACAACTACAGGTAATATAATCCTTCCATTCCACCCCCTCCCCATCCTGTCACAACTACTCCCTCCATAGCTCCCGCCATTCAGCCAGAACCAATGAAGCTTCTTAGATGAGAAGCAAAACATCTTCTTCCTCAAGGAAAAAAACAAGAAAAATCAAGCTCCAGTCCCAAGCTGGGAATAAAATGGAGGCTGGTTAGAAAGAAAGATTCTGTTTATTGGTGAACAGAACCAACACACAAACACACACACACACACACACACACACACACACACATGCACACACACATACAGCGTGCTGTTCTGGGACAGCTGACCAAATGGTTGAATGAGTGGATCAGCAGTGGGTTGCTCCTGGTTCGGCCCGGTACTTAGAACATAAACAGAACCAAATACAGCGTGCTGTTCTGGGACAGCTGACCAAATGGTTGAATGAGTGGATCAGCAGTGGGTTGCTCCTGGTTCGGCCCGGTTCTTAGAACCGGTAGCGGCGGCAGCGGGAGGCTCCGCCCATCCGCCCGGGATGCTTCTGTGCATGCGAACCCATAGCAACAGGTTTTAGAACCCACTACTGGAGTGGATGGATCTTTATAGGTTTCTGTGACTTTGAAGTTTGAACTGTTCTGGGGGTGGTGCAATGAAGGGGCTTGTGTCTTTTGCTAAATGGTGGTGGATTAATCCTATTAGGTCCTAAAACAGGGGTGTCAAACTCAAGGCCTGTGGGCCGCATCCGGCCCATGGAGTGCTTAGATCTGGCCCGCGGGGCCGCCCTGGAAACAGCAAAGGACCGGCCCGCTATGTCTACCAGCAAAAACGGAGCTCAGGAGGGCTGCATGCGGCCCACCCCAGCTCCATTTTTGTTGGCAGAGGGTTGCAGGAAGCTGTCGCAGCCGGAAACGGAACTCGGGAGCCCGTTTTCGCTGGCAGAGCGCTTGGGCCACCACAAGTGCCCCCGACACGAGTGACGTCGAGCTGGCCATGCCCACCTTGGCCACACCCCCTCATGCGGCCCTCAATCAAATCGAGTTTGACACCCCTGTCCTAAAATGTCATGTCCTGTCCTTCTTAATCCCATCACTCTGGAGCTGAAGATGTTTTGTTTATGAATCGATTAGATGATTAGATGACCTACAAGGTCCCTTCCAACTCTATTATTCTGTTATCTGTTCTCTTACCTTTGGAATAGAAAGGCCACACACATTCACATTTTTCACTGTTTTCCTGGGAATACCAAACAATAAGACGTATTTTGAACGCAGAATTTCATGAAGGACGGCGTGAGTGTAAGGCAATTTCCACTTATCTTCATAACAGATCGAGTCAGAGGAACCCAAAACAGCTTCCATTTCTTTGTAGACTTTATCTGGGTGAAATGTTAGAAAAGGGTATTATTGTATTTGAGCTCAAATAAACCACAGTATTGTACAAGGTGTTAGGGGAGATCCTTTACGACTGTATAATGTCTCTATGCACAACCTTCTTAAAAAGTACCGAAAAAACAAGGCGCATAAGATCCCCATCACCTCACCAAGATCTTCAGAAAAATGGGAAAGGAGATCTGGAATTGGTGATTTCCTTGGCAGATATTATGTTGCATCCTTCAAGGTGAGTCTGGGCACAGGGGACATTCATCTCTATGATAGTTTACATGTAGTCCTCAACTTATGACCACAACTGAGCCCAAAATTTCTGTTGTTAAGTGAGACATTTGTTAACTGAGTTTTGCCCCATTTTACAACCTTTCTTGTTAAGTGAATTGCTGCAGTTGCTACTGTAAGTTAGTAACCCGGTTGTTAAATGAATCTGGCTTCCCCATTGACTTTGCTTGCCAGAAGGTGATTACATGATCTTGGGACGCAGCAACGGTCATAAGTATGAACCACTTTCCAAGAATCTGAATTTTGATCACATGACCATGGGGGTGCTCCAAAGGTTGTAACTGTGAAAAATGGTCTTAAGTCACTTTTTTCAGTGCTGTTCTAACTTTGAATTATCACTAAATGAACCGTTGTAAGTCGAGGACTACCTGTATTCAGTCTTATTTCCTAGACGAGCCAGAACTACCCTTTTTCTTACCTTGGATATCTGGATATGTCACCATGAGGAGCAAAGCCCATTGCAGAAAGCTTCCTGTGGTTTCTGTCCCAGCAACAAACAATTCCATAATGCAATGAGCCATGTTTTCATTATCAAAGGTTGAGTTGGGCTCACTCTGTTTCTAACAAAAGGAGAGATTTTAGTTAGAATTATTTATTACTTTGGTGCCTTCTGGGTTGTGTAGGAAGTTAGCACCCACCCCTCTCCTAGAAGAATGAATTATTTGTCAGTCAGTGTATAAGAAATTATGAGCTGGGATAGCCATAACAAGAAGTCAGCCAATGGGAACTGTTTGGTGACTAAGAAACAGGATCTGTTGTGAGCCATGGCAGACGGCTCGGAGCCTGGGCGTGGCTTAGCTTCACTGGTCTGTATATATATATAGCTTCTGTGCTTCTGTGCTTCTGAGTTCTGGTTCTGGCTTCTGCTGCATGGGTATTGTATACATGCATCATGCTTTATATTATTGTATATAAACAAGTTTCTTCTATAAATGAATCCTGCTGAATTATTTACTTGTGTGCTGGTTGGATTGCTGCAAACTCTAACAATATTCTAGGAAATATTAAAAAGGCAGAATATTATACCTCCCTGGATGAGAAAAGGAGAAACATGCTGTTGGAAAGCAGCCCCCACCTTTGCTAATAGCCCCAGAAAGACTGGGCCATCCTATCTACAAGGCAAAAGGCCTTCAGCTCCAGGGTGATAGGATTAGCCCTCACTCAAGATCCAAACCAGGACAAAGCCATTAAGCCATAATAGGAATTGCCCATCACCCTTTCAGAACAGAAGCCTCTTCATTACATCATCACCCCGCAAGATTCAACCAAGCTTGCGACACAGACAGCCTACAAGGTTAGCTGGACCCCCACATAGCCCCCTGGGAGTCTGACAACCAATAGGATACATTTCTTGCAAGGCCCAAGAGAGGGTATAAATATAACTCACTCTCCACTCCATGTGGTTTTCTACCCAGAATCACACGTGCTTGGTGGTTCTGCTTCACCGTTAAACCATCCTTCCAAGCAGCCTCCATGTTTCCAGTGTCTTTCTTCCCACTTGGAACTGAACCCAGATGGACATTTCTTCCAACAGTTGAAAGGATTAGCCGATGACATCACTATTGCCCGGAGGAATCCCCGGATGGGAGCTCCTTTCATGACCCCATTAATGTGCCCACCGAAGTGGTATCTATCAATCTACTTGCGACTGCCAGGTCAGTAGAAGCTGGAGCTCACCTGGCACATAGCGGCACTCAAACACAGGCTTGCTGATCGTCAATTGAGCACCCAAACCACGTGAGCCACTGCGCTCCTCTAGTAAATTCCATTGATCATATATCTTAGGACTTTTAATAAGGATTTCTAAACAGATCATCTTTCCCTCCCTCCATCTATGATGCTCTTTACTGGGTGCAAGTAAAGGTATGCCTTTTGGGGGGGGGGGATTTGAAAAGTTTCTAATTCAGAACACCTCCAGTTAGGAACAGTGCCTGAACACTTTCAGCGAAGATTGAAGTATTTTGAACTTTAGAGCCGAGGTGGCGCAGTGGTTAGAGTGCAGTACTGCAGGCTACTTCAGCTAACTGCTAGCTGCAGTTCGGCAAATCGAATCTCACCAGGCTCCAGGTTGACTCAGCCTTCCATCCTTCCGAGGTGGGTAAAATGAGGACCCAGATTGTTGTTGGGGGCAATATGCTGACTCTGTGAACCACTTAGAGAGGGCTGTAAAGCACTGTAAAGTGGTATATAAGTCTAAGTGCTATTGCTATTGCTATTTAAGAAGTTTTTACAGATTTCTCACAGCACTTCGTCCTCTGGTTGTCCTGCTTTAATTTCCCCCAAGATTTTAACTGATGTAGATTTTTAAAAAAAAAATAAAATAAAACAAGAAATATATATCCAGCTTTCAAATAAATGTTCACTCAATTGAAATGAGAATATCCATCCCACGGGGATTTCCTGATACCTGAATGGATAGCAGAATTCCAATGATGGTATTAAAGTTAATTGAACTTAAAAGAAAGTGTGACTGTTTGCATAAAAATAAATAAACAGGCAGTCTTTAACACGGGCAAAGAACTTGAATCGCTCTGACTGAATTGTTCTCAAAAGATCAAAAAATCCTCTCTTTTTTTGTAAAAGCTTTTTATTTTTCATTTTCAAAAATATAAGCATTTCATCTTTCCTTAAGCAGTCTGTTGTCTGGGCACGAACATCTCTGTGCAACTTCTTTCACCATTTACAACATCCTTCACATTCACATTAATATTATTTCTCTAAACTTAAAGTTATGATATATTAAACAATTAAACATTGTAAAACTTTTTGTTTTCTTCTTAATATCTTCTAGTGGTAATATCATATTAACATTAAACATCATTATTCTCATCATACGTGTATTAACAGTTTTCATCTTATTTA
>QLTV01000025.1:154101-159101 GCA_003457575.1 Thermophis baileyi | reverse complement strand
AACTCTCCATGGCCAAATCATTATTTTATTTATTTGTTTGTCAAACATGTACAAGATAGCAGGTATAGGTATAAACATAAACATAATCAAAGTGAATACAGATAGATGAGGACAATAGGACAGTAGGACAGGGACGGTAGGCACGCTGGTGCGCTTATGCACACCCCTTACAGACCTCTTAGGAATGGGGTGAGGTCAACAGTAGACAGTCTAAGGTTAAAGTTTTTTGGGTTTGGGGAAGAAACCACAGAGTCAGGTAGTGAATTCTAGGCATTAATCACTCTGTTGCTGACGTCATGTTTTCTGCAGTCGAGTTTGGAGCGGTTTACATGAAGTTTGTATCTATTGTGTGCTCGTGGATTGGTGTGGTGGAAGGTGAAGTAGTCATTGACAGGTAGGACATTGTGGCAGATAATTTTATGAACTACATTTAGATCAGTTCTAAGGTGACGTAGTTCTAAGTTGTCTAAGCCCAAAATTTCAAGTCTTGTGGAATAAGGTATTCTGTTGCGAGTGGAGGAGTGGAGGACTCTTCTCGTGAAATATTTCTGGACTCTCTTGATTGTATTAATGTCCGATATGCAGTGCGGGTTCCAGACAGGTGAGCTGTATTCGACAATTGGTCTAGCGAACGTTTTGTATGCTCTAGTTAGCAGTGTGATGTTGCCAGAGAAGAAGCTACGCAGGATTAAGTTGACTACTCTTAGTGCCTTTTTGGCAATGTTGTTACAGTGGGCTTTGGCACTTAGATCATTAGATATGAGTACTCTAAGATCCTTGACAGAATGAGGGTCATCTACAAGGTCGTGTCCTCCAAGCTTGTATTTTGTGTTCTGATTCTTTTTGCCAATGTGTAAGCCAACTCTCCACAGCCAATTCGCCATGGGACAAGAGTGACACTAATATCGAAGAAATGGTGGAATGGAATCATTAAAGAAAGGAGGACAAAGGAGGGACAAAGTGAAATGTGAATGACAAAAAATTAAAATATTTCTAAAAATTATTTTAAATAATTAAATCGAATGGTTGGATTGTCCCACAGTCAGTTGGCTGCGGTGAGTTGTCCCATTCCCTACCGAAGGGTTCTTTTTGTTGTGGCCAAAAGAGAAGTACAAGGAAACAACAAGTAGATGTTCAGTACATGATAAAAATCTAGCTTTCATACATTCTGCAAACTAATATCTATGGTTTCAAGGTGTTAGAGGTTTTTTGTTTTTTTTAATATGGTACAGGTAGTCCACAACATATGACCGGTCACTTAGTGATCATTCAAAATTATAAACTTCCTGAAAATGGGGACATCTGACCCAGATCCAAAGTTACTATGGTCAGACCATTCCCCTCCCCCTTTGTGTTCACATGATTCTACTTTGGGCACTTGGCAACAAGGGTGCATTTATGGCCATTTGCAGAGTCCTGTGATCATGTGACTGACTTTTATGAAGGTTTTGCTGAAAACCGGAACTTACTTCCAAAGTTTTGCAAAACTACAACCATGGTGTTTACATAATGACTGCTGCAAAAAACATCATAATATTGGCTCGGTCGTGTTTTTACAATTTACAGCCATAATGGACAGGCTCCATTCTGGTCTAACTCAAGAACATGTATAGAAAATAGACACTAGGATTGCATTTCTTTCTTCTACACAAAACAAACTCCTGTCTTATTCTACTATCTTCCTATTACTACAAGTTTAAATAAAAATAGAAATAGCTGTAATCTATAGATTTCTATATCGATGCTCTATTTAACAGAATAACAGAGTTGAAAGGGACCTTGGAGGTCTTCTAGTCCAACCACCTGCTCAGGCAAAACCCCTAAATCATTTGAGACAAATGGTTGTCCAATCTCTTCTTCAAACATCCAGTGTTGGAGCCCCCACAATGTCTGGAGGCAAGTTGTTCCACTGATTAATTGTTCCAACTGTCAGGAAATTCCTCCTTAGTTGTAGGTTAGTTCTCTGATTAGTTTCCATCCATTGCTTCTTGTCCTGCCTTCAGGTGCTTTGGAGAATAGCTCGAGTCCCCCTTCTTTGTGGCAGCCCCTTAGATATTGGAAAACTGCTAACATGTCACTTTCTTTTCATTAAACTAAACCTACCCAATTCCTGCAACCATTCTTCATATGTTTTAGTCTTCTAATCACCTTCGTTGCTCTTCTCTGCACTCTTTCTAGAATCTCAGCATCTTGGATGCAGTATTCCAAGTGTGGCCTTACCAAGGCATTATAAAGTGATATTAACACTTCACATGACCTTGTTTCTATCCCTCTGTTAATGCAGCCTAGAACTGTGTTGGCTTTTTTGGCAGATGCAGCACGCTGCTGGCTCATATTTAGATGGTTGTCCACTAGGACTCCAAGATCCCTCTCACAGTTGTTACTATTGAGCCAGGTATCACCTATACTTATACAGGGGTGAAATGCTCCCGGTTCGCTCTTACCTGTCGGTCGCCGTAGAGCCAGTCGCCAAGGTAGCGCGAGGTGCCACCCACCCGGATGCCGCCATTTGAGTTATTTTACCCTCTGCGAATGCACAGAACGCTTTGCGCATGTGTAGAGGGTAAAAGAATTCAAATGGTGGCGTCCGGGTGGCGTCCAGGCGGGTGGGCGGCACCTCGCGCTACCTTGCCGACCGGCTCTACGGCGACCAACAGGTAAGAGCGAACCGGGAGCATTTCGCCCCTATACTTATACCTGTGCGTTTAGTTTTTCTTGCCTAAATGTAGAACCTTACTTTTTTCACCATTGAATTTCATTTTGTTAGATAGCATCCAAGGTTCAAGTCTGTCAAGATCAGAGGTGGTATTCAGCTGGTTCACACCGGTTCACGCGAACCATTGGCGGAAATTTGGCCAAGGTTGCTGAACCGGGAGCAATGGCCAGCTGGCCACGCCCCTGAACCGGTCTCCCAGTCGTTGCTCACTTGCCCCACCCGCCATGTTCATCGCCGCCATGTTTTTCATGCACGCGCATCCCATTGCCTTGCAAGTCCAATGGGATGCGCATGTGTGAAGAACATGGCGGCGACGGCACAGCAGCAGCTTTTTCCATGACCTCCGGTACTTTTCAGCAGCCAGAGGCTTCTTTGCCAGCCGCTTTCCAGCAGCGGCGGCTGGCTGGGGGCCGCCAAAAACTCCGGTCAGCTTGCCTTCCGGACTCTGGACCAGCCACCGCGGAAGGTAAGCAGCCCGAACAAAGAGGTGGGTGGGGGGAGGAAGCGGGTTAGGGCCAGGGCCACTAAAGGAGGGGAAATGGGGGCAACTGATGAAGGGAGGGTGGGGGTATATAGGTGGAAATTCCAAACATTTTCCTACCTTTTCCTGTGAGCGTGGCTAGGTGGAGGGGTCCAAAGATTGCAATAAGATTAGTCTGGCATGATCTGTTTTTGACAAACTAGTTTTTATTCAACTAATAATAAAAATACAATAGCATAAATTCCACAACTTTTCCTGCCTTGTCCTGTGGGCGTGGCGAGGTGGGGGGTCATGTGACTGAGTGGGCGTAGGCATGAGTGACGTCAAGTTGGCCACGCCCACTCAGTCACATGCCCCCCCTAGCCATGCCCACTGAACCGGTAGCAAAAAATTTTGAAACCCACCACTGGTCAAGATCCTTCTGTATCTTAAGCCTATCTTCTGGAGTGTTGGCTATTCCTGCCAGCTTGGTGTTGTATGCAAATTTGATGAGTTCCCCTTCTATCCCCTCATCTAAATAATTGATGAAGATATTGAAGAGTACTGGGTACCCCACTGCATGCTTCCCCCCATGTAGATACCATTCAATTGAGGACTACACGTTGAGGGCAGTTGGTCAGCCAGTTACGAATCCATCTGGGGGTGATGCTGCCTAACCCACATTTTTCTATCTTATCAAGTAGTAGGTTATGGTCTACTTTATCAAATGCCTTACTGAAGTCCAAGTAAATTATATCGACAGTATTCCTCTGGTCCACTAAAGTTGTCACTTTGTCAAAGATTGCAATAAGATTAGTCTGGCATGATCTGTTTTTGACAAACTAGTTTTTATTCAACTAATAATAAAAATACAATAGCATAAACAACTTAGATGAGGGAATAGAAGGGGAACTTACCAAATTTGCGGATGATACTAAGCTGGCAGGAATAGCCAACACCCTAGATCTATGATGGTGAACCTATGGCACGCATGCCAGAGGTGGCACACAGAGCCCTCTCTGTGGGCACATGCACTGTTGCCAGCTGCTCTTCCGGGTTCCATCGCACGCATGCGCACCGGCCAGCTGGTTCGGCACGCATGCGCGTGCAGCCAGCTGCTCTCTTCCGGGTTCCATCACGTGCATGCACGAAGACCAGTTGGCCGGCACACATGCATGCAACGGAACCCAGAAGAGAGTAGCTGGCCATGTGCGCATGCGCGCCAGACAAGCTGGCTGGCGCGCATGTGCACAACAGAACCCAGAAATGCAGCTGGCTGCCGTGCGCATGCGCACCAGCCAGCTGCTCTCTTCTGGGTTTCGGTGCTCCGGCGTGCACGGTGCCAAAAAGGTTAACCACCACTGCCCTAGATGATAGGCTCAAGATCCAGATGTATCTTGACAGACTTGAACACTGGGCCCTATCTAACAAAATGACATTCAATGTAGAGAAAAGTAAAGACTTACACTTAGGCAAGAAAAACCAAAAGTACACATATAGACTGGGTGAAACCAGGCTTAATACCAGTAACTGTGAGAGGGATCTTGGAGTCTTAGTGGACAACCAATTAAATATGAGCCAACAGTGTGTAGCGGCAGTCAAAAAAGCCAATGCAATCCTAAATTGCATTAACAGAGGGATTCAATCAAGATTAAGTGAGGTACTAATACCACTCAATAAAGCCTTAGTTAGACCGCACCTAGAGTACTGCATCCAGTTTTGGACACCACACCACACCACACCACACCACACCACACCACACCACACCACACCACACCACACCACACCACACCACACCACACCACACCACACTATAAAAAAGAT
>QLTV01000025.1:112865-131137 GCA_003457575.1 Thermophis baileyi | reverse complement strand
CAGGGGAAGGATACTGCAAAATCTCCATTCCCTCCCCACTCCAGGGGAAGGATACTGCAAAATCCCCATTCCCTCCCCACTCCTGGGGGAAGGATACTGCAAAATCTCCATTCCCTCCCCACTCCAGGGGAAGGATACTGCAAAATCCCCATTCCCTCCCCACTCCTGGGGGAAGGATATTGCAAAATCTCCATTCCCACCCCACTCTGGGGCCAGCCAGAGGTGGTATTTGCCAGTTCTCCGAACTACTCAAAATTTCCGCTAGAACCTGCTGGATTTCACCCCTGCCTTCAATAGAACATTGATTAGTTAACAGACTAGAGGAAATCTGGATTTCTTAATTTAAAAGACCTCTGTCATCTTTATTCTGTGAATGCAGAATAATAAAGCTCAGGTGAAAGGACAGGAATAATGCAAAAGAGCTTGGCATGATGAGAACCAATTTGGTCTAGTGGTGAAGGTGCTGGCCTAGAAATCAAGAGGCTGAGTTCTAGGCCCTTCTTAGTCATGAAAATTGCTGGGTGACTTTGGGCCAGTTATTCTCTCTCAGCCCAGGGTGGTGTTAGGGGGTGAACCTATTCTCCAAAGCATCTGAAGGCAGGACAAGAAACAATGGATGGAAACTAATCAGGGAGAGAAGCAAAACAAAAGGAGACATTTCCTGAGAGCGAGAACAATTAATCAGTGGAATGGCTTGCCTTCAGAAGTTGTGGGTACTCCATCACTGGAGGGTTTTAAGAAGAGATTGGACAGCCATTTGTCTGGAATGGGACAGGGTTTCCTGCTTGAGCAAAGGGTTGGACTGGAAGACCTCCAAGGTCCTTTCCAACTCTGTTATTCTGAACTTTTTGTGAGCACTTACTGAGAGGAAAATACTTATTGATCTGAGACAAGTTTGAATTTGGAGAGTGCTATACTAAGGGTATTCATCTCTTACTTTTGCCATCTGTGCCAAGTAGAAATCAATGAAATTCTGTGGATCATCCAGCATCCCACTCTTCTCATGACTTCTGATCTCCTTCATTGCAAAAGAAATTGAAAAGTCATAACAAGCAAAGGCCCTTTGATGACGGCCTGGGAGATGATTCATAATCCATGGGAATGTATCATAGACCTGCATAAGACAGAAAACCCATTAAAAACACAATATTTGGCAGTAAGAAAACATATTTTCTGTGGAGCCATTGATGACAGTAGCCAATCTAAGATGTGATGTAATGTGTGCTTCTCTGATCAACCTATCTTAAATACTTCCGATTTTTTATTTCATGCATCCCAACTCTGCATTAACCTCTGTGGCTGATCTGCTGTTAGCTACACCTGCCCTCAACATACATTATCACTATTTTGCTAATATTCCAAACCAAAAGGGTTATGTTGCTGTCTCAGCATTCTGTGTCCATTTCTTTCTTTTACTTATCCAAGGAGATTAGAAAGAGAGAAAGTGTTGTGGCCTGTCGGCCGCTGGCCTCTCCGGCAGCTGAATCAGATGAGGAGGCAGTGTGGGAGTCAGGGCCAGCATCAAGGCAATCTGAGAGCTCTGAGGGGGAAGAGGGAATGGAGCTGTCAGAGATAGAGACAGAGGCGGAGCCTGGGCCGTCCATCAGCCCTCAGATAGAGAGTCAACACTCCCAGGTCTGGAGGTGGCCAATGCAGAAGAGGAGGAACAGCTGGGTCCAGTGCCTGACGGGCAGAGGAGAGGAGAGCAGTGGAAATCTATGGGCCAGTCCTTGGGACGGAAGAGCCACCGCTGCTAGCGAAGCTCCACCCTAGCTCTGGGGATAAAAGGCAGGGAGCGGAGATGAATAGGTGTGCCAGACAAATATTAATCTCCCTCCCGGTCAGCCACTGATAGCCTGCACTTCCGAATCCCGTCTGGAAATTATCAGAATTCTTCTTGGAATCTGCAGTGCCTTCTGAGCATATCTGTCAGGGGTGGGTTCTAACTTACCTCACTACTGGTTCGCTTCCTCCCGCGCCTCGTGGGTGCGCGCGTGCATGCACAGTGCCGAAAAATTTAAAAAAATTCCCAAAAAAAGCCAAAAACAAGATGGCGACACATGCGCAGTGCCAGAAACTCGGCTTCTGCACATGCGCAGAAGAAGAAAAAATTTTAAAAAATCCAATTTTTTTTTAAGAAAATCTAAAAAAAGGATGGTGGTGCAAAAAAGATGGCGGCACCCACGGACCGGCACCGACCGAACCAGATCCGTGACATCACCAGCGGATCACTACCGGTTCAGGCGAACCGGTCCGAACTGGCAGGAACCCACCTCTGGTATCTGTGTGTGTCTCTGCAGCTGGAAGAAACCGAGCTCACCTTCCAGGACTTCCTTTGCAAGTTTGGGAAGAGAGAGAGAGAGACTCCTGGTGTGTTGGGCCAGTTCAGGGGGAAAGGGAGCGAGCGTCACTTTCCACAGGACTTAGAGACTTCGTAGCCTGTTGTGAGAGAGCGGCTGCTGGCGCTCCTAATAAAGGGAACGTTTCATTAAATACAAAGGGCTTGTCGTGTTTGGAGCTGGGTCAGAACAAAAAGCTTAATGTCTTCCCTATAACTATCCTTGACTCTTGTACCATTTCTTGGACATTCTGATTTGACAACTGAGGCACTGGGGAAATTTCTAGATAGAGTTTACCGTACTTACAGTCTGCCAGATGCTTCCTCCAATTTGAAGTATAAATTCAGTACTTTTGATCAGCTGGCGGAAAGTTTCATCATCTTTGGAGAATCGAGAGCCAAACAGGAAAGCACAGATCACGTTGGAAACAGCAAGAATGATGTGGAAAGAAGGTTCCATGGGCTGCCCTGTATTTTTATTGAAAGTTCATTCATCAGCTATAAATATTATGCGACTCTTTTTTTTTTAAAGCGATTTCCTTATAATTCCAACTCACATAGTTTGCTTTGCTTTCAACCCATCAAATTACAGTATGTTCATGTACAATAGAAGTAGAAGTAATTATTTTGCTTGGTTTATATGCAGTATCAAATTAAAGCAACCCTGCTCCTAAAATTAGGAGAACCTGATTCAGTGGCAAATGAAGCAGACTTTGGCCTGCCTTCTCCAAGTTCTTCCATTATTCTATTTTTAAAATGGCTTCTCAGCCGTACCTTTAGTGCTGTCAAAGACCTCAATCAAATGCAAAGTCTCTTCTTGGATCTGATGCTCCAGGCCTGACTTTCCTTGGCTCAGAAACTTGAGACCTATAGCTGCAATTCGCCGATGTTGCTTCCATACATTTCCACTGGCAAAAATGATGCCTGAAAAATAACTGGGTGATTATTTTCTGTTCAAATTTGATGTTTCATCATCAAAACCAGAGGTGGGTTCCTACCGGTTTGGACCAGGTCTATAGAACCGTTAGTAACGTGGCGGCCTGGGTTGCTGGATCCGGCAGTGACCCAGGCCTGCCATGCCCCCGAGCTGGTTCTCTCGGCGGCACCGAGGTGGCGCAGTGGTTAGAGTGCAGTACTGCAGGCTACTTCAGCTGACTGTTCAGCAGTTCAGCGGTTCAAATCTCACCGGCTCAAGGTTGACTCAGCCTTCCATCCTTCCGAGGTGGGTAAAATGAGGACCCAGATTGTTGGGGGCAATATGCTGACTCTGTGAACCGCTTAGAGAGGGCTGTAAAGCACTATGAAGCGGTATATAAGTCTAAGTGCTATTGCTATTGCTATTGCCATAGGTGCCGCCATCTTGTTTTTTGCTTCTGCGCATGCGCAGAAGCTTTTTTTGTATGTGCATGCGCACGCGGGAACCCCCCCTTGATCAAAACACCTCAGTGTCTGATCTGAAGTCTGAAGCAGGGGTGAAATGCTCCCGGTTCGGGCGTGCCTGCCGGTGGTCGGAGAGCTGGTTGCGACGGCAGTGCGAGGCTTCGCCCACCCGCCTGGACACCGCCATTTGGGATTTTTTACCCTCTGCGCATGCGCAAAGCAGAGGGTAAAAAAACCCAAATGGCGGCATCCGGGCAGGTGGGTGAAGCCTCGCACTGCCGTCGCAACCAGCTCTCCAACCACTGGCAGGCACACCCGAACCGGGAGCATTTCACCCCTGGTCTGAAGTCACGAAGTCTGATCTTGATCGGGCAGGTTAGGAAATTGGCTTGTAATGAAATCTTCTTGTGAATAGTTATGTTTATTAAGTATCTGCCTGAGGCAACCATGAACTGATGTGAACTAGCGATTCCATACTCAAACAGAGCATGACTGGAGTTTGCAGTTTCAAGATGTACTGATTTTGAGATTTGATTGAAAAAGTATGTCCACAGGCTATTTTTATTTATTTATTATTAAACTTAAATGCTGCCCATCTCACTGTGGCTATGATAGAGGAGGATAAAACTGGGGGCGGGGGTGTAGAAATAGCAGGAATCTGAGCTCTCTAGATGGCATGAATATTTCAGGTAGATTTCATAAGGAGTGTCAAGTTACCAGCAGCTGTTGGCAGTTTGGAAAGATGGAGTTGCACAAGTCAGATTTATTGGAAGAAAAAGGGTTGGGCTAGACAACCTTGGAAACTGGATATCTGTAATTTTCCCCTACTTCACCAGTTAGCAGTCATGTCTGTCTGTCTATCAGCCAGCCAGCCAGCCAGCCAGCCCGGGATTTTAAGTCATTAATAAATCTGGTATTTATCTCAGTTTTCCCATTGAGGCCAGAATTAAGAAGCAAGGACTAAAACAAAACCAAAAGTTTACATTGTAGAAGATTGGCAAAGAGTTAGTGGTGTGAAGCTCTTTTTCCTTTTGCACTTACAAGAAATACCTCCACAGAAAGAATTATTTAGCCAGCTGAGGCACTTTTTTTGTAATTCAGTGAAGGTTGCATTGCAACATCTTCCACTCATGCACTTAGACATTACTTAGCAGACTTTGTGGACTGCATCATTGTATTGTTAATTGCTCTTGCTTGCCTATTTTCTAACCCCTGCCATTCTGTCCCCCATTCTGTCTGGGGAATTCTGGGAGTTGAAGTCCACATGTCTTCAAATTGCTAAGGTTGAGAAACACTGGCTTAGAATCTTTCCTAAAAAGATTCCACTATTTAAAGTTAAGATAAGAAGCACCATTGAACCAGCTCCAGATGATGTTTACATAAATTACATAACTTATATTAAAAACAAATATTAAAAGGAGGGAGAAGCCCCTAGAAAGTTTGAACCTTGATGTAGACTCAAAGCCCCGGAAGGGTCTTGCATAACTGTAGGCTTTAAGGCATCTGTTTGGCACCATTCTTGGACTTCCTGGGATGATGATGGGAGATGGATTGGTATATCATTCTACTAGTAGCTGGATTGGTATATCATTCTACTAGTAGCTGGATACCCATGCTTCGCTACGAAACTATGTGATCGGGCTTGATAAATTGACAGTTAAAGCTTGAAAATTAATGAGTAGTTACAGGCCGGATGAGTCACGCGCTGGCTACGCTCACTGGCAGTTGGAACAAAGTTCTTTTCAGGTGGGGAGGGGGAGTAGAACATCAAACTCCTTAGCATGGAGTAGAATGTCTAAACTCCCAGCCCGCAGGCCAGATGAGTCATGCGATGGCCATGCCCACTGGCAGTTGGAAGAGTTCTTTTCAGGTGGGGAGTAGAACTTTTAACTCCTTAGCATCAGTATATATTCTTATATACTGTATAAGAAATACTAATGATCTGATGGTCATTTTGAAAAATCCTTTCTTAGTGAGCACCTAGAAGCCAAAAGGAACATACGTGCCAAGTTTCAAGTTTGTAGGCTTTATGGTTCTGGATATTTCGTGATGATGCATGAGTGGTATTTGGCTTTTATATATATAGATTAACTCCCTAACACTTATTCAATAATATCCTATTAGGCATTCCATTCTGGTTTAAGCCTGTTGCCTATTGGCACCTGACTGGCCACTGAGGTCTCAACACAGATTAGAGCTAAATTCCAGGGAAAAATTGTTGCTCAAATTCTTAGGATTTCATCTTTCTGACTGCACTGTTCTCTTGCTTCTTTGTAAATACAACATTTTAATTTCTTAGAGTTCTACTGGCAAAGCCTTCTTCACATGCTTTTCTGGTGACCTGATTCCAGAGGAAACTCATTAAACTCACCTTTTCTCTTGCCAAGTTTTTCACAAAAAGGACTTGTTGGCCGTCCACTCATGTCTTCTGGATGGGCTGTCAGACCTTCCTTCACTGCCTCAAATCCGTTGAGTATAATTATTGGTAACTGTCCCAACCACAAGGTGAAGACATTCCCATGACTCTTTGCTAGCTGCAGATACATGGAAAGTAAAAATAAATCTTAGCCTAGCTCAGTTGAAGCCATTGCTAATATGTAAGCACTATTCACCCTTCAGAAATCATTTGGAATCATTTGCATTTTACACAAAATATTTTGTTAAAACAAGTATGCCATTAGGAAGACTATAATGTTATCTAAATTATTTTAGCCTATAATGAGATTAGAAGTGTAATACTAAGAAATATTAGAAGTCTCAAAGAAAATTGAGGTGTACTTTATGTCAATGTGTGTATAGACATAAGTATTTTAACTTATCATCTTGCTTTGAATCAATCAGACTATTTGCTGAAGCCCAAGCCCAAAACAGAAAATTTCAGCTGGTCATGTAACAACATAGTTCTATTCATTTTACATCATCATACACTATTATGGATCTCACCTAGACATCGTAAGTTTGTCTTTAACAGAATAACAGAGTTGAAAGGGACCTTGGAGGCCTTCTAGTCCAACCCCCTGCTCAGGCAGGAAACCCTATAACATTTTCAGATAAATGGTTGTCCAATCTCTTCTTAAAAACTTCCAGTGTTGGAGCATTCACAACTTCTGGAGGCAAGTCGTTCCACTGCTCAACTGTTCTAACTGTCAGGAAATTGTGCACATTGGATTGTGCATTGAGAAGTTATGCCACATCATCTAGATCTGAACGCTTCTGAGTGCTCACATAGTTCAATGTTTTCAGGCAAAAAATACCTTTAAAGGAGAATATTTGTAGCTCAGGGTTGAAATGAGTGGTCCTAGGTGCTCTCTGAGTCTACTTACTGGTATTTTCTTGCAGATGTTTCATTACCCAAACTAGGTGACATTATCAGTGCTAGTAAGGAGTGGCCTTTGCTCTCAAACCCCACTCCTTACTAGCACTGATGATGTTCCCTAGTTGGGTAATGAAACATCTGCAAGAAAACAAGCAAGCTCAGAGAGCACCAAGGACTCCTTAAAAATTACCTTTTTGTAGAACACTGTTTCTCAATCTCAGGAGCTTTAGGATATGTGAAATTTCATCTCCTAGAATTCCCTAACCAGCATGGAAGTTGAAGTCCACACATCTTAACAATTGTTGAGATTGAGAATCACTACTGGAGAAAACTGGAAATCCACTGACATTTGTGAATCCTTGAATGATCAGAAATGAGATATTGCTTTCTTAATCTTTTCCAAGGGGTCTAATGGCTAAGGCTGCTAAGAAGTTTCTCAAGAGAAAAAATTATGATGAAAACGGTATGATGGCTTTATCATACTGCTTCCAACATAAGACAAGCAAAGAATGCTTCTAATGAAAGTCCGTACAGGATTTCTAAAAGCATCTGGATTATTTTCAACTAGACAAGCCTTCAACATGCTTTAGCAACAGATTTCATCTAGTTTTTAATCATTAATACAACTTTTTTTTTAATTTATAGATAACACAATCTTCTCTGAGGCCTCCCCTTGTGATTCTTGCCAATAGTAAGAACTATTTCATTAATTATGGTATAGGTTAGTTCAAAACTTTTTTTTTTACATAATGGCAATTTCTTTTTTTTTAATTTTTTAATTGATTTTATTTTTAAAACTACAAAACAATACACACAAACAAACAAAAACCTACATCCACATATATACATAAATACACTTTTAACAACAGTTTCGTCTCAGTATATAATCTATTATTTACATTTTTCCCTTTTACTCTTCTCTAATTGTTTTCACATTTGTTGACCTATCTATCTATAGTTCAAAACTATTTTTAAAAGGGCTGCAAGAAATATTATGAAAATCTTATGCCAGAACTAGGGTAAACAGGATTTCTTTCAAGAAGCCTTTTGGAAATTCTTCCTCCCTTCATGTACATAACTAATCGTGGCTTGGAAATGCTTGGAAGCAACCATTCCTTGGAAGGACAATTTAAGGTGCTCTCAGTCATATCCAGGAATGAGATGAATGAGAACAAGAGCAGAAAAAAAAGATGTGGCCAGCCTGGGTTTGTGGCATGGATTGCTTGCAAAGGTGGAAAGACCCTTTCACCTTATATTTCTATTTTTTTTTTTAGTTTAAAGGCAAGAAAACTGCTGCCAGGTGTGCCTTGCAAGAGGCTGCTGGTGAGATGGATGGAGCAGCAAGTGGGGCTTTGTCCAGCTTCAGTTACTTACTTCAGAAAGAAGGAAAATGACGACAGCTGAGCACAGCATAGGGCCCTATTTTAAGCATCAGACATCCAGCAGAAATTGATCACCTTCCAGCCAGATGGATTGGTAGGGCCTGTCCTGTCCTGTCCTGTCCACCTTCCCACCTATCATTTCTTTCCTCCCTTCTTCATGGAACAAGCAGAGACTTAAGTTGAGCCCCTCAACTCTCCAGATCATCCTTACTAACAACCTCACCTTAATTCTAAGGAGAATCTCAGATTTTCTAAGCCAAGTTGAGCACAGAGTTTATAAATACCGTAATAAGAGTCTCATAAGAAAAGTCAAATCTCATCTGCCACAGTGTTCCAATAACTGGGAAAGGCACCGGTCCAGGAGGAAGTCTTCGGGCCACCCATAGTATTTTCGGGTACTGTGAAATCACAAGCACAAGCACAAGGGCAATTAGCAGACCAGGCAAGGCTGACATCTTTGTATGTTTTCTCCTTTTTCCTTCCACGTCTCCTTCCAAACTTCGCCCTCAGTGAATACCTCCTTCTGTTCTACTCAGTCTTGTCAAGAGTCAAGTGATTTTGCTGATGCTGCTTAACCAGTTTAAGATCCTCCTCTCCATACAGGCATATTTTAATCTAAAACTATTGGAACTTTGTCAGATACTGAGTACACCTTGCCCCTCTCTTCTTATTAGAAAACCAAGGTTGCCTCAAGTCTTGGCAGTTCCACCAACTATGAGTAGATGATGATGACGACAGACATGCCGTCTGTTCAAGTGGAACGTGTTTTATCAAATATGTTAGGAATATATTATCTCCAAATCCAGTGTATCAATGCTACACTCTGGTATTTGCATGAGCTGTAGTGTTGGCACCTGGCAATTGCCTGAACAAATTCCTGCACTTTACTTGGCAAACTTTTTGGAAGTAGTTTGCCATTGCCTCCTTCTGAGAGAGAAGGACTCAACCAAGGTCACCCAGCTGCTTCATGCCTAGGGAGGAACTGGAATTCATAGTCTCCGTTTCTAGCCTGATGACTTAACCACTAAACCAAACTGGCACTCTATATTATGCCTAGTTGCCCTAATACAGGGGTGTCAAACTCAAGGCCCACGGGCCACATCCGGCTTGCGAGATGCTTAGATCTGGTCCTCGGGGCCACCCTGGAAACAGTGAAGGACCTGCCCACAGTGCCTCTGCCAGCAAAAACGGGCTCCCAATCTCCGTTTTTGGCTGCGACGGCCTCCTGCAACCCTCTGCCAGCGAAAACAGAGCCCCCCGAGCTCTGTTTTCGCTGGCAGAGGGTTGCAGGAGACCGTCGCAGCCAAAAACGGAGATCGGGAGCCTGTTTTTGCTGGCACAGCGCTCGGGCCACCACAGGTGCTCCCGACACGAGTGACGTTGAGCTGGCCATGCCCACCCCAGCCACGCCCACCCCGCCCTCCAAAGTCAAACACAATCCTGATGCGGCCCACAATGAAATTTGACACCCCTGCCCTAATACAAGGCTGTTCTTGTTCAGCAACTGTGTCTCGAGAGTGGTCATTCAGGTACAACAGTGAAAAGTAACTGCAACCGATGACCACAGTTACAATCTCAGGAGTTCAACATTGCAGTCAGTCCGTATGCATTGTCTTCTGCTTGACCCTTTTTTCCCCTTCCCCCTCAAAGAGGTGAGAGATTGCATCAGTAAGCTATCTCCTCTTTTTTTCCAAATACTTTTATTGAAGATTACAATGGGGGAGGTCCTTGGTGCTCTCTGAGCTTGCTTGTTTTCTTGCAGATGTTTCATAAAACAAGCAAGCTCAAAGATCACCAAGGACCCCTCATTTCAACCCTGAGCTATAAATATTCTCCTGTATTAGATTACAGTAGAAATAATAGCAACTATACAAACCAGGAAAATATATAAAAGCATGAAAAAAATAAAAAAGAAACTTCCCCTTTCATCTGAGCACACAATTTAAGTAAATCACCATCTCTTAAGCTGCAATCTAAACTCCTTGAAAGAGGAAGGCAGTCGAGAAGCATGAACTATAAATAAATAAACTCTCCTCTCCTCCTAACTCTAGAATAGAATAAAATAGAATAGAATAGAATAGAATAGAATAGAATAGAATAGAATAGAATAGAATAGAATAGAATAGAATAGAATAGAATAGAACAGAACAGAACAGAACAGAACAGAACAGAACAGAACAGAACAGAACAGAACAGAACAGGAGTAGAGCTAGAAGGGACCTTGTTCTAGTCCAGCCCCCTTTTCAAGCAGGAGAACCTATACCCGTGATGGCGAACCTATGGCACGCGAAGCCATATCATCAGGCGTTGCCCTATGTCAGCTCCAGTGCGCATGCGCATGCTGGCCGGCTGATTTTCGGCCTTGGGGAAGGCCGTTTTCACCCTCCCCAGGCTTCAGGAGGCTTCCCTGAAGCCTCCGGAGTGCGAAAAATGGCCCAACGGGCAAACTGGAAGTTCAGAAAAATGGACCTCCGGTTTGCCTGTTGGGCCATTTTTTGCCCTCCGGAGGCTTCAGGGAAGCCTCCTGAAGCCTCTGGAGGGCGAAAAACAGCCCAACGGGCAAACTGGAAGTCTGTTTTTCCGAACTTCCGGTTTGCCCGTTGGGCTGTTTTTCGCACTCTGGAGGCTTCAGGGAAGCCTGAGGGTGAAAAACGGCCCAATGGGGGTGCGCATGCGTGGGGATGCATGCATGCGCAGTGTGGCACGTGGGGGGGGTTGTGTGCTGGCACACATGTGTGCTAGCGTGCGCACGCACTCCCATTTTTGGCATGCAAGAAGAAAAAGGTTCGCCATCATTGACCTATACTAATTAATATGAATAATTAATATACTTAATTAAAAGTAAAATCTGAAATTCTTGTTTTTCATTCCTTATCAGCAGAAGACAAATGCAGGATGTCAGATATACTAATTATCTACCTCAATATTGATTGAATAAGCCCGTGATGGCGAACCTATGGCTCGTCGGTTTTGGAGGAAGCGACGGAGAAAAAGGGGAACTTCCAAGGACCTCGGGGGTGAAAGGCAATCCCCCCGAAGGTTCAGGAAACCCCCTTAATACTGACAAGAAAGAAGCTGGCCATTTTCGGCAGGCTCAAAACGGTGACAACCACACAGCAGGAAGCAGAAGAGGGTTACAATATTCTATATCAAGGTGAGAGGAGAGCCCAAGCAGGAGAAAAAATTGGACTGTCGAAAGAAGAAGCAGTAAGATCTTGACTCCAAGGTGTGAGGCAGGTTTCTGCCCACAAGGAAGCAGCGATCAGGAGAACGAAAGCGAGTGGCGGTATGAAACTTCGGAGGAGGGACAGCACAGAAAGAGAGAACTAAGAAGGGGGAAACTTCAAGCCGAGATATATTGAAAGCGATTAGAAGCAGAGTAACCCTGACCTGGAGAGTGGTGATTATATTTTCTATACTGCTTAAATTCTCTCTCTCTCTCTCTCTCTTTTTTTTTTTTTTTTTTTTTTTTTTTTGATACTTGAATTACTGGAATACAATCAGGATACCGGAAGTGGTTGGAGGCTGTCGGAGGACTGAACGAGGGGGAAGAACCAGGCGGACATATTGAATAGAGACACGCTGGACATAAGTGTATATTCATACAAAAAATAGATTGAAGGAGAACATACAAGAGATCGGGGATGTTAGATATTGAGACTGCCTGGTCTACTCTAAGGTCCGCTGTTTGAGCGGGAAAAGGGAGACTGCTGATTGGCTGAGCCATCTGACAGCTCCCTATAAAAGGGGAAGCTGTCAGCCTGGCTCTCTGCTGGATCTTGTACATAGTTACAATAAAGAGCTGTTGTTGAAGCCTGTCTCTAGCCTCTTCAGTCCCAGGACTTAACAACTGGCGACGAGGATGGGAGTCTGAAGAAGAGCTGAAGCAGATGCCGAAGATCCAGCCAGGCGGCAGAAAGAACGGTGGCCATTTTGCACGGTAAAATTCAAACCGCATAGGCCGAGATGTCAGCGTTCCATCCGCCGACTCCCTTCAACCCAGCGAAGGAGAACTGGGGGTCTTATATGACCTGCTTCAGGTGTTTTTTGGAGGCCAACGACCTCCTCGGCCTGGCTGACAATAGGAAACAGGCGCTTTTCCTCAGCCATTGCAGCCATGAGGTTTTCGACATGGCTGAGTCCCTGTCAGAGCCGATGCCATTGGAGACAGTTCCATGGCAGGTTATGCAGAACATGCTGCAGACCCACTACAATCTGATGCCCTCCAAGGTGGTCAGATGGCATGAATTCCACCAACGATTACAAAAGGAGGGGGAGTCCATCAATCAATACCTGGCGGCACTGAGGAAGGCTGCGATGCACTGTGAATTTAGGGACCTAGATGACATATTATTAGACCAACTAATATGTGGGGTACAGGACATTCGCCTGCAACGAAGACTACTTGCGAAGTCCAATGTAACTCTACAAACAGCATTGGACGAGGCAAGGGCAACTGAGTCATCTAATAAAGCCGCGGAGTCACTCCACCGACGAAGCGTGCTGGCACCCCAGAAGGCAATGACAGCGATCCACGAGAACCAGTGCCTAGATGACTCTGAGGATGACAGCGAGGAGGAGGTCTACCGGACAGACCAGTGCCGAGGAGCAGAAGCACAAAGACCACAACCTTGCTATAGCTGTGGGGGTCCGCACCCACAAGCCACCTGCAGGTTCAAAGATGCCATTTGCCGGCACTGCGAACGACCGGGGCACCTCGCCAAAGTCTGCCGAGCGAACCTACCCAGTAAGCGCACCAACCCTGATGCCACCCAGGACGAGGCGAGACAAGGCCAGAGGCGAGACCCACCAAAAGCCAAGCACCACACCAGGCACAGCAGAACACCGGAGACCAACCAAACCAGGATTGGACAGGTGAGTACCCCTAGCCATAAGAAAATACATGTGACTGTGTCAATAGAGGGGTCTCCCTGTGAAATGGAGGTTGACACGGACTCGTCAATCTCAATTATGTCCTGGGCTGCTGTCAAACAGGTCATTCCGGCACTCAGACAGAATCAACTCAAAGTGCAAAGCCTCAAGCTCAGCGATTATCAGGGGAATCGCATCCCTGTCCTGGGCTGGAACAACTTCCACGTTCGTTTTGGCAGATTTGAAGGAGACCTCCCCCTGACAGTGGTACGTGGCTGCCTCCCTAGTCTATTGGGCCTGGACTGGTTTAGTGCCCAAGGCATGGGAGTGACTGGAATCAACGCTGTCACCAGTGGCTGTGCCGACGACCTGCTGTGAGAATTCTGTGACGTGTTCGACGAAGGGCTCAGCAAGTATGTGGGCACTCCTATTTCCTTTAGCCTTGACCCTAGCATAGCGCCAATCAGAATGAAACCCCAGAGGGTCCCCTTCACTTTGAAACCCAAGATTGACTGTGACTTGGACAAGCTAATTAGCCAGGGAGTGTTAGAGCCGGTCGATCATGCGAGATGGGAGACCCCCATAGTGACACTGGTCAAAAGCGATGGGTCAGTGCGCATCTGCGCTGATTATAAATGTACCCTTAATAAGGCCCTTCAACAGAGTGCATACCCAGTCCCAATTGTCCAGCATTTATTGCACACGCTAGGCCCGGGTGCCATCTTTGCTAAACCAGATCTCGCGCAGGCATACCAGCAACTGCCGGTAGATGGCGCTACAGCCAAGGCACAAACCATAGTCACGCATAGGGGGGCGTTTAAATGTAACCGCTTACAATTTGGTGTCAGCGTAGCCCCTGGAATATTTCAGGGAATTGTGGAACGCCTTCTAACTAAGATTCCAGGCATAGTGTCCTATTTCGATGACGTGCTCATCACCGCCCACGACAAAACCCAACTGAAGGCTAGACTTAGGGAGGTCCTATGCAGGTTTAGAGCTGCCGGTCTCAGAGTGAAGGGGAGCAAATGCCAGATAGGGGTACCTGAAGTTGAGTTCCTAGGCTACCGCATAGATGGGACTGGCATTCACCCTACTAAGGACAAGGTCAGGGCAATCCGAGAAGCCCCCACACCCACCAACAAGTCCGAGCTCCAAGACTTTTTGGGACTGCTGAATTTTTACAGCGTGTTTTTAAAGAATAAGGCTACGGTTGCCGAGCCCCTACATCGCCTCCTGTCCAGGAAAGCTCCCTGGGTTTGGGGAAGGTCCGAGGCGGTTGCTTTCCGGGCCGTTAAGCACCTCCTGTCCGAGGACAGCTTCCTTCTCCAATTCAACAAGATGCTACCGGTGGTGTTGGTGTGCGATGCCTCCCTGTTTGGGGTCGGGGCTGTCCTGAGCCATCGGCTGCCCAACGGCCTGGAGGCCCCTGTCACTTACTTTTCCAGGACACTGTCCAGTGCTGAACACAACTACAGTCAGCTTGACAGGGAGGCGCTTGCTGCGGTGGCCGGGGTGAAACGTTTTCACAAATACCTTTACGGCAGGGATTTTGAGCTGGTCACTGACCACAAGCTCTTGTTAGGGCTCATCATTGGGACCGCCCCACACTGGCGTCTCTCTCCCGCCGGCTCACCAGATGGACCATCTTCCTCGCAGCCTATTCCTATAAGCTGACCCATCAGCCGGGCAAATCCATGGGGCATGCTGATGCCCTCAGCCATTGCCCACTGCCAGTCCTTGTGGACGACCCCACTCCGGGTGTCCCCGTCCTCCTCATTGACTGCTTGGACTCTGGCCTGGTCACTTCGGCAGAGGTGGCTGCACAGTCGGCCAAGGACCTGACCTTCCGGACTCTTTTGAACTTGGTGTGGAGGGGATGGCCACAAGGGCCTGTCAAACCAGACTTTAAACTGTATTTTACGAAACAGCACGAAATCTCGGCGCAAGGGGGTTGCCTATTGTGGGGAGATCGCATCATTGTTCCTCTGTCGCTACGAGAGGAGATACTAAGGGCATTGCATGAGGGTCACCCGAGGGTGGTCAGGATGAAGGCGCTGGCCCGGAGTTATGTTTGGTGGCCAAACATGGACAAGCAAATAGAAGAATGGGTGGCCAGCTGTACGCCGTGCCAGGAATCTAGGGCCACGACCCCAAAGCCCCAGTTCAGGAATGGGAAAGGCCTAGGGCACCCTGGTCGAGAGTCCATATTGATTTTGCGGGTCCATTCCACGACCAAACATTCATGGTAGTGGTTGACGCATACTCCAAATGGTTGGAGATCATATTAATGGGGTCAACCACTGCCGAGGCGGTAATCCGCATGCTCAGAAAGCTCTTTGACACCCACGGGTTACCAGACGTGATAGACAACGGGCCTCAATTAATGGCCACACAATTCGAGGGATTCCTGGCCGAACAAGGCATTCACCACGCACTGACTGCTCCTTTTAATCCAGCCTGTAATGGTCAGGTTGAACGCATGGTCAGATCAGCCAAGGAGGCACTGGGGCGCCTAGGCCCAGGGGACTGGCAAGCAAGAGTGGACAAATTCCTCTTGGTCCAACATATAACCCCCAGTGCAGCCACAGGAAGAAGTCCAGCCGAGCTCTTAATGGGCCGGCGACTCCGCTCAATACTAGACAGATTACACCCCAATTACTCTAATCAAAAAGAGAAGCCCGATCAGAATCGAACCAAGTCCTTTACAATACACGACCAAGTGTTCACAAGGAACTTCGCCGAGGGGCCCTTATGGCTACCTGGGGTAATAATCGAAGTCACAGGTCCCCGGTCCTATGTTGTAGCATTAGCAGATGGGAGAAAATGGCGGCGGCACATAGACCAACTGCGCAGCTGCCAACCTACAAACACAGATTACCAAAACTACCCTAATGGTGATTTCCCTACAGCTGAGTCAAACCCAAGGGCGACGGAACACCTACCTGACGACCCAGGGCTCCAGCAACGTCACGACCCCAAACCAGTTCCAGATAAATCCACAACCCCACCCGAAAGCTTCCAGGAGCTTCCACGGGCGGAGCCAGAAACGACAGCAGACCCAACCTCTCTGGCCGAAGCCAACTCCCCTACTGAACTGTGCAGGTCCAGTAGAGTTCCTAAACGCCCCACCTACCTACGGGATTACGTATGCAAAGTGGACAGTTCCAACTAAGAGAGGAGGGGTGTTAGATATTGAGACTGCCTGGTCTACTCTAAGGTCCGCTGTTTGAGCGGGAAAAGGGAGACTGCTGATTGGCTGAGCCATCTGACAGCTCCCTATAAAAGGGGAAGCTGTCAGCCTGGCTCTGTGCTGGATCTTGTACATAGTTACAATAAAGAGCTGTTGTTGAAGCCTGTCTCTAGCCTCTTCAGTCCCAGGACTTAACAGGGGACGGAAAGGATTATAACAGGGAAAGCTAAAACTAGAGAAAACAGACAGATTGGAGTACCCTTGCTTTTTTCCCTTTTGGTTATAAAGAAGTTGTTTCAGGACTTTACTAAGGAGAAGTGGACATAATGAATGGAGAGTGCCATCTAGAGGCCAAAGAGCGGATATAATTAAAACAAACAACTTGCGGAAGGAGTTGATGTAAGAGTGAGAAGAAAGAAGACTGTATTGTAGAGCGGAGAAATTGATGTTAAATGTTGAATGGTAGAATACTTGCTCAATAGCATTACTCAATTAATTATTATGAATGTCTAATTAACTATTTAAACAAATAAGAGTATCTTGGGATTGTTGGATTTAAATATATAAACAGCTGATCAGTACATATTTAATGACATAGTTAGAGTGTATATACATAGTAATATTCTATTAACTATATAGTAAAATTTGATTAAATATATTGTGTAATAGGAATTTATAAAACGGTTATCAGAATATTTTAAATATCAATGATAGTATATGATCTGTATATGACAGGTGGCACGCGGAGCCATATCTGAGGGCACGCGAGGCGTTGCCCTATGTCAGCTCCAGCGCGCATGTACACGCTGGCCAGCTGATTTTCGGCCTTCCGGAGGGTGGGGGGAGGCCGTTTTCACCCTCCCCAGACTTCAGGAAAGCCTCTGGAGCCTGTGGATGGCAAAAAACGGCCCAACGGGCCTACCAGAAGTCCGGAGGCTTCAGTGAGGCCTGCGCGTATGCGCAGGGGGGGCAGCACAGGGGGGGGTTGTGTGCGCATGTGTGGGGGGAGGGCATTGCATTATGGGTGTGGGCACATGCGCGCGCGCTATTGCGCATGCGCGCACCCTTTTGGCACCCAAGCAAAAAAAGGTTTGCCATCACTGGAATATGCCAATTTTCTATTTCTTCCCTATTCTTTTAATAATCTTAATTCTTAATCCCTTCAAATAAAATCCCACAGCTTGATTTTTCATCATTCTCCCAAAGATATTTCAAAACTTTAGCAAGTCTCTTGTAAATTCAGTAAGAGAAATTCATCTTTATTTTTTAGTCACTTCTCAGAAAGGCCTTCAAAACTTTTAACAGATTTCTTTCGTGCATACTGTAGGAAAAAAAATCTTCCACATTTTTGGTTTAATAGTTGTATATGTCTTTTAGGTATTGAGTCACTTAGGTGAGATTGGCGATGTAGAAATTTATTAAATAAATAAATAAATAAATACATACATACATACAGTACATACATACATAAATAAATAATTGAAATACATCCTGTTTTAATAATTCAGATTCAGATTCAGATTAACAGAGTTGGAAGGGACCTTGTAGGTCATCTAGTCCAACCCCCTGGTCAAGCAGGAGACCCTACACCATTTCTGACAAATGGCAGTCCAATCTCTTCTTGAAAGTCTCGAGTGATGAAGCTCCCACAACTTCCGAAGGCAAGCCGTTCCATTGGTTGATTGTTCTCACTGTCAGAAAGTTCCTCCTTATTTCTAGGTTGAATCTCTCCTTGATCAGTTTCCAGCCATTGTTCCTTGTCTGGCCTTCAGGTGCTTTGGAAAAGGGCTGGAT
>QLTV01000025.1:51087-86864 GCA_003457575.1 Thermophis baileyi | reverse complement strand
ATTACGTATGCTGGACAGCTCCATCCAGGAGGGGAGGGGTGTTATGTTCTAACTGTTTCAACTGTGTTGCATGGTTCCAACCAGGTCCAGCGTTTGAGCGGGAAAAAGCTCGAACGCTATTGTCTGGTCTGTCTGACAGCTCCCTATAAAAGGGCAAGCTGTCAGACTGCTCTTTGCTGGTTGCTTACACAAGAGCTGAAATAAAGAGCTGCTTTGGAAGTCTGTCTCCTGTCATCTCTACCCACTATCTAACAGTAATGTCATCCAGGTCATGGTTGTCCCAAAGGTGCTTTCTCAGGAGGCAACTGGACTTTCTTTGTTTTTTCTTTTGAAGACGTTTCGCTTCTCATCCGAGAAGCTTCTTCAGCTCTGACTAGATGGTGGGGAATGGAAGGATTCTTGCAGACCCCTGGTCATTTGCATTCTTTTTAGAGAATCGTTGAGGCCACTTGGAGGTTTATCTGTGTTCTCAGAGTCACCTGAGTGGTACAGATGGGTGTGGAGCCTTTTTGGCTGCAGGATGTCTTCTGCCCTGTGTCTCTTCACTGTTGAAGACATCTTGCAGCCAAGAAGGCTCCACACCCATTTGCACCACTCAGGTGACCCTGAGGATACAGATCAACCTCCAAGTGGCCTCAATGACTCTCTAAAAAGGATGCAAATGACCAGCTGTCTGCAAGAAATCCTTCCATTCCCCACCATCCAATCAGAGCTGAAGAAGCCTCTTGGATGAGAAGCGAAACGTCTTCAAAAGAAAAAAACAAGGAAGTCCAGTTGCCTCCTGCAAAAGCACCTTTGGGACATCCCCCTGCCATGTGACCATGATTTCCAATGTGACTTTTTTTGCTGATTTCCAGCGTTTACTTCCAATTTTCGGGGGGGGGGGGCAACCATTGGATAAAATTGGTCTGCTTAAGAACCCCTGAAAAAAAAAGGGTCAGGGTCAGAATTGAAAACTCCTCCTGAGAATATCGTTTTTGACTTTTAGCAACCACAAAGGTACGGGTGGTTCTCGACTTACAACAGTTCATTGAGTAACCAAAGTTACAATGGCACTGAAAAAAGTGACTGATGACTTATGTTTTTCACACTTACGACTGTTTGCAGCATCTCCACGGTGACGTGATCTAAATTCATTGCTTGGCAACTGGGCATGTATTTATGATGGTTGCTGTGTCCCAGTGTCATGTGATCCCCTTTTGCGACCTTCTGTCAATGGGGCAGTCAGATTGTGTTACTAATTTAACAGCTGCAGTGATTCACTTAAAACAACTGTGGCAAGAAAGATCGTAAACTGGGGCAAAATTCACTTAATAACTGTCCTGCTTAGCAACAGAAATTTTGGGTTCAATTGTAGTCGTAAGTCGAGGACTAACTGTGCAGACAATGTAGCTGATGTTTTACTTCAGTCCTCCTAGTGTCTCTCTTCTCTTTTAAGGAAACTGCACCTTCTAGTGGCATTTTGTATGCATTACAGTAAACAAGAAATATTGTTAATATATTAGGAGCTGTGGGGTTCTTGGTCCTAATGTTGGTTTAATATTGGAAATTAAGGAGTTTTCATCATGTTTTCTGACTGCTAGTTGGTATTCATGGGTTATACATGAAAACACCGTAATTTCACAACACTTGACAATAATTTCATTTGGGAAACTCTGAGCATCCTAGCCAAGTCCAAAAACGTTAAAAGCCTGGCACTCACACAAATCGGCCATCAACAGGCACATAGACATAAACAACACGTACATGCCATTCAAAAGAGACAATCAAAAGGCTGAAAAAGAAACGAAAAAGGTCAAAACACTTCTCCACCAGCAGTCAACAACTAGATGAGCACCAAGACTAACGTTAGATCAACAATCAAGAAGCAAATCCAATCAAGGAACTGCCAAACAAACTAACAGGCCAATCAAGAAACCATACAGTCCACGGCCACTAACAGTGATTGGGCAAGCCAGTAGTACCGTGATGACGAACCTATGGCACGCGTGACACAGGTGGCATGCAGAGCCCTCTCTGCGGGCACGCGAGCCATCGCCCCAGCTCAGCTCCCCCCAGGGGTGGGTTCTAACTTACCTCGCTGCCAGTTCGCTTCCTCCCATGCCGCGAGGCTGCGCCTCAGGGGCACGCGCACGCGCATGCGCAGTAAAAATAATATTTTTTTAAAAAAAATTAAAAAGCCAAAAACAAGATGGCAACGCATGCGCAGTGCCAGAAACTCGGCTTCTGCGCATGCGCAGAAGGAAAAAAAAATTCAAAAAAATCAAAAAAAAATTCAAAAAAAAGATGGCGGTGCCCACGGACCGGCACCGACCGAACCGGATCAGTGACGTCATCGTGATATCAACAGCGGATCGCTACCGGTTCAGGCGAACTGGTCCGAACCGGGAGGAACCCACCTCTGGCTCCGCCACGCATGCGCACATGCCTCCCGCTGGCCAGCTGGCTACTACTACTACTTCTCCTCCTTCTCCTCTTGTTCTTCCTCCTCCTCTTCTTCCTCCTCCTCCTCCTCCTCTCGTCGTCGTCGTCCTCCTCCGCCTCCTCTTCTTCCTCCTCCTCCTTCTTCTCCTCCCTCTCCCTGCCTTCTATCACTGATGGTTGTTACCTACTTGGGTAATGAAATGTCTGCAAGAAAACAACCAAGCTCTGAGCACCAAAGATCCCATAGTCTTCCTCTTATCTTCCTCTTCCTAATACAATCCTTGGTTGTATAAACAGAGGCATAGAATCAACATCACGTGAAGGAATAGTACCACTTTATAAAACATTAGTAAGACCACACCTGAAATACTTGCATCCAGTTTTGGTCACCACATTACAGAAAAGATGTTGAGACTTTGGAAACAGTGCAGAGAAGAGCAACTAGGATGATTAAAGGCCTGGAGACTAAAACATATGAAGAACGGTTGCAGGATTTGGGTCTGGCCAGTCTAGAGAAAGGAAAGGCTAAGGGTGACATGATAGCAGTATGTATTCTAGTATTTGAGAGGCTGCCAGAGGTGAGATTCTACCAGTTCAGAACGGTTCGGGCGAACCGGATGCTCCGACGATCAGCTGGGAGCGAACCGGTTCGCTCCGACAATCAGGTGGGCCCGCCCACCCCTGCGCTTTACTGATCTATATCTTCTCAGCTGATTCACACAGCAGAGCGGATTGCCGCGCCTCAGCTGTGTTTCTCCCCAGCAGTAACGCGGAAGGTAAGTTTTCGTAAAACTGCGCACGCGCGTGATCACCGAACCGGTTGTTAAACCGGCAGGATCCCACCACTGGAGGCTGCCACAAAGAGGAGGAGGCCAATTTATTTTCCAAAGCACGTGAAGACAGGACAAGAAACAATGGATGGAAATTAATCAAGGAGGGAAGCAACCTGGAACTAAGGAGAAATTTCCTGATGGTTAGAACAGTTAACCAGTGGAACAACTTGCCTCCAGAAGTTGTGGGTGCTCCATCAATGGAGGTTTTTAAGAAGAGATTGGACAGCCATTTGTCTGGAATGGTAGAGGGCTTCCTGCTTGAGCAGGGGGCTGGACTAGAAGACCTCCAAGGTCCCTTCCAACTCTGTTATTCTGTTATTGGTGGATTTGTTGCACAACCCCATCCCAGGGAGCAGACCCCCCCCCCCAACACACACACACGTTATTCCTTGATGGATTGTGAGATGTTCTGCCTGAAGGTTTGAAATGTGGACATTCCTTGGGGCAGGACCATCTGCTACTACTTCTCTTGCTGATGCAGCACTCTTAAATGTCACAAGATTTGCTGATGAATGGTGGAAAAGCGTGAGAGCGTGCTGAAATTTGTTTCAGGGGTTCCTTAGCTCCAGATGTTTTCGTAAGTCTCCTACCGAACGGCAATTCCACTGAAAAGGAATAGGCTGTCATCCATGGCAGTTATTCCAAAGCTTCCTGGCATGCGTAATGGTAATCCTCGACTTACAACAGTTCGTTTAATGACCGTTTGAAGTTATTGTAAGCCACCCAGTCATTGACTGAGATGAGGGGCTATGGGAATTGATGGATGGATGGATGAAAACATCCATTCCTAAGAATGGATTCACTTAACAACCCCATGATTTACTTAATGACCACATGATTTGACTTTTGACCATGGTGACTTACTTTAAAATAGTCACAGAAACAGTTGTAAAATAGAGTCCTGCCACATGGCGCCTCAACTTACAACCATAATGGTTTACAACAGAAATTCCAGGCTCCACTGTGGTCTTAAATCGAAGACTTCCTGCAGGTGGACTTCGACCCCAGGTGGCTGGGGAATTCTGGGAGCTAAAGTCCACTTATCTTAAAAGTGCCAAAGTTGAGAAAAGCTGGCTTAGGGATAGCCTAACATGCATAGTCCTCGACTATTTAGTGACCGTTCGAAGTTACGACGGCACTGAAAAAAGTGACTTATGACCGTTTTTCACCCTTACAACCACTGCAGCATCCACACGGTCACATGGTCAAAATTCAGATGGTTGACAACTGACTCGTGATAGTTGCAGTGTCCCGGGGTCACGTGATCCCCTTTTACGACCTCCTAACAAGGAAAGTCAACGGGGAAGCCAGATTCACTTAACAACCTTGTAACTAACTTAACAATTACAGTGATTCACTTAACAACTGTGGCAAGAAAGGTCATAAAATGGGGCAAAGCTCTCTTGACAAATGTTTCGCTTAACAACAGAAATTTGGGGTTCCGTTGTGGTCGTAAGTCGAGGACTACCTGTATCTGCCAGCAAGAAAGTTTTATTTCTATTTATTTTCTAAGCCCGTGTCCCTGTAACACGCGCTCAGGGAAAGCCCTGTCAAATGTCCCAGAGATGCACCAGTGATGCTATCTAGCCCACAAATATCAAAACATCTGCAGGAAGAACACCAAGAATCCAACTAGCAGATGTATTCGTACAACGTGCTAAGCTTGGTTACTGTCTTGTGTGAAATCTGCTCCTCTGGTTATCCTCAAGTGTATTCTGTGTGCTCAGAATGTGAGTTAATTCAGGGGCTGGACTAGAAGACCTCCAAGGTTCCTTCCAACTCTGATGCTTAATGTTCTATATAGTCTAATTCTGGGACCAGGTTAAGTGGGCGTGTGGTCCAATGCCTGCAAGGACAGTTTAGCTGACTGAGTCACGTAGAATATTGTTTTTAATTGTTTTTAAATGTTTTTATTATGTATCTTTTCGGTAGGCTTTTTATATTTTAATAAGTTTTTTATATTTGCTGTAAGCCGCCCAGAGTCCCTAGGGAGTTGGGCGGCATAGAAATGCAAATAGTAATAATAATAATAGTAATAATAGTAATAATACCGTAGTAATAATAGTAATAACAGTAATCATCATCATCATCATCATCATCATCACAGAGTTCGAAGGGATCTCGGAAGTCATCTAGTCTAACCCCCAGCTCGAACAGGATACCATTTCAGACAAATGGCCATCCAGTCTCTTTTTGAAAGCCCGCTGTGTTAACCACAACTTCTGAAGGCATACTTAAGCCTTTAGGTTCCCAGCCCTTCCCACGTAGCGCAAAACCTGCTTAAAGAGTTGCGCATTTCCGCATTGCCGTGATTTCTATGGGCGGTTCTCAGATTTTGAAACAAGCGACCCCGGAAACAGCCTATCCGCTCAACGGAGGTGGCTCCTCTTATTTCTCCGCTCTACGAGACTTCACAGCACAGGGATGACGAGAGGTAGAGGGACCACCATAGAGTGCCGCAGTCAAGAAAGTCTCTCGCAGCAGCCGGAGTGCTACCGCCTCCTCAGTCCGGGCAGAACCCGCCGCCTAGGACAAAGGTTCCGCCGGGCCGGAAGTGGGGGGAAGACTGCGAATGGAAGAGAGGCAGGCCGCTGAACGGAAGTCGTGCGGCTGAGGGGAAGCGAAGCGGCTTCGAGTGACGGAGCGAGGAGGATGAACAACAAATTCGACGCGTGAGTGAGTCGGGACGCCGCGGCATTGCGGGACAGGGCCGCGGGGGAGACCTTCGCGTCGGCCTCCCGGTCGGAGGGGGACCGCGGCGCGTGCGCAGTTGGTCCCCGGAGCGGGGGGGGGAGGGGAACGCGGGGTTCGCCGAAATACCCCCTTGCTCCGGGCTCCTAAAGACGCTAAAACCTTTTTTTCGAGGACCGCCGGTGGAGCCCCTGACGGGCTCCGGGGCTTCGGCTTCCTCAAGCCAGGGCCAAGGTTCTAGTCCTCATTGTCATAAGTAAAGACCCAAAGCCAGCAGGAATGTCAAAGGAGCTGTTTCCGAAATGTGGGGGAGGGGGAGGAGGAGGAGGGTACAGGTAGTCCTCGACTTACGCCCACAACGGAGCCCCAAATTTCTGTTGTTAAGGGAGACATTTGTCAAGTAAGCCTTGCCTCATGTTATGACCTTTCTTGCCACGGTTGTTAAGTGAATCACTGCCGTTGATAAGTTAGTAACCCGGTTGTTAAGTGAATCTGACTTCTCCATTGACTTTGCTTATCAGAAGGTCACACACACGACACAACATGTGTCATAAATACGACAACAACGGTCATAAACACGAACCAGTTGCCAAGCTCCTGAATTCTGATCACGTGACCGTGGGGGAATGCTGCAAAGGTCATAACTGTGAAAAATGGTCATAAGTCGCCTTTTTTCAGTGTCGTCGCAACTTTGAATGGTCATTAGACGAACTGATGTAAGTTGAGGACTTACCTGTACGGAAGCCAAATCATAGCTCCTCCCCAAGAACCCTCGGAAGGGAGACCACCAGGAAATCCTAGCGGGGGACTCGAACCGCACCCCAAGAAAGGGCAGCGGGGGGGGGCTTTCTCTCTCATTGCTGATGGCTGAAGGCAATCTTGACTTTCTCCATGGACATACAGGGAATCCTCAACTTACGACAACAATAGAGCCCAACATTTATGTTCCTAAGTGAGACATTTGTTAAGTGAGTTTTGCCCCATGTTACAACTTTTCTTGCCACAGTCGTTAAGTGAATCGCTGCAATTAGTAATTAAATTAGTATCATGGCTGTGAAGTGAATCTGGCTTCCCCATTGACTTTGCCTGTCGGAAGGTCGCAAAAGGTGATCATAATACAATTAGTCCTCGACTAACAACTGTTCACTTAGTGACCGTTCAAAGTTACAACGTCCCTGAAAAAAGTGACTTACGGCCATTTTTCACAGTTACGACCTTTGTAGCCTCCCCAGGGTGACGTGATCAAAATTCAGATGCTTGGCAATTGACTCGTATTTATGGCCGTTCCTGTGTCCCAAAGTCATGGGATCCCCTTTTGCAACCTTTTGACAAGCAAAGTCAACGGGGAAGCCAGATTCACTTAACCCTGTTGCTAACTTAACGGCTGTGATTCACTTCACAACCATGGCAACAAAGGTCGTAAAATGGGGCAACACTCACTTAACAAATGTCTCACTTAACAACAGAAATTCTGCGCTCAATTGGGGTTGTACGTCGAGGACTATCTGTACCCCGGGACACTGCAACCGTCATAAATGTGAGTCAGTTGTCAAGCATCCAAATGTAAATCACATGACCGTGGGGAATGCTGCAACGGTCATAAAGTGTGAAAAATAGTCATGAGTCGCTTTTTTCAGTGCCGTTGTAAGTTCGAACGGTCTCTAAGCAAACTGTTGTAAGTCAAGGACTACCTGTGGCTGGTCACAGGCATATGAGGCTCATGGCAGCCTTGGGGTCCCCGGAGGTGGATGGCCGTCTAGAGAGTCTGCAGGGGTCAATTTTCCCAAGCCTGGGGCAGCTTTTATTTGGGCTGGATTCAAGTCCTGGATCTTTGCAGCCCCTTCCTCCCCCTGAGCAGCCTTCAGGAGCTGCCTCCAAGGACCCTCCTGTCATTTTCTTGGCCATAAAGAGGGTCTTGGATGAGTCTACAGCTCTGGAGATTCTCAGACATCCAAATCGTGCTTCTTTTCAAAATGACTCGCCTCCAGAAGCTGTGGGTGCTCCAACACTGGAGGATTTTAAGAAGAGATTGGACAACCATTTGTCTGAAATGGTGAAGGATCTCCTGCTCGAGCAGCGGGTTGGACTAGAACAGGGGTCTGCAACCTTAAACACTCAAAAGAGCCACTTGGGCCCGTTTCCCACAGAAAGCAAAACAACGGGAGCCACAAAACCTGGGTGGGCGTGGACAACTCGACGTCACTCACTCCCACCCAGTCACATGACACCACCACCCCCAGCCACACCTACCCAGGTTTTGTGGCTCCCGTGTTTTGTTTTCTAAGGGAAATAGGCATCTCCCTCTCTCCGTCTCTCTCTCTCCCTCTCTCATCTGTCTCTCTCATCTGTCTCTCTCTCTCTCTCTCTCTCTCTCTCTCTCTCTCTCTCTCTCTCTCTCTTTCTCTCTCTCTCTTTCTCTCTGGGCTGTTNGCTTCTGCCAGGCCAACTCCCCCCCCCCCCCCGCTGGGCTGTTGTGCTCGGTGCTCAGCGGGGAGGGGAGCGCTTCCCCATGCTGCCCCCTTCTTTCTCTTGGCCCTGCTGACAAGGGAGGAGGAACACCAGGCTTGGGGGATGGCCCCCACCTCGCAAGATCCGCCCCTGCCGTTCTCTCCCAGCCCTCTTTGCTGGCGGCAACAACAAATGTACCACAATGAAGGTGGAATGCTGTTGCTGCGCAAAGGCAAGTAGAGGGGCGCTTCGCTCCCGCACTAAGGCTCCGGCCATGCCACTGCCGTGACAGGATGATGGCTCTTTCATCCCTCTGCCACGACAGGGTGACAGGGAGCCGCAGCAGAGGGCCCAAAGAGCCGCATGCGGCTCCGGAGCCGCAGGTTGCAGACCCCTGGACTAGAAGACCTCTAAGGTCCCTTCCAACTTTGGTATTCTGTTAAAAGGCAGCTGGGTTATGTGTTTCCTTGAAGGAGGAGGAGACATTTCACTTCTCGTCCAAGAAGCTTCATAATCCTTCCACCCACCCCCCAATCCATCCAGAACTGATGAAGCTTCTTGGATGATAAAAGAAACGTCTACTACTACTTCTTCCTCGAGGAAAAACATAGTCCAGTTGCCTTTTGAAAAAACACCTTTGAGACAGCTCTGCTGTTTCCTAGTGGTCTCCTTTCCAAGGACTCGAAAAGTCCTGGCCTTTTGAGGTCAGCCGAGGACCAAGTACAGGGAGTCCTCAACTTACGACCACAATTGAGCCCAAAATTTATGTTGCTAAGTGAGAAATTTGTTAAGTGGGGTCTTGCCCCGTTTTACGACTTTTCTTGCCACATTTGCTAAGCGAATCACTGCAGATTTTAAATTAGTAACACGGTTGTTAAGTGAATCTGGCTTCCCCATTGACTTTGCTTGGCAGACGGTCGTAAAAGGGGATCACATGACCTCAGGAGACTGCAACTGTCATAAATGTGAGTCGGTTGTCGAGCATCCGAATGTAAATCACGTGACCGTGGGGATGCTACAACGGTCGTGAGTGTGAAAAATGGTCATGAGTCACTTTCTTCAGTGCTGTTGTAACTTCAAACGGTCACTAAGCGAACAGTTGTAAGTCGAGGACCACCTGTGTCAAGGGGGATGCAAAAGAGGTCAAGCCGAGCCAGGCTATAAAGTAAGTGAGAAATGGTCAGGCTTAATTTACTATATTTATGTTAGCTGGCATTAACACAGCTTCTTTCTTCCTGGTCCTTGTTAAATACCTTAAGGCAGCGGTTCTCAACCTGTGGGTCGCGACCCCTTTGGGGGTCGAACGACCCTTTCACGGGGGTCGCCTAAGCGCGCGCTAGCCCGCCATCTTGGTGCCACGCCCCTTTTGTCAATTCATCGGGGGCGGGGGTCGCGGCATTAGGAAGGTTGCGCACCACTGCCTTAAGGCGTAACAGATGCCAAGAAACCTTTTCTTCTTAATATACTATTGTGCATCAGAGAAAGAGTTTTATAGCTAGGCCTGTTGAAACTACTACTTCCACATAATAATTAGGCCAACTATTCTTTGCAGGTGTTGCTCTACTTTATAGTCCTTTCTATTACCCATAAATGACTTAAGACTGAGGGAAGGGTTTTTTTCCCCCCCCCTGGCAAAGTATATGGCAGGCAAAATATTCAACAACCATAATGCTGATAGAAAGCTTTTGGAGTTCCTTTATCTGCTACCACAAAGTTTTGTTTGATACGTTTTTCAGTTGTCAGGCTTTCCATTTTTAATTTCATAACCCTGATGTATTATTGCTATCCAAATTGAGAGATTAGAGTGTTTTTTTTTTAATGTTTTCTTGTTCAGATAAACTCAGATTTACCACTTGAAAGAAGGAACCTGCTTGGGAATGGATGCATATGCTTTAAAGTAGATGCTGCTTTAAAGTTAAATTTCCCATGCTGACGTCCTCCGGCTGTGTTGGACTACTGTGCCCATCATCTCTGTTAAGCAGAACAGGATATTTGTGGACTTGCTGATGGGAATGAGATGAAATCAAGCATGGTCTTAAATATTGGGGACGTGGAGTTGTTGACAATGCTCTTTTTGTTTTTTTTATAATCAACAGACAAATCTGACGTTTTTAACATAAAATATCCCCAAAGAAGAGAGACAAAGGAATGTAAAACTAAACTTAAAATAATCGTTTTTTCTTCTTCATAAATTAGGCAACTAAGTAGGTGGTAGATATACAATAAGGCTATGTTGGGCTTTATATTTGAAAGCCAGTTTGGCCCAGGGATTAAGACACCAGACTAGAAACCACAAAGCTGCGAGTTCTAATCCTGCCTTAGGCATGAAAGCCGGCTGGGTGGCTTTGGGCCAGTCCTTTTCCCTCAGCCCATGAGGCGAGGCTTGAGTGACAAACCGGTCAATCAATCCCTGTCACAACCAAAGGATTAACACTGGGGGGGCCGGGGGGGGGGGGGGAAAATTTTTTTTTTTTTTTTAAAAAAAAAAAGCACAGCCTATACTTTGGAGGGGAAACACTAGATGCTTTGTGTTTGATACGCTTTGAACAACATGAGTGCTGCCAACATAGTAACTGTCTTTAAAGCAGATGTGTATGTGGCTGACCTTTGCAAGGGCTCTGTGATCCTTGAACACACAACTGCTGTGAAATATTGTGACAGGTGATGAGCCTGGGATGCCTTCAAAGCACCTCTGGAATCAAATGCGAAGGATTTCACGGTCCTAACAGGCCGGTCCGGCCTTTAAAGCTTAAAAGTAGCAGCTGGTTGCATTGATAGAATATAGGCGAACGATCCCTCGCAGATCTTCATTGGAAGCACGATCTTGAGCAAGCCTGCCTTTTAGGAATTGGGTGACTATCAGTACAGCTAGTCCTCGACTTACGACCACAAAGGAGCCCGAAATTTCTGTTGCTAAGCAAGACAGTTAAATGACTTTTGCCCCATTTTATCACCTTTCTTGCCAAAGTCGTTAAGTGAATCACTGCCGTTGCTAAATTAGTCACACGGTTGTTAAGGTGGATCTGGCTTCTTCATTGACTTGGCTTGTCAGAAGGTCGCAAAAGGGAATCACATAACCCCGGGACGCTGGAACCATCATAAGCCAATTGCCAAGCATCCGAATTTTAACCCCTTGACCATGGGGATGCTGCAACGGTCCTAAGTATGAAGAGCGGCCATAAAGCACTTTTTTCAGTGCTGTTTTAACTTGGAAGGGTCACTAAACGAATGGCTGTAAGTCGAGGACTACCTTGTAACAGTTGTGTCAGACTGCTCTCTTCATTCCTGTGTTTTAGATCAGGGGTCTCCAACCTTGGCAACTTTAAGAGTTGTGGACTTCAACTCCCACAGTTCCTCAGCCAGCAAAGCTGGCTGAGGAACTCTGGGAGTTGAAGTCCACAAGCAAAGCTGGCTGAGTTGAAGTCCACAAGCAAAGCTGGCTGAGGAATTCTGGGAGTTGAAGTCCACAAGCAAAGCTGGCTGAGTTGAAGTCCACAAGCAAAGCTGGCTGAGGAATTCTGGGAGTTGAAGTCCAGAAGCAAAGCTGGCTGAGGAATTCTGGGAGTTGAAGTCCACAAGAAAAGCTGGCTAAGTTGAAGTCCACAAGCAAAGCTGGCTGAGGAACTCTGGGAGTTGAAGTCCACAAGTCTTAAAGTTGCAAGGTTGGAGACCCCTGTTTTAGATAATGATAAAAGGAGAAGCGTGTTGATTTTTTGTAAAAAAAAAAAACATTTTTAACTTAACCATTACCGTAATAATTTATAATCAGCAGCTAGCTCAGTTTGCATTCTCGGGTCCAGCCATAAGAATCATGTGAAGAAGAGGGGAAAAAAGAGGCTTAGATGCAGAGGTGGGTTCCTACCGGTTCGGACCGGTTCTATAGAACCGTTAGTAACGTGGCGGCGTGGGTCGCTAGAACCGGTAGTGACGCACGCCCCCGAAATGGTTCTTTTGGCGGCGCCATAGGCGCCGCCATTTTGGTTTTTTTTTAAGTACTTTTTTTTTTACTTTTTTTAAGTACTGCGCATGTGCGAAGCGGCGCGACACTGAGCAGCAGCAGCAAGGTAAAGTAGAACCCACCCCTGCTTAGATGGAATAATTTGTCCCTCAGTGAAGGCCAATCTGTAAGTTTAACTCCGCTTGTCAGGATTGTGCGAATAAATTAGTTTACCTCTCGGACAGCGACTTTGAACAAACTCTTCTTGGACGGAAGTTATTATTGTCATTCACTCTTCTTGTTTTTCTCAATACAGGACATATAGTCCCCCTTGTCATTCTCAAAGTCCTGTTAGGTAAGTTACGAAGGTCAGTGAAAAAGCTTTCACTGAGTAGAGATTCCAACCGAGCTGTTTTTTTCCCCTTCACTCCACCGGACTTCCCATTCGGGCATGTAATTGTCACCTGTGTGAAATTAACGTCTTGCAACGAATGCCTTGGCCCACGCTTGTAATTTTTTTTAAAAAATGGAAATTATGCTAAAATAATCTCTCCTTCCTCTCCCTTCCACCTCTCCCTCACGGTGATGGGTATTTTCTTGTCTTGGAGAAAATAGAAACGCTGCTTGATATAACCAGGGGAAAACGATTCTGCTTGATCCAGGAAAAAAGGTTTCTCAAAAAAAAGAAACAATTGTTCCTCTGTCCTTCACGTTCATCTCTCTCTTCTGCACTTAGAAATAAAGAAAGAAGCTTGGATAAAGTTGAGACAGATAGCTAAATTATTGCTTAGAGGCTTGTGAACTTAACTCTCTCTGCCTTGAGAAGGGAACGTCCGCCGTTTCTCCCCGCAGTGGCATTGATTAGCTTCTGAGGTTGGGAAATAATTTGACCGAAAAGTTTGAAGAAGAAACAGGTCTTGGTGCTTTCCCGCTGTTAGGATGACAAGCCCTCTAATGTAACTCAGGAATCCTGTTTTTTTTAAATATCTAAGGCCATCAGACAAAGCTATTATTTTTTTGGCTTTGACTCCATGTATCACCGGAACACATATATTTATTCATTTTTTTTTTTAGCCAAACAAGTGACACTGGGTGGTATACCTCCTGTAGCTTATCCAACCATCCCTAATCTGAACTCAAAGTCACGAAGGCTTTTTTTCAATCTCGAAGCAGATGCAGGACTTCTCTCTTTCAAGCTACTTTTTTTTCCCCTTTCTTTTCTTTTCTTTTCTGCTAGTTTGAAGGATGACGACAGTGGCGATCATGACCAGAATGAAGAGAACAGCACACAGAAAGATGGTGAGAAGGAAAAAAACGATAAAGACAAACCCCAAAACAGCACCAAGAGGAAGGTATGTCCCTGTCTTTTCTCTGGAGACTAGATCAGAGCAGCCGCTCGAGTGGTTCTCAGAGTGGATTACAGTTCTCGGAAGATGATCCTTCTTACACGCGGTGGCTCAGTGGCTAAGACGCTGAGCTTCTCGATCAGAAAGGTCGGCAGTTCGAATCCCTAGCGCCGCGTAATGGAGTGAGCTCCCGTTACTTGTCCCAGCTTCTGCCAACCTAGCAGTTCGAAATCACGTAAAAATGCAAATAGAAAAATAGGGACCACCTTTGGTGGGAAGGTAACAGCGTTCTGTGCACCTTCGGCGTTGAGTCATGCCGGCCACATGACCATGGAATTGTCAGACAGCGCTGGCTCTTTGGCTTTGAAACGGAGATGGGCACTGCCCCCTAGAGTCAGGAACGACTAGCACTTATGTGCGAGGGGAACCTTTACCCAAGCTGGGGCCCTCCAGATCAGTGGGAATTGCAACCCTCAGCCCTTCTAACCAGCTCCCGGATTGTAGTCTGATAGATTTGGAGGAGCTTCAGCTAAACACATAGAAGGGTCTGCATCAACTGTGGGCAAAATACAGGGAGTCCTCGACTTACGACCCAAATGTTGAGCCCAACATTTCTGCTCCTAAGTGAGATGGTGGTTAAGCGAGTTTTGCCCCCATTTTATACGAACTTTCTTGCCACAGATGTAAAATGAATCACTGCCGCTGTTAAGTGAGTAACCCGGTTGTTAAGTGAACCTGGTTTCCCCATTGACTTTGCTTGCCAGAAGGTCGCAAAAGGCAGTCACCTGACCCTGGGACACTGGAACCGTCATAAATATGAGTCAGTTGCCAAGCGTCTGAAATTTGGTCACGTGATATCGGGGACTTACAACCATTCATTTAGGGACTGTTCAAAGTTACAGTGGCACTGAAAAATGACCGTTTTTCACACTTACGACCGTTGCAACATTCCCCACACCAGTGTCTGTGGAGATTCTCAGTCATCCAGGTCATGGGAATCCCAAAGGTGCTTTTTCAAAAGGTAAACTGGACTTTCTTTGTTTTTCTTTGAAGGCGTTTCGCTTCTCATCCAAGAAGCTTCTTCAGTTCTGAACTCAAGTTGAAGAAGTCAGAACTGAAGAAGCTTCCCGGATGAGAGGCGAAACGTCTTCAAGGAAAAACAAAATCCAGTTGCCTTTTGAAAAAGCACCTTTGGGATTCCCATGATTTTGTGATCACAACTTGGATGCTTGTCAACTGACATGTATGTATGATGTCTGCAGAGTCCCGGGATCATGTGATCACCTTTCACCATCTTTCTGACACGCAAAGTCAACGGGGAAGCCAGATTCACTTAACAACCGCGTTACTAACAAAAACTGCAGAGATTCACTGAACAACGGTGACAAGAAAGGTCGGAGAATGGGACACAGGAGGAGGAGGACACTTTGCAGCGAGAGAAATCTTGACCTTTAGTCTTTGTAACGGGGTAGGAAGGGAGACGAAGCTGGAGAAATGGACCACAGAGACCGATTTAAACTCAAACCCCATCACCATAAAGGTGGCTATTTTGTGAGCACTGCAGGGAAGATAGGATTTCAGACTTTAAAGGGACTTTTTTAAAAAACAAAACAAAAAAAAAAGTCATGATCATGGTGGAAAGAAAACTTTCCTTGTCTAAAGGCTTCTCTCCGGGAGCTTTTATTTAGCCTACTTTTGGGAAAGAATTTAAAGCAGATCTTGAGCCGTGGTGGCACAGTGCTTAGAATGCAGCATTGCAGGCTCACTCTGCCCACTGCCAGGAGTTTGATCGTGACCGGCTCAAGGTTGACTCAGCCTTCCATCCTCCAGAGGTCGGTAAAATGAGGACCCAAATTGTTGGCGGCAAGAGGCTGACTCTGTAAACCGCTTAGAGAGGGCTGGTAAGCACTATGAAGCGGTATATAAGTGCTGTTGCTATTGCAGGCTAACTCTGTTCACTGCCAGAAGTGGTGTAGGGTTTCCTGCCTAAGCAGGGGGTTGGACTAGAAGACCTCCAAGGTCCCTTCCAACTCTGTCATTCTATTCTCTCTCTTCTAAGTTCAGTCCTGACCAGCTCAAGGTTGACTCAGCCTTCCATCCTTTCAAGGTCAGTAAAATGGGGACCCAGATTGTTGGGGGCAGTATGCTGACTCCGTAAACCGCTTAGAGAGGGCTATAAAGCACCGTGAAGCGGTATATAAATCTTAAGCGCTATTACTATTGCTATTTTTTGATTCGCCCTTTTATTAGTTGTACTTCTGACTTTGCCTATTCTGGAAATCTAAAAACTGAGCCGAGTTGTTACCGTGGTTTGCTTAAAAACCACCTGTGGGCGTTTGTCAGACCAACTCAATTCCATCTGCTCCCTTATGCCAAGACGGAGAAACAAATTCCTCATTGCCTCGCAAGGTTGATTTCATTTAGGAGCTGTTCTCCTCCAACCAGAGGCACATAAAGGCATGTAAGCAGAGTTCGTGAACTGGCCTATGTGCAACCAGCCGCTTTTAAGGAACGCAAAATACCTCTCAGGAGCCTCCTGGTCCTCTGCCAATTTGGAGAAACTCCAGCAAAGCACCGGCTGCCGCTGATCTCCGACTTGAAGTGTAGTCAATTTCTGCCAGACTAAATGGTCTGTTTCGAGCTATTAAGAGAGATGGAATTTCAGGAAGAAAATGAAGCTAAAACTGTTCTATGCCGGCAGGAGCAAGGCAGGTTGCTAATGCTGCAAATGTCTCTTTAGAGAAAGGCGTCAGGATAAATGATGAGTGTTTGAATTTCACCCACAGGCTGCGGTTCCAGGACTGGCTGAGCACCCTCTGCAGTATAACTACACCTTCTGGTACTCCAGACGGACACCGGGGAGACCCACCAGCTCTCAGAGTTACGAACAGAACATCAAGCAAATTGGCACCTTTGCCTCTGTGAGTGCATTTCGGTCGTGTGGTTCCATTGGGATAGCCGTACCAAGAAAAAAAATTAAGGGATACGCTGTGATTGTTTTGGTCGCCATGATGTAAAAAAGATGTTGAGACTCTAGAAAGAGTGCAGAGAAGAGCAACAAAGAGGATTAGGGGACTGGAGGCTAAAATATGAAGAACGGTTGCTGGAATTGGGTATGTAGTTTCATGAAAAGAAGGACTAGGGGTGACATGATAGCAGTGTTCCGATATCTCAGGGGCTGCCACAAAGAAGAGGGAGTGAAGCTATTCTCCAAAGCACCTGAGGGTAGAACAAGAAGTCAAGGAGAGAAGCAACTTAGAACTAAGGAGAAATTTCCTGACAGTTAGAACAATTAATCAGTGGAACAGCTTGCCTCCAGAAGTTGTGAATCCTCCAGCACTGGAAGTGTTTAAGAAGAGATTGGACAACCATTTGTCTGAAATGGTATAGGGCCATGATGGCGAACCTATGGCACGTGTGCCACAGGTGGCACGCAGAGCCCTTTCTGCTGGCACGCGCGCCATTGCCCCAGGTCAGATCTCCGTGGCGTTTCTTTCATGAGCTTCTGTTTCCCTGCAAACAACGAAACAGAAGCTCAAGAAAGAAAAAGATCTCACCTCTTGCCGCGCTGCCAGTGTTGGGATGCCCCGCCTCCCGCCGTCTCTGCTGCGCATATGCGCATGTGCATGTCGGATCATGCGTGTGTTCATGCGCACGCACACACCTTTCAGTTTGGGCATGCGCGCGCGCAGTTTGGGCACTCGGTGTCTAAAAGGTTCACCATCACTGGTATAGGGTTTCCTGCCTAAGCAGGGGGTTGGACTAGAAGACCTCCAAGGTCCCTTCCAACTCTGTTATGCTATACCAGCCCTAGATATAAAGCATTTTCTTCCAAGATGAGACTCCAGTGAGCCATTACTGGTTAAAAGGGAAAGTCAGACCCTGGAGACAATTTAAATATTGTATTCCCAGGCTAGATCAGATTGTTTATATCTCACAGTCTCCTTTTAAGTTACAGGCAGTCCTCGACTTACAACTGTTAATTTAGTGACCATTCTAAGTTACAACAGCTGGGAAAAAAGCAACGTATGGCCGTTTTTCACACACACCACCATTGCAGCACCCTCATGGTTGTCCCAAAGGTGCTTTTTTCAAGCGGCAACTGGACTTTCTTTGTTTTTCTTTGAAGACGTTTCTCTTCTCATCCAAGAAGCTTCTTCAGCTCTGACTGGATGGTGGAGAATGGAAGACAGCAAAGTCCACATTCTGGACAGAGAGGACCGCTGGTTTGAAAGAGCGGTCAAAGAGGCCAATTATATGTCAAAATTGAACAGCCCCCTCTCAACAGAGGGGGAGGGATACAACATCATCTATCTCCAATCGACAACACAGCTCCTTTCAGCAGTTCCAAGAAGGCTCCACACCCATTTGCACCACTCAGGTGACTCTGAGGACACAGATCAACCTCCAGGTGGCCTCAATGACCCTCTAAAAAGAATGCAAATGACCAGATGTCTGCAAGGAGTATATAAATCCTTCCATTCCCCACCATCCACTCAGAGCCGAAGAAGCTTCTTGGATGAGAAGCGAAACGTCTTCAAAGAAAAACAAAGAAAGTCCAGTTGCCTCTTGGAAAAAGCACCTTTGGGACAACCCTGACCTGGATGACGGAGAATCTCCGTAGATATTCACCATGTCCTGGTTTCTACACTCGTGTCTTAACCGCAAAGCCAAACTGGCTCTCACATATAAAGCACTACATAACCCAACCTACATAGCTGCCCAAATTATCTAATTAACCCTGCCTCTAATTGCAAAAGGATTTCTCCTCTTCTTACAGAGATTATAGGAGAGCCCTGTTAGTCTGCCAAAAAAAAAAAAAAAAATCAAAAATCAGGAGTCTGGTAGCATCTTTTCCGACAAACTAATTTTTATTAAAAGGTACTTCTTCAGTGTTTTTCCTTTGTCTGCAGCTTTTATGAGCTTTATCTGTGCAAGATGCTCAATTTTATTTTATAAGTGAATGTTAAATTGATGGGTAAAATCTGCTTTCATCTGAGTTCTATTTGTTGCCTTACAATTTTTATTTAAATTGTAAATTTTTTATTTTAGATGACAAATGTTTCTGCGATGTGCCCAACCAATTTGTGCTTTTCCAGTGTTGATAAACTCCACAACCTCTCAGCCCTAGCTTATATAATCAGCTTATACAGATCCTATCAGACATGATAGGTTCTGTAGTCCAACAACTTTTGTTTCCTTTGATGTGAAGGATCCAGAAAAGTTTTGTGTCACAAACATGATGTGAATTTTCAGAGGAGATTGGTTTGACCAATTCAGGTTTCTCTTGTGTACAAGTAAATATAAATATATATATATATATATTAACATATTTTGATACACGATCATAAATACTGTACAGATAGTCCTCGACTTACGACCACAATGGAGCCCCAATTTCCTGTTGTGTGACATTTGTTAAGTGAGTTTTGCCCCGTTTTACGACCTTTCCTGCCACAGTTGTTAAGTGAATCACTGCAGTTGATAAGTTAGTAACCCGGTTGTTCAGTGAATCTGGCTTCCCCATTGACTTTGCTCATCAGAAGGTCGTAAAAAGGGGATTACATGACCCCGGGACACAGCAACGGTCATAAATAGGAACCAGTTGCCAAGTGTCCGAATTCTGATCACATGAGTTCATAAGTGGGTCGTAAGTATGAAAAACGGTCCTCAGTCACCTTTTTCGGTGCCGTTGTAACTTTGAACGGTCACTAAACGAACTTGTAATTCGAGGTTTGTACTTTGTATTATAGGCGAGATGAGAGTTTGAAGAGGCAAGATGAGGGGAAAAAAAGAGAAAGAAAATCTTGCCAACTCAGTTTGGTTCACCGAAATGTCACATTAGACGGTAGAAGTAGAAGGTTACCTCAATACTGTTAGGGAGGTTTACCTGGCAACCTTCTAAAGATTTAATCAGAAATAAAATTTGGTCCCTAGAGGGCAGCAGGACTCTCTGGAACAGCCAGCAGATGCTTGCAACATCTGCTGAAGACCCTGGCAGCTGTCTCTTGAATCACAAACGAAGGCAAATATATACGTGTCCCAGGATAATGTGGCAGGATCCGATCTGGGTCGGTCACCGGGACCCAAGATTTTGTCTTCCCAGCCTTTGGACTCCTGCTGGAGCCCATCCTCAGGGAACGTCTCTCTCCAGCAATAGGAGAGGATATAGGATATAGGATGAGATAGGAGATAGGATAGGAGATAGGATTTAGGATAGGAGATAGGGGATAGGATAGGGGATAGGGATAGAAGAGAGGATATAGAATGGGAGAGGGGATAGGATAGAGGATAGGATATAGGATAGGGGATAGGAGATAGGATAGGGGATAGGAGATAGGATAGGATATAGGGGATAGGATAGAATAGGAGATAGGATATCAGATAGGATAGGAGATAGGATAGGATATAGGGGATAGGATAGGATATAGGAACAGAATGTGTGCTTTGGGCTATTGTATGCATCATATTCATGTGGTGCCTTCCTATTGTTGATTGGAGTACAGATAGTCCTCGACTTACAAGAGTTCATTTAGCGACTGTTCAAAGTCAAGGCCTGACAGTCACAACGGCACTGGAAAAAAAAGGGACTTAGGACCGTTTTCCACTGTTACGACCTTTGTAGCATCGTGCGATCACGTGATCAAAATTCAGGCGCTTGGCAACTGGTTCATACTTAAGTCCGTGGCTGTGTCCCAGGGTCACGTGATCCCCTTTTACGACCTTCTGACAAGCAAAGGCCGTGGAGAAGCCAGATTCACTTAACAACCAGCCTGCTAACTTATCCATTGCAGTGATTCACTTAACCACTGTGGCAACAAAAGGTCGTAAAACGGGGCAAAACTCACTGAACAAATGTCTCACTTAACAACATAAATTTGGGGCTCAATTCTGGTCATAAGTCGAGGACTATCTGTATTGATGGCTGGCTATTAAGTCGTTGGCTGTTTTTGTTTTTGTTTTCCCCTTGTGCTGCCAAGTCCTGATAAGCTGGTGGTAAATCAGCAGTCCTGTTGACTGACAAGGGGCCCGTTTCCCAGGCTTCAATCATTTCCCTGGCTATCTTTGTACAGGTAGTCCTCGACTTACAACAGTTCATTTAGTGACCGTTCAAAGTTACAGCGGCACTGAAAAAAGCGGCTTGTGACCATTTTTCACACTTAACAACTGTTGCAGCATCCCCGTGGTCACATCATTTGCATGCAGATGCTTGACAGATGACTCACATCTATGACGGTGGCAGCGTCCCGGGGTCATGTGATCCCCTTTTACGACCACCTGACAAACAAAGTCAATGGGGGAAGCCAGATTCACTTAACCGGGTTACTAACTTATCAACTGTAGCGATTCACTTAATAACTGTGGCAAGAAAGGTCGTAAAACGGGGCAAAACTCACTGGACAAACATCACACTTAACAGGAATTTGGGGCGCCGTTGTGGTCGTAAGTCGAGGTACCTGTACCTGCAACCCAACGATCTTAAGTGGGTGCGAAATTGAACGTACACTGTATGTCCTTTTTATAATGCTCAGGATTGAAGAGTGGACTCCTTGGTGCTCTCTGAGCTTGATTGTTTTCTTAGAGACATTTGGTTATCTAGTTGGGTAGTGAAGCATCTGCAGATCACTCAATGAAACCACCTTTTGAGTCTCTGGAGCCTCACCTTCCTCTCCTCGTGGCTCCTAAAAGGTTTAAAGAGACGACCTCTTTCTGCAAACAAAAGATAGGAAAACGTTGGTATAGCAAACTATTTGGCGAAGGTGCCTGTTAAAATCTGAATTTGCTTCAGTTTATGTGCGCTGTTGATGTAAAAACAAAGCCACAAAGACAGACAGACTGTGGATTTGATGGACTTCAGTCCCTTGAGTGAGAGAGTCCGCACAAAAAAGATTGTCCATTGGATCTGAAGAAGTCTTTCGTATCAAGGTCCACTGAAAACCTGAAAATCTTCTGCAAGCTCACTCTGGGGCCGACACAATTGAGCCCAAAATTTGTGTTGTCAAGTGAGACATTTGTTAAGTAAGTTTTGCCCCATTTTACCACCTTTCTTGCTACCGTTGTTAAGTGAATCACTGCAGCTGTTAAGTTAGTAACATGGTCTCTCTCTCCATTAAAATCCTTTAAGAAAGCACTGAGGCCTCTCCTTGTTATATGATACTAGCTTTCCCAGCTAGGTTCCTTTCAGACCCCTTGAACTGCAACTCCCACTAACCCCTGACATGGACGTCAACGTCCTCTCCTGCACAACTCCAGTCTGGAGACAAAATACAGGTATTCCTCACCTTATGACCATAACTGAGCCCAAAATGTGTGCTAATATGCGAGACAGGTATTAAGTGAGTTTTGCCCCATTTTACAACTTTCCTTACCACCGCTGTTAAGTGAATCACTGCAGTTGTTAAGTTAGTAAGATAGTTGTTAAGTGAATTTGGCTTCCCCCTTGACTTTGTTTGTCAGAAGGTCGCAAAGGGGGGATCACGTGACCACGGGACACGGCAACCGTCATAAATATGAGTCAGTAGCCAAGCATCTAAATTTTGATCACGTGTCCATGGCGATGCTGCACTGGTCCTGTGAAAAATGGTCATAAGTCAGTTAAAGTTCCAACAGCTAAGTCTGGTGCATATTAACCATGATTAAGGTGGTTGGTGGCTTGACCCGTTGCTTTTCGGTGACTTTTAACTTGCATGGTTGGCTGGGGAATTCTGGGAGTTGAAGTCCACCCATCTTTAAAGTTGCTAAGATTGAAAAACACCCGTCTATAAAACTTTGCCGAGGGCCGAGTACACTTCAGCTACAACCGTCCCTGAGCTACTAAATTAGTAACCGTCAAAGGAGGAGTTGTACAGACGGTCCTTGACTTACGACCCCAACTGAGTCCCAAATTTCAGTTGTTAAGCGAGACATTGGTGAAGTGAATTTGGCCTCGTGTTACGACCTTTCCTGCCCCCGTTGTTAAGTGAATCACTGCAGTTGTTAGTGGCCCAGTTTAGTGAATCTGGCTTCCCCCTTGACTTTGCTTGTCAGAAGGTCGCAAAAGGGGGTCACGTGACCCCGGGACACGGCAACCGTCATAAATACGAGTCGGTTGCCAAGCATCCGAATTTTGATCACGTGACCTCAGGGACGCTATAACACTTGTAAGTGTGAAAAACGGTCCTAAGACACTTTTTCCAATGCCATTGTAACTTTGAACGGTCACTAAATGAACTGTTGTAAGTCGAGGACTACCTGTATTCTGACTCGACAAGCCCATCATGGGCAGGACTGTTCTGGGCAGGACCCTTGAATGTATCATTGAATATCAAGCATGATATTTCATTGTAAGGTTTGACAATACGCTTAAGCCACAGTGAGCCACAAAATGAGAACTTAAGCGTAACAGATTAACAGAGTTGGAAGGGGCCTTGTAGGTCATCTAGTCCAACCCCCACCCGCCCAAGCAGGAGACCCTACACCATTTCTGACAGATGGCAGCCCAGTCTCTTCTTGAAAGCCTCCAGGGATGAAGCTGCCACAACTTCACAAGGCAACTTCTGTTCCATGGGTTGATTGTTCTCCCTGTCAGAAAATGTCTCCTTATCTCCAGGTTGAATCTCTCCTTGGTCAGTTTCCATCCATTGTTCCTCGTCTGGCCTTCGGGTGCTTTGGAGGATAGCTGGACCCCCTCCTCATGCTTCTCAGAGACCGAGAGATTTGTCCTTTCAGACTTGAAAGATTCTGTTTAATGTCGCCTTACAATAAGGTAGAATTAGCTAACCTGGGCAGGTTTCCTGTCTGGCCTACCTGGTTAAGGCTGTCCTTTCAACCCAGAGCAGAGGACCAGAGCAGAGAAACCACCAGCTGCTACCTGCAGTCCTGGTTCCCCCTCCCCACCTCGGATACGAGGCTTGAGACAGAATCAGCATTTAATCTTTGATCAAAGTTAAAGACCCGGTCAGCAGTTCCAAACACATACAAAAAGGACATGCAAGGAAAAGCCACACACTTCAGAGAGAACGTATGACTGCTTTTATACTGTTAAAACACCAGCTAAAGCCCTGCAAAAGGATAGGAGCCTCCCAATTAGCCAGCGTTATCTCTTCCTTGAGCCTTCCTTTGTTCTCACAATTGGCCACTTGGCCCCCTGGTGTTGCAGGGAACTCAAGGCAGATCAAAGGTGTAAGTTTTAGCAGCTCCAACCTGCCCTGGATTGCAGGATAAAAAGAGGAAGAAGATTGGTATCATATCAAATGGCAGGAACATATGTTTGACAAATACCAGATAAATAACAACATGTGTTTGTTACAGGAAGTTAGTTTCAGGAAATGTGAAGGCATAATATATGATATATGAGTTACAGGAAACAAATGTTTTACAGCATGACAAGTTTCTACTAATTCTAGTATTCCAGTACATTATATTCTGGTATTATTTAGTATATCCTTATTACCATTTCCCTTCATCATAATACATTCATAGGTCCTGCCCAGAACAGATGTCAAGCTGACACAACTAAAGTTTATTTTGGATCCTTTTTCTTCTCTGTCCTGGAGGTAGGAACTTCCTCCTTCTCTTCCAGGTTTTTGTGGCCTTGTCATCTTTCAGGAATCCTCAAAGTTTATTAGAAGTAGTCCTGCTCATTCCTTCCGTATTCTGTAATCCATCTGGCCCTGTTCATTTAATCTCTTAATAATTATTTTTTAATTATATAAAATACAAAAAAAAGAAAAGAAAATAAGAAATTAAGGGAGGGAAAGGGAGGGGGGAAAGGGGGTGTGAGATACAAGGGGGAAGAGAAAAAAGAAAGAAAAGGGGGCATTGACTTCCAACTCTTCCTAGCACAGTGCAAGATAAACACACTCCAACCTCAACTTTTTTGCTGTTACACATTAATATATAACCAGCCATTCCTATAACACCAAATCTTTCTAATCAACAAAAAACAAGATCAAAGTTTCGTGTTTTTTTTTCTTCTTCACAAGCACAAATTCTACATGCGATATCCAAATAAGAACATATTTTCCTCTTTAAATAAAGTGATCAAGTTAACCATTCCTGCTTTATCTTCCTTGCTATGGAAATAATGTGTATTCCCCCCCCCTTTTTTTTTTAAGAGAAAGCAGTAAATTTTATTCATATAAGGATAAACTTTGTGAGTAGAACACCTTGGAGATCTTGTTAGTCATGTAGTTGAAAAATTAAATCACTGAAACAAAAACTACTTTGTGGGCTGGAGATTAGGATGATAGCTGGAAGGTGCTTATTGTAAAAAAAAATAAGTCAAGGAAAGGAATCTTGGAACCATCCTCAAACCTATGCTTTGGTATCTTCCTTGGCATATTAATGACAGCTTATAGACTCTAATTGGTTTAAATTATTCATTATAATGAATGTGTATTTCTATTTGCACCTAGTAATCTTTGTGAGCCATCACCATTTTTATTTACAAAATTTATTGTATTCTTTCAAATTCTTTAGCCTTACTGGGGGGGGGAAGAGGGGGGGGAAACCTTTTCTTTTTCACCCTCCTCTAGCCCTGTTCATTTAAATCAGGGGTCTCCAACCTTGGCAACTTTAAGACTTGTGGACTTCAACTCCCAGAATTCCTCAGCTGGCTTTGTGAATTTCCTCAGCTGGCTGAGGAATTCTGGGAGTTCTGGGAATTCTTTAAGTCCACAAGTCTTAAAGTTGCCAAGGTTGGAGACCCCTGATTTAAATTAACCCTTATCTTCTCCTCACCTCTCCTTCCCTAGGGACAAGGGGTACATTTCCTTTCTGAGAGAAGACAGACATAAAATAAGATTTAAGCAGTTCTGCCCTTTTACCGATTTGCCTTTTCTCCTTGCAGTGGATCTACGCTGTCTTTTATTCTGAACGTATCCAAAGTAATCCTTTATATTGGTTTGGTATCCCTTGCAAACTTCAGCTTTTTTAGAGCTTTACCTTTCCTGACTGGGTTTCTACAGTTTCTGGAAATTTATCTTACCGGGGTTTTTTGTTTTTTTTTATGATGTGCCTCCCCTTCCATATCCTAGTCACTTTTCATTTTTCTCTTCATTTTAGAGAGCTCAGTGTATATCCCTGCTGGACTCTTTAGATTTCTCCCATTTTTCCTTCTTTTAGGAATTGATTGGGATTCAGAATAATGGAATAACAGAGTTGGGAGGGACCTTGGAGGTCTTCTAGTCCAACCCCCTGCACAAGCAGGAAACTCTATACCATTTCAGACAAATGGTTGTCCAATCTCTTCTTAAAAATCTCCAGTGTTGGAGCACCCATAACTTCTGCAGAGAAGCCGTTCTACTGGTTTATTGTTCTCACTGTCAGGAAATTTCTCCTTAGTTCCAGGTTGCTTCTCTCCTTGATTAGTTTCTATCCGTTGCTTCTTGTCTTACCTTCTGGTGCTTTCGAAAATAGGTTGACCCCCTCTTTTTTGTGGCAGCCCCTCAAATATTGGAAGATTGCTATCGTGTCACCCCTAGGCCTTCTTTTCCTTAAACTAGCCATACCCAATTCCTGCAACCGTTCTTCATGTATTTTAGCCTCCAGTCTCCTAATCCTCTTTGTTGCTCTTCTCTGCACTCTTTCCAGAGTCTCAACATCCTTTTTATATCGTGGCGACCAAAACTGGATGCATGTATTCCAGGTGTGGGCCTTACTAAGGTTTTACAGAGCGTACTATAATACTTCACGTGATTTCGATTCTATGCCTCTTTTTATACAATCAAGGATTGTATTTAGCTTTTTTGGCAGCTGCTGCTGCACACTGCTGGCTCATGTTTAAGTGAACATCCATTAAGACTCAAGGTCCCTCTCACAGTTACTATTTTTGAGCCAGGTTTCGCCTAATCTGTACTTATACCTTTGGTTTTTCCTGCCCAGGTGTAAAACCTTGCCTCAACTTGTCCTCAACTTACAGCCACAATCGGTATTGGAATTTCTGTTACCAAGCAAGGAAGTCAGTTGTGCCTGATTTGACAACCTTTTTGCCACTGTTAAGCAAATCACTGTGGTCGTTAAGTGAATCATCTGATCATTAAGCAAACCCAGCTTCCCCCCATTGACTTTGCTTGTTGGAAGCCAGCCAAGGGAAGTTTGCAGATGGTGATCACATGATCCTGGGAACGGTCATAAATACATGCTGCAGCTGTTGTAAGTGCGAGGAATGGTCATCAGTCACTTTTTTTTTCACTGCCGTTGTAACTTTGAAAGGTGGCTATGTGAATGGTTGTAAGTCAAGGACTACCTGTACCATATTTTGACATATTAACCATGGACAATTCCAGAGGGCAGATCCAGGAAGGTTGTGTAGATGCTTCCAGAACCAGAATTTTGTGGCGCTAAACTGTTCAGTCACTTGCTCTGTGACTCAGCCATATTGTGATTTTTATGGAGATTCTTACCAGAGATCGATGGTGATGCTTACAAAACCAGATGAATTCTGCATCTGTTATCTTTTTGTCTGACTGGGATAACAGAATCGTCGTTTAATGCAGCCAGATTTTCTGTGATAGTTTGTAGAATGGTACTGCAATTAACAGCTGATCAATTTCCAGTGTTTTATGTGGGTTGTAGAATAATAATCATAATAATGTTGATTTGTTTCTTTTTCTTGGACTGTTTTTAGTCCAAATTATGGAGGAGATTGCACTGTTCCTTCGTGATTGGTGTAATCTTTAATAGGATATAGAATAGAATAGAACAGAACAGAACAGAAAAGAACAGAAAAGAACAGAAAGTAAAATAGGATATAGAATAGAACAGAACAGAACATAGAATAGGATATAGAATAGAATAGAACAGAACAGAACAGAAAAGAACAGAAAAGAACAGAAAGTAAAATAGGATATAGAATAGAACAGAACAGAACATAGAATAGGATATAGAATAGAATAGAACAGAACAGAACAGAAAAGAACAGAAAAGAACAGAAAGTAAAATAGGATATAGAATAGAACAGAACAGAACATAGAATAGGATATAGAATAGAATAGAACAGAACAGAACAGAAAAGAACAGAAAAGAACAGAAAGTAGAATAGGATATAGAATAGAACAGAACAGAACATAGAATAGGATATAGAATAGAATAGAACAGAACAGAACAGAAAAGAACAGAAAAGAACAGAAAGTAAAATAGGATATAGAATAGAACAGAACAGAACAGAAAGTAGAATAGGATATAGAATAGAATAGAATAGAATAGAATAGAATAGAATAGAATAGAATAGAATAGAATAGAATAGAATAGAATAGAATAGAATAGAATAGAATAGAATAGAATAGAATAGAACAGAACAGAACAGAACAGAACAGAACAGAACAGAACAGAAAGTAAAATAGGATATAGAATAGAATATAACAGAAAGTAGAATAGGATATAGAATAGAATAGAGAATAGAATAGAATAGAATAGAATAGAGAATAGAATAGAGAAAATGAATAGAAGAGAATATAGAAGAGAATAGAAGAGAATAAGATAAGAGAAATAAAATAATAATAAAAATTCCTCTTTGATTAAGTCAATAACTTTTGGTCATGATATGAGTTGTGCATATTGGCTTCATTTCTAAGTTTCTCTCTCTCTTTCGTCTCTGACCATGTAAACTGATTAGATTTTTTTTTTAAATCATCACATTAGCTGATGACAAAAGTGAAGAGAAATAAATAAGAGCATAATTTGCCCCTACAGTGAACCCAATACAGGTAGTCCTCAACTTACGACCCACAATTGAACCCCAAATTTCTGTTGCTAAGTGAGACCTTTGTTAAGTGAGTTTTGCCCCATTTTACGACTTTTCTAGCCACCGTTAAGTGAATCATTGCAGTTAAGTTAGTAACACGGTTGTTAAGTGAATCTGGCTTCCCCATGGACTTCGCTTGTCAGAAAGTCACAAAAGGGGATCCCGGGACAATGTAACCGTCAGAAATATGAGTCAGTTACCAAGTGTCTGAATTTGGACCACGTGACCTCAGGATGCTGCAACGGTTGTAAGTGTGAATAATGGTCATAACTCACCATTTTTCAATGCCGTTGTAACTTTGAACGGTCACTAAATGAACTGCTGTAAGTCTAGGACTGCCTCTATTAACTTACCAACTGCAGTGATTGACTTAACAACTGTGGTGAGAAAGGTCGTAAAATGAGTCTAAACCCCACTCAACAGGCTGTCTCGCTTAGCAGCAGAAATCTTGGGCTCAACTGTGGTCGTATGTCGAGGATTCCCCGTATCTCTTGCAAGCCCATATGTACGATATGCCGTACGCTAAATAAATATATAAATGAATGTCTTCCAGGTGGAACAGTTCTGGCGGTTTTACAGCCACATGGTCCGTCCTGGGGACCTGACAGGCCACAGCGACTTCCATCTTTTCAAAGAAGGAATTAAGCCCATGTGGGAGGTGAGTCTGAGGCGAGGTTTGCTTAGAAAGGCCTTCCTGGCACGGACATTTCTACTGTGGAAGTAAGCCGGGCTCAAACCCAGGTTTAATTAATTCTGTAGTCTGTCGGGATGCTCTCACTGTCCCCATTGTTCATCCATTTTTCACCCATTTCTTTGGTGGGAAGGGGAGCCTTTGGCCAACGATCCTGTTAGGGAGAGATGCCAAGGTTTCCACACTGTATGGGTACAGCATACTCTGGCCTATAAATGATTTATTTGTTAGATTTTTCATCTACCTTTATTACTTTTATCAGGAACGCAAGATGGCGGACATACCTAATACTCTTTCCTCCCTCTCTTTTCCCCTCAACAACAACCCGGTGAGGTAGATTGGGCTGAGAGAGAGGGACTGGCCCAAAGTCACCCAGCCAGCTTTCGTACCCAAGACGGGACTAGACTTCACCTCCTCCTAGTGATTGGCCCAAAGTCACCCAGACAGCTTTCATGCTTAAGGCATGAAACTGCGAACTCAGCGTCTGCTAGTGATTGGGCCATAATCAGCCTGCCAGTTTTCACGCTAAGGCGGGACTAGAATTCACCGTCTCCTAGCAATTGGCCCACAGTGATCCCGTTGGCTTTTATGCCTGAGGGAGGACTAGAACTCACCACCTCCTGGTGATGGGCCCAAAGTCAGCCAGCTGGGTTTCATGCCTAAGGCAGGACTAGAACTCACCCTCTCTGAGTGATTGGCCCACAGTCACATCGCCGATTTTTGTGCCTTAAAACGGGACTAGGTTTCCTGGTTTCTCAGCCAGCACCAAACTGGCTCTCCAGAAACTGGTGCTGTTTATTGGAACTGCCACCCTCTTTCACATGTCAAGCTTGCAAATGAGGGAATAGACACTGCTTCTGTTAAGAATAGAATAGAGTGAATGAGCTGGAAGGGACCTTGGAGGTCTTCTAGTCCAGCCCCCTATTGAAGCAGGAGACCCTAAACCATTTCAGACAAGTGGCTGTCCAGTCTCTTCTTAAAAACCTCCAGTGGTGAAGCACCCACAATTTCTGGTGGCAAGCTGTTCCACTGGTTAGTTGCCCTCACTGTTAGGAAGTTTCTCCTTAATTCCAGGTTGCTTCTCTCTTTGATCAGTTTCCAACCATTGTTTCTTCTTGTCCTGCCCCCTGTCAGAAGAATTATCTTGTTTTGTCACAGACCCCCCCCCCCATCAGTGCAGCATCCGTGCTCCCTGCAGCCTTAACCCTCAAGTCCGTGTTAGGTTGACCCTTAATTTTCTTCCTCGCCCTCTTCCCAGGACGATGCCAACAAGAACGGGGGCAAGTGGATTATCCGCCTGCGAAAGGGCCTCGCATCTCGGTGCTGGGAGAACCTCATTCTGGCAATGCTGGGGGAACAATTTATGGTGGGGGAAGAAATCTGCGGAGCCGTCGTCTCCGTCCGTTTTCAGGTGAGTCGCCGGGGAGTTAACGGGAGACGGCTGCCAATCTGAGCACAGGGCTGTCCTGTCCCAAAGGTGCTTTTTTTTTCAGGAGGCAACGGGACTTTCTTGTTTTTTCTTTGAAGACGTTTCGCTTCTCCAAGAAGCTTCTTCAGTTCTGACTGGATGGTGGGGAATGGAAGGATTTATATTCCTTGCAGACAGCTGGTCATTTGCATCCTTTTTAGAGAGTCGTTGAGGCCACTTGGAGTCCCAAAGGGGCTTTTTCAGGAGGCAACTGGACTTTCTGGATTTTCTTTGAAGACGTTTCGCTTCTCATCCAAGAAGCTTCTTCAGCTCTGACTGGATGGCGGGGAATGGAAGGATTTATATTCCTTGCAGACAGCTGGTCATTTGCATCCTTTTTAGAGAGTCATTGAAGCACCTGGAGGTTTACCTGTGTCCTCAGGGTCACCTGAGTGGTGCTCCTGGTTCCTGTAGTCTGCAATTTTTCCTCTGGAAATCCATTCCTACTCCCACACCACTCAAAGGGTCCCAAATTGTATAGCTTAAAAGTCTGTAGAGATTCTCAGTCATCCAGGTCATGGTTGTCCCAAAGGCTGTCCTCTTTTAATCGTCTCCTGACGGTTCTCCCTGCAGGAGGATATCATCTCCATATGGAACAAGACGGCCAGCGACCAGGCCACCACGGCCCGGATCAGGGACACCTTACGACGAGTACTCAACCTTCCCCCCAACACCATCATGGAGTACAAAACGCACACGGACAGCATCAAGTACGTGCTGCGGTGAGGGGAGGGCTGGCGGTTGCTGGAATGCGCTTGGTTCTGTGTCCTTACGGGCCGAAGGCTGCTTGAACCCGAAGACAGAATGCGTGCATGTTCTGTTGGGGCGGGGGCGGGGGGGTCTCATCAGGGCTGTGAACCCCTTAGCTCAGCAATTTGCAAGCGCTCTATTCTGAAGCAGGGGGGGAGAAAAACCAGAACTGTTACTGCTGCCTTCAGGAATCTGCTCTGCCCCACAGTTCCTAGGACAACCTTTTTTTGAATTCTCCTTCACTTCTTTCAGACTGACAGGCAAGAATCTGTTACAGCCTTGATGCCATCAGGAACTTGACGTTTATACAGATAGTCTTCGACTTACGACCACGATGGAGCCCAAAATTTGTGTTGCTAAGCGAGACAGTTGTTAAATTGCCCCATTTTACGACCTCTCTTGCCACAGTCATTAAGTGAATCACTGGAGTTATTAGGTTTGAATCTGGCTTCCCCCTTGACTTGGTTTGTCAGAAGGCCGCAAAAGGGGATCACGTGACCCCCCGAGGACACTGCAACCATCATAAATATGAGTCGGTTGCCAAGCGTGTGAATTTTGATCGTGTGACCGTGGGGATGCTGCAACGGTCGTGAGTGTGAAAAACGGTCATAAGTCACTTTTTTCAGTGTCGTAACTTCGAATGGTCACTAAATGAACTGTTTGTAGGTCAAGGACTATCTGCATTAGGCTATCCCTAACTTCGGCACTTTTAAAATAAGTGGACTTCAGCTCCCAGAATTCCCCAGGCACCTGGGGTCGAAGTCCACCTGCAGGAAATCCTCGACTTAAGACCACAACGGAGCCTCGAATTTCGGTTGTAAGCCGTTACCGTCGTAAGTTGAGGCGCCACATGGCTGGATTCAATTTTACGACTGTTTTTACGACTATTGTAAAGTGAGTCAGCACGGTCGAAACTCAAATCATGTGGTCATTAAGCAAATAATGGGGTTATTAAGCGAATCCATTCTTAGGAATGGGTGTTTTCATCCATCCATCCATTCATCCATTCATTCATTCATTCAATTTCTATAGCCACTCAATGACTCAGGGCGGCTTACAATTAAAAAAATACAGCTAAAATACTAAAAACATTTTAAACTAAGCAAGAAAAACACTAAAACATCCAGATTGAATTTTGTTGGAAACTGACCAAAAAAAAAAGATTGTAAATTACGGTCATGTGACCCCAGGATGCTACAAATGCAAGCCCAGTTGCCAAGCAATGAAAACGTGATCACATGTCCTCAGGGAGGAATCATAATTAGCTTTTGAAGTCCATCAGAACTTCGAATAGTCATTAAATCACGGGTCATAAGTCGAGGACTACCTGAATCTTGCAGGTGCCAAGGTTAAGCAACCCTCCTCTAAACTGCTAATGCTACCTAAACTGCCCTCGATTTACAACTACAATTGATTTCCGTCACTAAGCAAGGCAGTGGTTAAAATCAGCCCGATTTTACGACCTTTTTTGTCATGGTTGTTAAGCGAATCACTGCAGTTAAGTGAATCACACGGTCATTAAGCGAATCCAGCTTCCCCCATTGACTCTGCTTGTCGGAAGCCAGCTGGGAAGGTTGTAAATGGCGATCACATGACCACAGAACGTGGCACCCGTCGTGAATGCGTGTTGGTTGTAAAGCACCCAAATTTTGATCAGGTGTCCATGGGACTGTTGTGACAGTTGTAAGTGCGAGGAGTGGTCATAAGTCTCTTATTTCAGTGATGCTGTAACTTCGAACATTCGGTAAATGAAAGCTTGTAAGGTAAGGACTCCCTGTACGAGTAGTCCTCTACTTATGATGGTTCATTTAGCAGCCGTTCAAAAATACAACGGCACCGAAAAAAGTGACTTACGACCGTTTTTCACACTTGGGACCATTGTGGCATCCCTGTGGTCACGTGATCAGAAACCAGATGCAGGGCAACTGACTCACATTTATGACAGTTGCAGTGTCCTGGGCTCATGTGATCCCCTTTTGTGACCTTCTGACAAGCAAAGTCAATGGGGAAGCCAGATTCACTTAATAACCGTCTTATTCATTTAACAAGTTTCAGAATAGAGCTGGAAGGGACCTTGGAGGTCTTCTAGTCCAGCCCCCAGCCCCCCCTTGGAGGTCTTCTAGTCCAGCCCCCTGCTCAAGCAGAAGATCCTGTACCATTTCAGAATCAGAATAGAGCTGGAAGGGACCTTGGAGGTCTTCTAGTCCAGCCCCCTGCTCAAGCAGGGGATCCTGTGCCATTTGAGACAAGTGGCTGTGCAGTCTCTTCTCAAAAACCTCTCGTGATGAAGCACAGTGATGAAGTGCAGTGATTCACTTAACAGAGGTGGCAAGAAAAGGCGTAAAACGGGGCAAAACTCACTTAGCAAATTTCTCACTTAGCAACAGAAACTTTGGGCTCCTTTGTGGTCGTAAGTTGAGGGCCCCTTGTATTTGCTCTGATGGGTTTCTCATCCCAAAGTAGCCTCCAAGGAGCAGCAGCCTGGCCCCAAACCCCTTACGCCATCTGCTTCCCAACTCGAATTCCCCATAGTTGCCCGGCTGGCCACTTTAAAATTCTTCGCGTTGGTGAGGCAAAACGGCCAGAAGAGGGAAAAAATACGTGGTGTGACCACGCTGCATTCCTGGGGAAATGAAATACAAAAACTAAACGAGGATTTATTAGATTTATAAATGCTCTCAAGAAGGCAACTATGTAAATTGACTTGCGCGGTACAAATGATTTCTGATCGTTATAAATGCTGTATATTAAATTTCCCCAGCTCCTTCGGTGACAAGGGCTCTTTAACCAGAACAGAGGATAGTAATATATGGAGGAGACAGCGGTATTTTCAAGAAGGCTGTTCTGGTTTACCAGAGCAGGCCATTCAAGATGACGTTTATTTTCTCGCAAAATGATAAAAGATTGCCACTTATTTAAGAGCTTGGAGTGAAGAACGTGAAAAACACGTAAATGCTCTGTAAGCAAAGAGGCCGGTCGGATCATGAGGACTGACGTTAAAAAAAAAAATACTAATCGAAGTAAAAGAGACAAACAGGACAGAAAATAAAATTCAGCCCTGAGGACAGTAAAATGGGATAGAATCTTCTCCCTGACAGGACACTTCCCACGCGTCCAAAAAGAATTTTCCGGAAGGATCAGATCAAAAGTCCTCGACTTACCATAACCGTGTTACAGGTAGTCCTCGGCTTACGACCACACAATGGAGTCCAAAATTTACGCTGCTACGTGAAACATTTGTTAAGTGAGTTTTGCCCCAGTTTACGACTTTTCTTGCCACCGTCGTTAAGTGAATCATTGCGACTGTTAAGTTAGTCACACAGTGGTGAAGCGAATCTGGCTTCCCCGTTGACTTTGCTTGTCCGAAGGTCGCAAAAGGGGATCGCGTGACACACACACACACACACACCCGAGACACTGCGACCGTCATAAATATGAACCGGTTGCCCAGCGTTTGAATTTTGATCGTGTGACCACGGGGAAGGCTGCAATGGTCATAAGTGTGAAAAACGGTCCTAAGTCATTTTTTTCACTGCCGTTGTAACTTTGAACGGTCATTAAATGAGCTGTTGTAAGTCGAGGACTTCCTGTACTAACTTAACAGTGGCAGCAATTCGTATAACAACGGTGGCAGGAAAAGTTGTAAAACGGGTCAAAATTCACTTAACAACGGTCCGGCTTAGCAATGGAAATTTTGGGCTCAATTGTTCATGGAGATTCTCAGTCATCCAGGTCATGGTTGTCCCAAAAATGCTTTTTTTTTTCTTCAAACGGCAACTGGACTTTGTTGGGTTTTTTGAAGACGTTTAGCTTCTCATCCAAGAAGCTTCTTCAGCTCTGACCGGACTCTGCGGTTGTAAGTCGAGGACTACCTATAATTATATTGATTGATTGACCATCAAGTCATTTTTGACACTTAGCAACCACATAGATAGATTTTCTCCATGACTCTCTGTCCCTAACCTGGTCCACTATAACTGAGTCCATCTACCTTGGTGCTGGTCATCTTTTTCTGTTTCCTTATACGGGAGGAGGAAAATGCTGGCCAAGTCTTGGTCACTGTGTTAGATTTCCACCTGGAGGTTTGGCAGTCTAGCTGAACCCCCAATTCCAGTGAGAGAAATTCTTGAAGTCCTTCCTTCCTTCCTTCCTTCCTTCCTTCCTTCCTTCCTTCCTTCCTTCCTTCCTTCCTTCCTTCCTTCATCTCCCTCCCTTCCTTCCATCTCCCTCCTTTCCTTCCTAACTCCTTCCTTCCCCCATCTCCCTCCCTTCCTTCCTTCTCCATCCCTTCCTAACTCCTTCCCTCCCTCCTTCCCTCCCTTCCTTCCTTCCTTCCTTCCTTCCCCATCTCCCTCCCTCCCTTCCTTCATCTCCCTACCTTTCCCCATCTCCCTCCCTCCCTTCCTTCCTAACTCCTTCCCTTATTCATCAATCCGTCCTGTTTTTCAGACCTTTCTTGTTCTC
>QLTV01000025.1:30400-40627 GCA_003457575.1 Thermophis baileyi | reverse complement strand
TGGCTTGCCAGGGCCTGGGAAGAATTTCATGGCCTGGTGAACAGCAGCGGCTGCTGAATGAACGTCCTCCCTCTCTCTCTCACAAGCCCAGGGTAGGGCATCATCTTTCTTCTTAACCATTATGGGATGTACCTCTCAGCCAGAGGTTCTGCCCTCTCTTTCCACACACACCCTCCTCCTCGTCTGGCACCATTCGCACTCACGCCCGCTCCGAGGGAGCTGCAGTTCCATTTCTAAATCCTGCAGCCTTGAGATATTCCAGGCTGGCTAGTTTTTTTTCCCTTAATCCATGGCTTTTTCTAAAAAATAAAAATATGTATGCCACTTTTCACCCTTGCAGGATCAGAGTGGCATCTTTAAAATGTGACCAATCCAAATTCTTTTGCCCCTGAGCAGCGTCTGAACCATCCTGGCCAAAAGAAACCAGCCATGTTAAATCCCATCCTTAACCAAACTAAAGATATTTACTCCTTGGCTTGGAAACCTGCAGGGGATGATCCTTTATGGGGGTCTCATGGAAGAGGAGGTTATATGGGGGGGAACCCACGCTAAACTTTTGGGGCATCCAGGCCCCTTAAACACCTTACCTGCCCCCTTTGAGAGAACGCCTGGCCTGTTGCCGAGGCCCTTCTGAGGCTGAGAGGTACATCCTTAGCTTGCTTGTGTTGTGTGGATGTGGGACCATCGAGTGGGGAGGGAGGAAGGGCCCAAGTCCAGCCAGCTTACCACCTCACCTGCCAACTGGCAGACCGGCAGTCCGGACACAACTGCCAGCTCCAAATTACCTCTCTTGGCTTTTCAAAACACAACACACAAACTGGGAAGGACTTCTGGCAGGTGTGACCACGTCGTCCCAGCGTCTTCCATCCAATTTGGCCAGTTGACTTGCTGCAAAACCCAACTTTGGTGCCACGAAAGCGTGTCCATCTCTGTAGAACTGAGGCTTAGCGAAAGAATAGCAATAACACTTAGACTTATATACCGCTTTATAGTGTTTTACAGCCCTCTCGAAGCGGTTTACAGAATCAGCGTATTGCCTCCAACAATCTGGGTCCTCATTTGGGAAGGATGGAAGGCTGAGTCAACCTTGGTCAGGATTGAACTGCTGGCAGCGAGCAGAGTCAGTATTGCCTTCTAACCACTGTGCCACCGTTTTTCAAAGAGGGAGGGAAGAAGAAACTGGCACAGTGGTTAGAGCCGTGGTGGCACAGTGGTTAGAATGCAGCATTGCAGGCTGACTCTGCCCACCACCAGGTGTTCGATCCTGACCGGCTCAAGGTTGATTCAGCCTTCCCAGGTCGGTAAAATGAGGGCCCAGATTGTTGGGAGGCAATATGCTGATACCATAAACCGCTTAGAGAGGGCTGTAAAGCACTGTGAAGCGGCATATAAGTTTACTATTGCTATTAAATGACTAGGCCCCAAAGAATGAGGGGGCCAGAGAGCATCTTCAGCACCCACCTAAGGTCACCTTTTGATCGTGGTCCTCCCCCCTCAAGTTTCGGGAAGGAGAAGGACCAGGGGACCATCCCAAAACAAAATTAGCCAGGATAAACCCGGTGGCTGTTCCATGGCTCCCTTTGGTTTCTTGTTTTTTATTTAATGTTTTAGTCATTTCATGTTGTTGCTGTTGTGAACGTGCTGCCTGTGGCAAGGTGCTCGTGTCGCAGGGCGAGGTGGGGCCGGGCTCATCCCTGATCCTGAGGAGCAAATTCTCAAGCTAGCTTTGATTTGCCTTCGTGGTTGGTCTCAACTGCGAAGATCTTCCTCCCCGGGTGCAATTGACGGGCCTTTCCTTCTCTGTGGTCGCTGCGTGTGTTTCATTTCTAAGTGTCCGGCCAGTCGTAATGGGAGGAAGAAGGAACAAAGAGTGGAAGACCCCCTTAGAAAAGTTTTGTATCAGGAGTGCCTACAACAGGGTTCAACCTTGGCAACTTGAAGACTTTCAGACTTCAACTCCCAGAATTCCCCAGCCAGCTTGGCTGGCTGGGGAATTCTGGGAGTTGAAATCCACAAGTCTTCAAGTTGCCAAAGTTGGACGCCAGTGGCCTACATTTAGGTTTCTGGCCAGGACAGTCCAATTTAAGTCCCTCCCCCGGGTTTTATGCACATCACACACGAATGTTGCACTATTGTGACCGCTGTCTGCCATCTTGACTTCCATTTGCCTTGCCTTGTGGGCTCCCCTGCTTTCCATTAACTAGTTCATCTCCAAACCACAGATGGGTTCCAAAGCGGGTCACCCGAACCGGTAGCAAGCCGCTGGTGATGTCACAATGGTGTCATTGACCCGCTTTGGTCGGTGCCAGTCCGTGGGCGCCGACATTTTTTTCCGGGAAGTTTTGGCGGCTTTTTTTTGTTTTGGGCTTTTTGTGCTCTGCTGCTGCTTTGGAAAGGGCCCTCCCACCCGTCCCCGGGTGAAGGCTGTCCTTTATTCTTCGCCCGAAGCACAGCTGATCAGCTCCTCAGCTGTGTTTCGGGCAGCTTATAGTGACTGAGCATGTGCGGACACAGAATTGCAACGGGGGAGCGCGCGCGCGTGTAACCATAAGCCACGCCCACAGAGTGGTAGTGGACATTTTCGGAACCCACCCCTGAGGAGCAACCAACTCGGCTGACAAAATGCCAAGCTCTTGAGCGGGGAGGGGGGATGCCTGGAACAACAACCACACAAAAAGCCCCCACAATAAAAGAGCAGACCTCCCTAGGCAGTCCAGGAAGAGAAGCCTGACCAGGTGTTGGTTTTATTACCTTCCATCAGTAACAAGCTTTGTTGGCATTGTGCAACAATTACACAGGAACCCAAACCACCTTGATAAGACTACAGATGAGTGAAATGTTTGGTTGCACAAGTATCTGCTCCTCTTTTTTTTTTTTTTTTTTTTTTTTTTTTTTTTCATTGTCACAAGTATCTGCTCCTCTTTTTTTTTTTTTTTTTTTTTTTTTTTTAAGAAAAAAAAATATTGTTTCCCTCCAAGTGTTCCCTAAGAGCCGTTGCCTTTGAAGTCAGCAGAATGAGAGAACTCACTCCCGGACAACTCGCAGCAGAACAATTCGACAATTCAATTTAATGATTGGAAATAATTTTAAAAAGAATTTTAATTTTTGTCATTCCCATTTCATTTTGTCCTTCCTTTGACCTCCTTTCTTTTAATAGCAATAGCACTTAGACTTGTATGCCGCTTCATAGAGCTTTACAGCACTCTCTAAGCCAGTGGTTCTCAACCTTCCTAATGCCGTGACCCCCGCCCTGCCGCTGCAACCCCCTCCCCGCGCGCGATGAGGTGACAAAGGGGGCGTGGCACCAGGGGTGAAATGCTCCCGGTTCAAGCGTGCCTGCGGGTCGCCGGACAGCTGGTAGCGACGGAAGCGGGAGACTTCGCCCACCCATCCGGATGCTGCCATTTGGGTTCTTTTACCCTCTGCGCATGCGCAAAGCATTCTGTGCATGCGCAGAGGGTAAAAGAACCCAAATGGCGGCGTCCGGGCGAAGTCTCCCGCTACCGGCTGTCCGGCGACCCGCAGGCACGACCGAACCGGGAGCATTTCACCCCTGCACGGTGGCACCAAGATGGCGGGCTAGCGCACGCGGTGACCCCTGTGAAAGGGTCGTTCGACCCCCAAAGGGGTCGCGACCCACAGGTTGAGAACCGCTGCTCTAAGCAGTCTTACAGCAGGGCTCCCTAACCTCTGGGCCACTGCCTATTCGCAACTGGGCCACGTGAGTGGCGGGCCGGCGTTCACCTGTGTGCACGCAGCTCGACTCGCACAAGTTGAGTTGTACATGCATGTGCGTGCTGGCTCAGGCGAATCAAGCTACGCACACATACGCGCCGGCCCGATGCTCATGCAGCCTAGTTCCCCTCTCCCCCCCCCCCCAACTGGGCTGCCAAGCTGCAAAGTTTGGGGACCGCTGGTCTACAGAGTCAGCATATTGCTCCCCCAACAATGTGGGTCCTCCTTTTACTGACCTCAGAAGAATGGAAAGCTGAGTCAACCTTGAGCCGGTCAGGATCGAACTGCTGGCAGTCAGCAGAGTCAGCCTGCAATACTGCATCCTAACCACTGCGCCACTTCGGCTCTTAATGATTCTATTCTATCATTTCTTTGATATTAGTAATAACTCTTGTCTGGCAGCGAGTTGTCCCACAGCGAGTTGGCCATAGCAAGGTGTCCTAGACCAGGGGTGTCAAATTCAAGGCCCGGGGGCCGGATCCGGCCCGCAGGGTGCTTAGATCTGGCCCATAGGGCCGCCCTGGAAACAGCGAAGGATTGGCCCGCGGGGCCTCTGCCAGTGAAAACGGAGCTCGGGAGTGCCGCAGGTGGCCCTCCCAAGCACTGTTTTCGCTGGCAGAGGGTTGTAGGAGGCCGTCGCAGCCGAAAATGGAGCTTGGGAGCCCGTTTTCACTGGCAGAGCACTCGGGCCGCCACAGGTGGCCCCGACAGAAGTGATGTTGAGCTGGCCACGCCCACCCTGGTCTCCTGAGGTCAAACATAACCCTGATGCGGCCCTCAGTGAAATCGAGTTTGACACCCCCGTCCTACACCCTGAAGGCAGCTTGTAGTCTCACCCAGGCCAACCACATGGGATGCCCCAAGCACTGTGCCAACCTGCAGCCAGGCCAATGAAAATGGATCCTTTGGGGGTGCTTTCTGGGTTTGAGGGAAACGATTGGCACCGTTTCGGCCGCCTGCAGGCTGCTGAGGCTGGCTGGCGAAGGGCTCCGTGTCCATGTGAGGACTTAGCCTACTACACGCATTGTCCCTTCCTCCCGTAGGGAGCCATGAGTTAAGTCTGCTCTGCTGTTTCAAAGAGAGAAGCTCTGGATAGAAGTCACAAACCAGGAATGGGCCAGGAATGGGCGGACGTGCGCGAAAGAGAGAAGGATGAAACCAGAGTGGTCTGCTTCATTGGGGGGGGGGAATTCAGTCCCATGAAAGGAGAGTTTGCAGGCTGGCAGTTTTGACTTGGTAGATGGCTCCCAGATATCTTACCCCAGAGTTCCCCCACATTTCTGGCTTTGTAGACCAGGGGGAAGGGGGGGATGGTTCCATGCGAGCGACTGGCCAAGAGCACACACACACGTGCAGCTCCATTTACTCGAACGGCGCGCACACCGCTCACTTGAATGGAGCGCACACACTCGCCCGCTTCTGACACACATGAGGATGGATGTGCATGGCGCGCGCGCTCTTGCCAGCTGTTTCTGCAACCCTGTTGCAAACCCGTCACGGCCTACCAGTGGGGCCACAGCCCACAGGTTAGGGACCCCTGTCTTAAGACTACCATCACCCCACCCCACCCCACCCCATTCCTCCAGCCAGCAGAACCACAAGAGAGATGCTCTGCGAGGTTTGGAGAGCATCCAAATTGAGGGAACAGTTGGGCCACCTCCTTCCCGCCTCGCATCGCGAGGGTTAACCAGAAGCCAGTTCGACACTCCATCTCGTTTGCGCTGGGACCCTCTTTATTATGCAATTATGCCATCAAATCTTAACAAGCCGGCTGGCCGGGGCGCTTTCCCTGCCCCTTAATGGGCTGTTAGCTGCATTCATGCACCCTCAGGGTCCGAGCAGAAAGAGAGACGCTTGGCAGTGTGTAGCACACCCTCGACAGGCGGCCACCGGTGGGGCCTAATGGGTTCCAGGAAATATTTTGCTGCTTCTGCGAGGGAGAGATCCCCCCACCCCCAAGCTTAGCTCATTAGTTGTCTGGCGCTCACAAACTTTGTTGCGGCTGCTATGTCATGGCGGGAAGCCTTACCGTCTTATTTTCCTCCTCTGTGTTGCAGGGATAACTCCAGCTTCCGAAACACCAAGATCACATTGTGACAAGGAAGTGTAGATGCAACACCAACCAGCTCCTCCTCGGTCCGGCCTGGAGACGGGGAGACCTCGACGCCCTGCAGTCAAAGCTTGCGGGACAGCCTGGACCCTTGTCCCTTCAAGATGGCCTTTACACCCGTGTCAAAGACTGACCTTCCGGCAGCCCAGGGACCTGCCAGGCCGAGCAGGGAAAACTGTCCTCGGCGTTCCTCGGGACCCTTCCCACCCGGCTTCCCTCCGGGCAGCTCCTCTTGTTAAACGCCCACATCTGCCCGGAGGGTTTCCAGTATTATGAGGGTCTCCGCTGCGGCAGAGGCCGTCGGAGAATTGGCACCCCTTCCTCTGCCAATAAACCATTAGGCTCCTAGTTGGTCCTCCTCCTCCTCCTCGCGTCTCGTTTGTGAAATGGGGGTGTGGGAATCTGGTTTAGAAAGGCAGCCGAGCTCGCGTTCTTGGATTTGCAGCAGATCAGACACATGAATGCAAATGAGGGGCCAGGCTGCATTAATTTGGAATTAATTGTCAAGAGCCCTGGTGGAGCAGTGGTTAGAGTGCAGCATTGCAGGCAAATTCTACCCAAAGTCTGGAGTTCAATCCTGAGCAGCTCAAGGTTGACTCAGCCTTCCATCCTTCCGAGGTCGGTAAAATGAGGACCCAGATTGTTGGGGGCAAGAGGCTGACTCTGTAAACCACTTAGAGAGGGGTGGAAAGCACTGTGAAGCGGTATATAAGTCTAAGTGCTATTGCTCTGCCTGCCTGCCTGCCTCCCTTCTTTACATCCTTCCTTCCTCCTACCCTCTTTCCTCCCTCCCTCCCTCCTTCCTTTCTGCCTCCTTTCCTTCCTTCCTTCCTTCCTTCCTTCCTTCCTTCCTTCCTTCCTTCCTCCCTCCCGCCTTCCTCCCTCCCTCCCTCCTTCCCTTCCGCCTCCTTTCCTTCCTTCCTTCCTTCCTTCCTTCCTTCCTTCCTTCCTTCCTTCCTTCCTTCCTTCTTTCCTTCCTTCCTTCCTTCCTTCCTTCCTTCCTTCCTTGGCGGCGCAGTGGTTAGAATGCACTATTGCAAGCAAACTCTGCCTGCAGTCTGAAGTTCGAATCTCACCAGGCTCCAGGTTGACTGAGCCTTCCGTCCTTCCGAGGTGGGTAATATGCTGACTCTGTAAACCGCTTAGAGAGGGCTGTAAAAGCACAGTGAAGCGATATGTAAGTCCAAGTGCTAGTGTTAATTGGTCACAGTTCGAAGCTACAATGGACCCCCCCCCCCAAAAGATGCTTATATCCCAGTTTTGAACTTCCGATGGCCCTTGTAATCACATCATATTTTGGAAGCTTGGCAACCTGTCCACGTTTACAATCATTTGCAGCATCCTGAGTCCCACAGCCACAATTTATGACATTTTTGGGCAGAAACCCAACGTTTACTTCCAGTTTCCAGCAACAAACACCCATTGGCTGAAGTGGGTTCATTTAACGACCACCACTTTCACTTAATGACTGCGGCATTCAGTTAGCAACCATGGTGTTCGCTTAATGGCCCTGCAACAACAGTCAGGAAAATCAGGCACAGTGGCATGGTCACCCACTTAATGACTGGCATGACTTAAACTGTAATTGCGGGTTCATTTTCGGTCATAAGTCGAGGACGAGTTCTAACAGTAAGAATCCAGATGTTCCTCCAGTCCATTAACCAACCAAGGGGATTTGAAAACAACATTTGCCCAAATTTAAAGTACAACCGACAGATGTGTTGGATCACAAGGCCCATAATTCCCTATCAGCTGACTGCCTGGGAGACAAGTCGGTTCCAAGCTTTAAATTCCTGTTGAGGAAGCACTTTCTGCAAACCAGAGAGAAGAGTTGGAAACCAAATATCGTCTTAATTTGCTTTCACTCAGCTTGGGCCACTTCCTGTCCCCAGCTAAGAGCCATTTTGGAGGAGGAGGAGGAAGAAGAAGAAGAAAGAAGAATGAGGGAGGCCAGTGCTAAGCCTGGATTTCAAAAGCCGCCTTGTTGGCAGAGTCCATGACCAGGACGTCGTCATCAGAGGTGGGTTCCTGCCAGTTCGGACTGGCTCTATAGAACCGGTAGCGGGAATTTCCCCCCGCTCGCCGAACTGGCAGCCATGGCCGGCTGGACACAGCCCCGAACTGGCTCTCTCAGCGGCGCCTATGGCACCGCCATCTTGTTTTTTGCTTCTGCGCATGCGTAAAAGCTTGGTTTTTAGCACTGTGCATGCGCGCCCGCGCGGCGCATGAGGAAGCGAACCGGCAGCGAGGTAAGTCAGAACCCACTCCTGGTCGTCTTGACTCCACGTGCCTCAAATTGGCTCTTTAGCCAAATGGTGTTGTGCAATGACCCCACAACATCTGATGGAAACTACTGTAAGTACTTAGTAGCTTGCTGATGCCAGCAGGCCCAAGTCCAGGGGCTGGGGAATTCTGGGAGTTGAAGTTCCCCCTATGATGGCTGGAGAATTCTGGGAGGTGAAGTCCACATATTTTAGAATGAATGAATGAGCTGGAAGGGACCTTGGAGGTCTTCTAGTCCAGCCCACTGCTCAAGCAGGAGAACCTATACCATTTCAGACAAGTGGCTGTCTAGCCTCTTCTTAAAAACCTCCAGTGTTGGAGCACCCACAACTTCTGGTGGCAAGCTGTTCCTCTGGTTAATTGTCCTCACTGTTAGGAAGTTGAGGAAGTTACTCCTTAATTCCAGGTTGCTTCTCTCTTTGATTAGTTTCCAACCATTGTTTTTTGTCCTGCCCTCCGGTGCTTTGGAGAATAATTTGACCCCCTCCTCTTTGGGGCAGCCTCTCAAATACTGGAAGATTGCTATCATGTCACCCCTAGTCCTTCTTTTCTTTAGACTAGCCAGACCCAAATCCTGCAGCCGTTCTTCATATGTTTTAGTCTCCAGCCCTTTGATCATCTTCGTTTTAAAGTTGCCAAGGTTGAGAAACACAGTTCTGGTGTCCCTTATTAAAAGGAACCATTGTCAGAGTTAGAAGAACTCCCTGCGTGTATAGGCTGAGCTCAAGCCAGCAAGTCTTGAGCGAATTTCCTTCTTGTAATTTAAATGTGCCAAGCGTCCTAAAGGCGCTCAGAGCAAAAAGCCATTGATTTTTCTTTCCCCTTTTTATTGCTTATCTATTTGGTGGTGCGTTTCTCCCCGCAGAATCGCACAATCGTTACGCAATTGTAATTGGGGGGTGTGTGGTTTCTTTGCCGTTATTCCCCTGCTCCCTGAGAAACGCCTGACGCATCTCCTTTTTCTGCGACTCAGGCTCCCGGTGACTGATGGAAGGAAAGTGAAGCTTGATCGTTTGTTAACCATGACAAGGTTGGGAGAGGCAGACAAGGAGCTGGGAAAGGGGGGGGGGTTTGCAAGAGACGGGGGGCCAGGCATCCAGCAGTGGGCCAGGTCTAATGTAAGCCACAAGAGAAGAAAGAAAAGAAAGGGGAGGAAGGAAGGAAAGGAGGGAGAGGGGGAGGGAGGGAAGGTAAGGAAGGAAAGAAAGAAAAGAGAAAGAAAGAAAAGCCCATTTAGAAGATGGAGGAATGGTAATATAAGATTATATGATTACTGGGTAAGAGAGAAAGAAAGAGAAAGAGAAGGAAAGAGAAAGAGGAAGATAGAGAAAGAAAAGAAAGAAAGAAAGATGGCCACCACTGAACCTCCCTCCCTCCATCCTGCTCTCTCTAATGCAAGCAACTAAATTAAAAGCAAACTTGAGTCATGCAGCCATCTCTGAAATAAAGTTGCAGGAAAAAATCTCAGAAACGGCTTTGATCAAGGGAGCCGCAGAGTCCCCCCAGCCCTCGTGCTCTTGGGATCAAAGGACCATCGCCTTACCCACCCCAAGACTTTTATCTCTGCTTCAACGGCGGTTCTACTCTTTGTGGTGAAATCTTATCACGAACCAGGAGTAGCTGAATAAAGTAATGAGGGAGATGAAAACTCAGGGTTTTTCATCATTTGTATACAAATATCCTGGCCACCTTGACACGGCATCCTGAGCTCGTTACATTGCAGTGTGCAATCATCACTCAGTTTTGGATCTCCCCTGGATCAGCCCTGGATTGCTTTAGCATCCATTGATTGGGACGCTACGCAACCGAATATACTCAACATCAGGCCAATGAACCCATACAAGGCAGTGGTGAAATCCAAATTTTTTTATTACCAGTTCTGTGGGCGTGGCTTGGTGAGCGTGGCAGGGGAAGGATACTGCAAAATCCCCATTCCCTCCCCACTCCTGGGGGAAGGATACTGCAAAATCCCCATTCCCTCCCCACTCCTGGGGGAAGGATACTGCAAAATCCCCATTCCCTCCCCACTCCTGGGGGAACGATACTGGGTAATCCCCATTCCCTCCCAACTCCTGGGATTTCGACACTGCGTTCTCCAG
>QLTV01000023.1:250781-274778 GCA_003457575.1 Thermophis baileyi | reverse complement strand
GCCCATCCATCCATCCCTACCATATCTATCATCTATCTTTCTCCACACAATATCCATCCATTCATGTCTGTCTGTCTGTCTATCTATCTATCTATCTATCTATCTATCTAATGTACTTGCTCCAAGACTGCAACCCCTAGATAAAAATTGATAAATATCTATTTATTATTTATTTTATTATAAAACACACTACTGAAAAGCAAACATTAAGCTAGGCTTAGACAAAAAAGATTAGCTGTCAGGAAAATTGTAGACAAAGAGAAATAGCTGAATAGCTTACAAGGTAGAGATTTAATTTTATCATCTCTCTCTCTCTCTCATTTCCTCCCACTCCTTCTGGAGATAGATCCACAAACATAGGAGTTGCTGTTGGTTGAAATGACTTTCCTTGAATATTCAACAGGCGATTTCCATTTCTCTTATTTCTAAAATTTCAAATACTTAATTCACTAAATACTTGGAACTTTCTTAATTAATGTTGTAGCATTCACTTTAAGCATCTCAGTGACATATGACTTTTGTTTAATATTATGATTTTCAAACTATAAGGATGGGGTACAGGCATTTGTCTGGCTTTGTCCCTTCCCTTTTCTTATATTCTCAGCATTACATATGTAGAATGTGTACTAAAGCAACAAAGCAAACCTTCCTATAAAATGCTTGTTGCTATTATGTAAGTTCTAAGAGTAAAGTCACAAAAATCTCATCAATCCAAAAATGACTTAATTTTAATTCTAAAAAGACCCGTGAAACCCCTTTTCCTATCTTCCTGATCTTTGAGCAAGGGAGAAGTATTTTTTTAATCAGTAGCCCATTAATGTGGCAAACATTTAGAAATGTATGTTAGAAAGACTAAACTAATAATAATGCTATAAAATCATTGGTTTGATTTTCCATGTTCAAACTAATGACATTTCATTTCCTTCTTTCAAAGACGTTAATTACTTAGAGTTACAGCTTTCTTACTCTTAAGTCATATATTTCAAGCATTCAATCTCATTGTTAGCATGCATATAAATACTATAAAATACTGATTGCTATCACACAAGGATACTAGTGAGTGGGTAGCACAAAAAATGTGCATTTTTTAATTGAGAAAGTACAGCATTTGGTGATGCTTAAGTTTCAGTTTTCCTCTAAGTTTGCTACTTGAAAATTTTACCTTATACTCCCTGCCCCCCTTGGCAAAGGTATATTGTCTAAGTATCCATTTACATTATAAATCAGTTTCAAATAATGAATCATCTTACCTCTAAAAATGATAGAAAATGTATTTATGTAAACAGTAAGAGTTTTCTTTTTGTTTTCGAAATCATATACTTGGATTTTACAAATCACTACATTTGAAAAAAGATGCATAAGAAATATTTTCTTTTTCCAGAGATTGCAATGTGTATGCGTGTTCCAGCACTTATACACAAGCTTCTAGAGCGGATTTCCATTTTTGTATCATTTTAAAACACCAGCCATAAAATTGGCACCTAAGATTAATAATCATTTGAAGTTAATGGCCCTTAGCTGTACTTTGGGACATAAGCTCCTCCCTGGCTGTCATTAAGAACCAGAAAATGTATGCTGCTTAAATCATCCTCATTTACTTAGAGAGCATAGAGGTGCATGTTAATTGGCAAATTATAGGTGACCAAGAATGGGCAGGTGATTGCAAAGATCGCTTACATCAGAACACAATAGTCCAATTTCCTCCTAAGAAAGGTGAAAACAATTCTTCTACCTCAATCAGGTCTACATGACATCTTTGGTATCGCCAATGGGATGTTAACTTTATTCAAATTAATGCAAAAGGATATAGGGTCAGATTAGATAGAATTGCTATTCAGCATTTTTAGAAGCTGATGTTACTAGAAACATTGTCAGCTCCTTTAGAAAAGAAAAACATAACCTCATGGATAAATATACATAAATGTATACACACACTGTATACATGTACTGCATACAGTATGTGTATACATTTAAAAATAAAAAGCCATGTATTATTATTGATGATGATGATGATGATGATGATGATGATGATGATGATGATGATGATGATGATGATGATGATATGCTACGCCTGAAAACCTTGGAAAACAAAGAGGTTTCCCAATCTAATGCTTTATTTTAAAACATTTCAATTGAAGATTAAAGGTTATTTTACTTATGTTGAAGAATTAGAAATTACATTATTTTAAAATTTAATGGATAGAATATACCAATCCCTGCTTGGCGTGCTGTACAGGAATTCATCTAATATTAGTACCATCACATATTAGTACCATATCCTTTCTGATGTATACATCTTAAAGGAGGGGATTCCTTGTCAGAGTCTATATAAGTATAACAGCTAAAGAGATGGGAACAGACAAATTTCCTTCACTGAAATAACTGCTTTGTAAATGGATAAATAATATCTAGTTTAGAATTTAGAATGTGGAGATTTAATATTGTGGGATTAAATTAGCTACAATAGATATAAGTTTCATCATTTCTCAAAAAGCAAGTTATAAAGGAAGCAATGATCTTACAGATTTTGAAAGCTCAATTTATGAATCAGAGGAAAACACTAAAGAAACAGTGTAAAAACGTATGCTAATAGCATCAAAAATATCCATATCTCAAAAATGATAGCAAGCAAACATTCTAGATCTTTGATGTTCTAAAATTATCAGAAATTGTCCTAACTGAAAATTGACACAGACAATGAAAAAAATACTGTGTTTATTCTTACCTCAAAAGCATCACCATTGTTGTCACCTAAACACAAAACATGGTTATTCCAAGAAGCATCAAGAAAGAATTGTGGTTGGAAAAGATTTTCGCACTCTTGCACATTTTAGAAAGTGCACTTCTTGGCCATTTGGGAATTAATTTGGTAAATATTTCTATAAAGTTTAAGATTACAACATTTTCCAGATTGAAACTCTTCCCTTCCATACCCCAGACAAACAAATGAAGTAGTAGTATTTTGATCCAGTGGTTTCTAATCCCAAAGAATTCTGAACTGAACATCTATGTAATTAAGGCTCCTCCCTCTCCAGTTCTGCCACAAGTTTATATACCATTAATTACATTGGAAAGGAAAACTATTTGAAGAAAATTAAAGATACCTAAACTCATATTGAATTTAATGTAATGAATGCACAATTAAGTGCTCAAGTACCATTGATTTAAAGGGACATAAATACAGCTAACTTTGTTCTGTATTGAATACAATCTAGTTAAACTAACTAGATCAGCAATTAACACCATTTAAATCACTTGAAAAGGAAAATTAACACTAAGTATAATGTAAAAGGAGATTAAAATGAAACAGAGACAGAATAATAAGATCTTATGGCAGCTTATGTATCAATATTCGACATATTCTATTTTGTACCACTTACGACACAAATTTCTTTGGGTAACATTTTTTGGCATATATGTTGAATAAATGTTAGATGCACATATACAAAAATGCAGTTATGTGAGGAGGGCTTGCTTCTATTCAAAATGTCTGCCACTGTTGATATGATTAGTGACAAAACACACATTTACCACAGGGCAAAATAATATGGTTGGTTTCCTCAACTTCTCCTATCTTTACAGCATGCTTTCTACCATATTTGGTGTTTTTTTTTTCTTTCAGCAAAATGATGAGAAATTGTGGAATTTTTTCTTGGGAGGACTTTTTTCCACTGCAGCATCCCTGCTATGATATCACCTTCATCTCCAAATCAGAAAGTCCTCTCCCTCCTAAAAGCTTTTAAATACTACTTTTATTTCCCACAGGATATTTTAGGAATGATAGTAGTTATGTATGTACATAGTAATATGTATTTTGGGAATGATAATAGTTATCAGAGGTGGGATTCAGCTGGTTCGGACCTGTTTGGGCGAACCGGTAGTTGCGACCTGCAGGTGGGCCCACCGCTATGCCGTCCTATTTAGCCACATTTTCTAAGCCGCGCACATGCGTGCAAGCTGTGCGTGTGAGCAAAGCGCATGTGCAGAAGGCCGCATACATGTGTGGAAGGCGTGCGCACGAGAGAAGCGAGCGTGTGCGTGCACACACTCACATTTTCGGTGCTGGGCGAACCAGTAGGTAAATTATGTGAAGCCCACCTCTGGTAGTTATATTTTCTATTACTAAGTAACAGTTATATTAAGTATAGCATTTTGAATATTTTGTCATCCAAAAGGCATTTTTAATTTTATTTTAGTGCTGTATGTTCTTCTGAACATTTGGTGGCATATAAATTTAAAAGAATAAATGTCTCAACAAAAAGAATTTGAGGGCCAATGGTTTAGGCCCCAAATTCTGTTTTAGAGAAAAACAATCCTGATATCTAGGAATAATCATTTTATGTATCCCCTTCCTCTTTGTCTATGCCATTGTCTTGTAATTGTGCCTCAGCTCCATACTTTAGCCGCAAGTGAGTGAGATTTGGGCATGACACTATTGAAAAAGTTTGCTTTAGTTTTGGATACCCTCTCCTGAAAATTGTTCTTAATCATAAACGATAAGGTGTCACATTTCTTTTACAGTGTTCAGATTTCAACCACAAACATGTTAGACGTTAATCTGTTTTTCCTTCAATGTCATCATGCATACACTGGACCAGGGGTAGGTTCTAACTTACCTGCTGCCGGTTTGCTTCCTCACGCGCCATGTGGGCGCGCGTGCCTTGTGCGCCACGTGAGCGTGCGCACATGCACAGTACTAAAAACCAAGCTTCTGTGCACGCACAGAAGCAAAAAACAAGATGGTGGTGCCTATGGTGCCACCGAGAGAACCAGTTCGGGGGCGTGTCCAGCTGGCCATTGCTGCCGGTTCGGCGAGTGGAGGGAAATTCCCGCTACCGGTTCTATAGAGCCGGTCAGAACCGGCAGGAACCCACCTCTCCACTGGACCTAGAGTGGTTTGTTTTTCAAACTTTGAATTATTTTCTTCTTGTATTCTATTTAATTTTTGTTGTCTTCAGGAGCCTTTCCTTGCAAACTTCCATAAATAGCCATCTTGTAATCATTCAGATGATGTTCCTTCTTCATTCAGATTTTTATTTCTTCTTATTTGCAACAGTCCTCTGCTATCTCTATATCTGGATATGTATAATCTGTGAATGTCACTTACTGAGTAACTTCATGATGTATGTACTGCATTTTCTTAAGCTTGGGATCAAGATTGACTAGTCAATTATCTCTCCACTATGTTTAATGATAGGGATTGATCAAGTGTTTATTGCTTTAATAATATTTCTGCAATTTTATTGTAGATTTTATAATGTTAACCATTTGGCTTTATGATTCCCTCTTAGTCTTAAGAGCTGTCCAAAGAGTGACTCCTTTGACATGATTTGAACTAATACTCTTAATTTTATCATACAATATACCAGAAGCTTTCATTAATTCTAAATATATGCATCTTTTTTTCAGGTATTATAATTTCTCAGACACCTTCAGGGTTAGGGCAGGTTATAGATATTGTAAATAGAGAAAAAGATAGACAGAAAGTCAAGCCAACAGACAAGTTTTCTGACCTGTTCAAACTTTTCTAGTTCATCTATTTGCATGTGTCCGTATACAAATGTACTTATTTTATACCTTTTATCCTGTCTACAATCTCATCCTCATGCTGGGGCATCATCACTGGAATGTGATTTCAATTTCTTGAAAATGTATTATACTGATTTCCCATATTACTGTTTCGGCCATTGCAATCACTGCAGTTCAGTTCCTGGGATGTAGTAGTGATGTGGAAAATAAATGCTAAATATTCCACCTTTAAAATGCATTTTTAATTTTACAACCTTTTTACATTTTTTAAGCCAATGTAATTGTGCTTCATGCTCATTATGTCATTTTGCAGGAAACCATGAGGCTGATAACCAAACTAATAATGTTATGGTTCATTAGCTAACATGTGAATTAGAGCAAAACCTTGCTTCTTGGCAAGCTTGCAAAAGGTTGATAGGTGAATAAGTAATTATCTTGAGATGAAGGCTGTCAAAGCAGCCTAGACTTTAACCAAGATGCCACATTGCATCTACATAAGCAGAGCAAAGCATCATATCCTGTGAGAATGATTCCTATGTAGTAAGAAACAAGAGCTATTCCTCATGAGCCCATATGGTTTTGTAAGGGAATGAACCCAAACAAAATCCCAGAATAAACTCAGCATGGACATATATTTTGCCCATATTCTATTCTTTCTTCCCACAGGATTATATTCTGCAACTATGTTAACGCTGGGTTTTATACAATAAGCTAGCACTCTGTGGTATATGATCAGAATCTGGTTAATTATATATTGGGTAATTAGAGATTTTCACCTGCTAAGAATGCTTATTTTTTAAAAAATGATTTTGAATAAGCAGATATTTCTTTTTTATTAGGCTTTTGGTATGGATTGTGAATGATTATTGGGTTGCTTTTGGTAGGCAGTTGCTGACTTAGGACAACAAGTATTTGTTTTTAAATGTGCTACCTACCTACCTCTTCTCCAAAATGTTGAATTCCTCCCCTAAAAGCAATAAAGTTATCATTATAGCACTATGGCAAATTTTCTTTGTCTTGAATAAGTTATTACCTGACACTCTTGATTCCACTTAAAACCTTATGGAACACAAAAACATGGAGGGATATCTTTCAGGCATATTTATTTTTGACCTCTGGCTAAGTATGTGACCTTATTATATTCTGCTGGCTTCCCATGGTTGAAAATACAATAGTGATACCTTCTAAGTGTGCTGTGCATAATTCCAAGATGAGACTTCCATATAAGTAAATGTTTAAATTAGTTTATCTTGTGATCTTTAAGTACTGACTGGACAATCAGAAGCTTTTCAATGTAGATAACATATTGGTACTTTTACTGGTTTGGTTCAGAATTGGTGGATTGTATCTTATTTCAAAGGATGCTATGGGCAATCTGCCACTTTTATAGAATTTTGGACTTTTCTAAATTGTCCTGTTATGGAACTGTTTTATTTGGTTCCTTAAAACTTTCTTAGGTAAGTTAGTCTCTTTTTATTTGCTTAGCTCTATTAATTAATTATTTCCCACTTCTGTCTTAATAAGGTGTTATGTTTCTGTTATACAGTTATAACATGTTATATAAGTAATCACTTGTAGTCATTAACTGGTAAGTGATTCTTAGATTATGCAACTATTGATTGAATTATTTTTCCAAAGCAATCTAAGTAAATCCAGAGGTGGGAGTAACAATTTAGGGCTACAAAACTGGCCCCCAAAAGGCAGTCTTTTGTGGATACTTTTGCATTGCTTACTCCAACTGCTGCTCCTTGTAATACCTCCCCCCCCCATGAGCTGGGGATGAAGGAAACTATCCTATAGAAGTATCAATAATTATTCAGTAAAGTTTTGTTGATTGATTTTGTTGATTGATCTCTCATTCCTTCCTTCTTCTGTATCTGACCTGCAGCCATTTCATCAGGAACACAAGCATTTTTTTAATTCTCCTGATCTGAGTATTTATAGAAGACAATAGGTATTTTTCTGTTACAGCACACAGATATATCTTCTTCTTCTGTAATTAAAATTTAGGATTGTTTTTGCTATTTACAGTTGTTTATCCATTTTCCTGAAGATTAGCCCTATTAATTTCAATATCAAGTTATAACACTTGGAAGAGTTTTAAAAAGAATTAAGAGTGGAAAAGATTTTTGTCTGGCTGATTATTGTTATCATTTATTTGACTGAGAAGAATAAAAGCTGCTATTGTAATTTAATAAAAAACATTAAATACAGTATTACATATCTAGCATGACCTGCACAAAGCATTGTTAATATTATTGGAATTATGACTGGTTCCATAGCATCAAATTTGTATTTGTACAAGGTACTAGCAGGTAAAGGTTCATAGACAATAATCTTGTAGAGGTAGAAGTGGAATGATAATCCAGCAACTGGGATATTACTCCCTAATGTCATAAGTAATATTCTCTGTAAGCTGCCCAGGGTCGTATGTTTGAGATGGGTGGCCATGTAAATTGAATTAAATAAATACATCTCCCTTGGAAAAATATGTAATTAACATTATTTCACCTTTCTGTAGGGAGCAAGAGTTTCTTCCCCTTCCTCAAGAGACCATGGGTGAAAAAGAGTGCCCAATCTTTAAGCCATCAATCATTCAGATTTCTGTTATTTGTGTTCTGAAAGAAGTAGAAACTTGTGAAATACTATAGTACTAGATTTCCTTCATGTTTGGTGGTTACAGTAGAAATCCTATCCCATTCTTCTTTCTCAATAAAATGCTTTCTGAATTTCCACTTTCCCTTAACCACAGTCATCAATTAGCGACTTGCCGTTATCCCATATTACCTCAATTAACAGAGCAAATGTGGAATGAGCAGGATGTAAATCAATTCTCCATGTAAGCCAGTATACCTTGCAGATTGAATTTTCATGACCAATTTATAATCCCCAAAGCTTTTACAGTAAAAATGATTTCTTCTTCTTAGGAAATGTGGTAACAGTATAAAACATGCACACTTTAAATATATTACACAGATTCTGCTAAATCAGACCCAAGACTTCTCTAAGTCAACAATCTGTTTCTGGAAGAGTCAACCTGGTATTTAAGAGAAACTGGTTTTCAATTGTTTCTGTCCATCACACACGCTCCAACAAAATTGGCATATTCCAGATCCATTCTTTGATATATCATCTGATGGGATTTAGGAGTGAGCCTTGTCTGTTATGGCACTAGCCCTGAGGCTCAACTGACGAGGAACATTTTTGAAGACTTGGCTGTGTCCTCAGGTATTGGGTTAGGATGTTAGATGACCTTGTCCTGGGAGGTGTAGTAAATATTGGTGTGCCATGACTGGGCTTTGTTGTTGTTGATTTTGGGATTGGGAGCATTGTTTTTTATTATGTTCGCAATCCAGACTCATATTTTTGCTAATTGGGTAATTATATAAATCCTTAAATTAAATTAAAATTATTCCCCAAAATGGAACATGAATTCTGTGGGGATCACTGTCCTACTTACCGTATATACCTGTGTCATTCAGTTAGCAGACTATTTTTGGCCTAGGGATTCCAATGAATTTGATTTTGGATTTTTTTGCATTATAAATTTGTGAGTTGCCTCCACATAAAGCTCTCTTACACAGACTTGGCCTCAAATGTGTTTGTGTGGCTTTTGACAATGAATTGAACCTGTATTTATTTCCTTGATTCAACCAAGATATATACTCTATTTATCATATATGCACCTCCACTTTCTCTTTTGATGAATTGTTCTTATGAGCAGAGTAGATGTCATTGAAAGGCACACATACTCATATATATAAAAGTACTTCTTATTGACCCTAAGAACTGTTAATCCAAGAAAGAACTAAGCAAATCACAACTGTTCCACATCTCAAGTGTTATTATATCTCCTATTGCATGATACAGCTCAGCAAAACTCTTCTGAGAATTGGCAGCTACTTGAGCTATTTCATATGAATGAACGTGAAAATCTGTATCTGCCACAGCAGGCACAAAGGCTGTTTCCCATAGGCTTCTCAAAGTAATACATTCCTTTACTATAATTCCATTTCCTCCCAATATTTTGAGCAAAGGACAATGGCTAAAGAATAATCTATTGCTCAAAGTCTTCCTTTTCTTGCTGCAACTAAGCCATAGTACTCCTGTACTCCTGTACTATGTAACCAGATAAGATGATCTCAGCTTGATGAAAGGAGGTCAGTCTTTATCCTTCTCAGTCTTAACTCTGTGCTGCAAATCCTTGGCAAAACTTCCTTGGCTTAATCTCCTTAAAAAGAGTCCCACTCCACAGTGACTTCCTTGTATGACTAAAAGTTATTACCATATGCTATATTTTTGCTTCTGTGCTATCATACTATTATGGTCATCACTCCTTACTGGTTCTATCATCACCAGTAATATGTCTCATTTTGCAAATGAGTGGATTTGTAAGAACTTAATTTTCACTTTTTTTTCCGGGGCGAGTGGGGGAAGAAGAAGGAAATACGTGCACTTTTATACCTGGCATCTGAGAGACTTGGTTATTATGAAACTTCATGATTAATATGTTCACTAAGGGTATCCTTCTGAAGTTCTGAAGCTCAGCTCACAGAGGTCTGGTGGGCACATATAATTCCCCCCCACACACACACACACTACATTGATCCCAACTGTAAACTATTCTTCACTGGTTGCTTTTGGAGGTGTCACGTTATAGAGGAATAAGTTTATTTCCTCTTTTTCTTCTGAAATATTTAACCTATTTTAAAGGTAACTTAAGACAGCATTATCACAAGTCAGCTGTTGACAATGCACTGGATAAGACTACAAGATTGAAAAAACAATGTACTTTGCAATTTTTTGCAAAAATAATAATCTCTGTACCAAAAGGTCAGCTTTGTTGATCTATATCTCTCCTGGCAGTTTTTCTCATGTTCCATCATACTCAGCTTTTAAGTTGCTTTACAGAATATTATTGATTAATTTAATCTGATTTGATTTATATCTCACCTTTGGACTGGGGCTCAGATATTGTTTACTGTAGGAAGAATTATAATGTTTTAGATAGACTTTTACTCTGATCCAGATTAGCTATACATAAATATGTTAATTACCACTTTTTAACAGATCTGATTTTTTTTGTAAGTTGTTAGCTAGAGTATGAGAACGAAGATGAAGAAAGAAAAAAATAGAGTGAAATGAAATGAATTTTCCCCATTTCATCTCTATCACTTAAGTTTATTTAATTAATCTTTATTCTATTCCTTCTCATATATTATGTTCCTAGCCTGTGGACAATCATACTGAACATGGTAATCATATGGTTACTGAACATAGAAAGCTTTTCAGAAAAAGGAACTGGTATTCTTCATTTAGTACCACTCACATGATTGAATATATTGGATTTCAACATTAGACTTTTGAAAATACCTCTTTTTTCTAAAAAGAAAAAAAATATTTAATTGAAATTATTTTAATTTGTTATTCCATTTATAAGGAAATTTGGAAGTTTCTTTTTTAAAAGTTCTTTTATCAAAACTGCAAGTGAGAAGTTTGGAATAGTTTGAAAAGCAAGATGATTTTTCTGTTCTATCACGGAGGCATCCCCAAAGTCTGGAGAGTATAGCGGAAATGTAGATTTGTCACCTTAATGGGTCATGAGCCAGTGATTGGATGTCCTGATGACATTGCACTGAATGTTCATTTCTGATCCAATCATTACTGCCAGGTGTCCACCAGGGGTGGGTTCTAACTTACCTTGCTGCCGGTTCGCTTCCTCCAGCGCCGCATAGCTGCACCTCATGGGCGCGCATGTGCTTTGCGCGTGCGCATGTGCAGTGCCGAAAAATCTGAAAAAATTCCAAAAAAACCCCAGAAAACAAGATAGCGATGCATGCGCAGTGCTGGAAACTTGGCTTCTGCGCATGCGCAGAAGAAGAAGAAGAAGAAAAAAACCCGGGAAAAAATTCAAAAAAAAAATATCCAAAAAAAAGCCCAAAAAATGGCGGCACCCATGGACCGGCACCGACCGAAACGGATCCGTGACATCACACTCTGCTTCCGCACATGCAAAAAAGAAAAAAAATCCGGAAAAAAATTCCATTTTTTTAAAAAAATTCAAAAAAAATTCAAAAAAAAAATTCAAAAAAAAAATGGCGGCACCCATGGACCGGCACTGACAGAACCGGTTCCATGACATCACCTTGATGTCACCAGCGGGTCGCTACCGGTTCGGGCAAACCGGTCCGAACCGGGAGGAACCCACCTCTGGTGTCCACCCAAGGAAAATGGGTGGAAGGAAAAAGATGAATTACTTTGCACTTGTTCACAGCAAGATATGAGGATTCAATATTTATGACTTACAGGTATAGGTAATTCCCAGTTTATGCCAGAGTTACAATGGATCTCTCAGAGCTACCTAATTTATACTGTAGTCACATGATCACATTTTGGGCACCTGGCAACTGGTCCACATTTGGAACAATCTCCTAGCTGAGGGATCCCTACCGTTTTGGCCTCCAGAGGGCTGTGAAGGCCTGATTTTCCTCCCAGGCATTGGACTAGGATGGAAGCTGAACTGGAACGCTGTTTGACTGATGCCTAGGGTGGGGTGAGGGTGTTTTTGTTTTTAGTTACTTTTTATGGATTGTTGTGAACTGTCTAAAGTAATTATATGATAGGCAGTCATATAAGTACTGCAAATAAATAAATGATTGATTGATTGTTGTGCCATAAGTAAAAATGGAATTATCATGAAACTCCCTTTCATTGTCAATTCTGTTACCTGAGTTCTACAGAATATCATTGAATGCAAGATTTATTTTGTTTGCCAACTCATGAGTGCTCTAGCTAAAGACTTATCTATAAATGGACAGCTGATTTTTTTCATGTTCTCCAAAGAAGAAGATAACGACAATGGCTAAAAAGTGTTTAATTTCTACTTTTTAAAACTCTTCCAGGACACCAAACAAAGTGCTAACCTTCTTTACTAATGAGACTGTCATTAGGTATATTTTCTCCTTTCCTTATTGTAATAATAATATGCTTATTATTTTCTCCTGTCCTGCATTTTGATAAAAGCAAAGTAATTTACATTTTGCTAATTACAATATCAGGCTCATGGTTTCTAAAATATCATTTCTAAATATCAATTTCTTGCATGTGTTTCCCTTTATTTAAAAAAGCTTTTAACTTCTTTTAAATTCTATACCTAGCTTATCATCAGGCTGCATAATGAGACAAAAAGAGTGGCCCATTTCCAGCCTTCACTGTGTGTTAATTAAAGGATAGGATTGGAAGATAAGAAATTGCTGTAAAGGTTCAACTGATTCCAGGGGCAGAAGAAGCGAATGTTCACAGTCCTTCATAAGAAATTGACCATTCATGAAATAAACTTGGCTGTTACTTACAGAACACACACTGCACAGATTAGAAATAAAAAATGTGAATGCTTAGTATTTTATATTATAGAGTTTGTAAGCAGCCATTCCTTGCAGCAAATAAGAGATTAGAAACAAAATTCTGATTAAACATGGCCACGCTAAGCACCCCCTGGAGTCCACAAACAACATTTCTCTCTGATTGTACTCAATATATCATAACAAAACATACCATGAGCTCTATCTTTTGCAGGAAGCAAGGCTGTGGTGAGTTTAGGAAGGAAAACAAATATCAATTTTCAATTTCAAAAATTGAAACACTTTATTTCTGTCTCTGTGACCTTGGAAAAGGAAATCTAGTCTATCTTGTGGGCTAATGAGAATACAGACCAAATGAACTAAGGGAATAATTAATAGCTACTTTATCTCTGATGCAGTATTCCTAAGAGAGAAAAAAATATAGAGGGTCAACTCTTCAAGATCTTGTCTTTTATTCCTGATTCAAGAAAAACTTGAATTAATGGTAAACAAAGCAATGTTGAAAGAAGTATATAGTTTGATTTAGTGGTTAAGGTGTTGTCCTAGAAACAAGAAGACTGTGAGTTCTAGTCAGTGGTGGGTTGCTACCGGTTTGCCCCGGTTTGGGTGTAGCGGCGGCAGCGGGAGGCTCCGCCCACCCGTCCAGACATCATCACAGACTATCTGCGCATGCGCAGAAGGTTCTGCGCATGCGCAGAAGCACCACATGCACGCGCGTTCACAGTTCCGAACCGGTAGCAAAGGTAAGTGAAACCCACGCTTGGTTCTAGTCCAACCTTAGGCACAAAAGTTGACTGGGTGATTTTGAGCCAGTTACTTTCTTTAGACAAAACCACCGCACAGGGTTGTTGTTGAAAGGAAAATAGGAGCAGGAAGTTTTATATATGTTCACTGTGTGCATTTTTACATATAAAGTAATAAAAGTTTGATTTAAAAAAATCAGAAAATAAGTTTCTAAAGTCTAATTCATAATACACATTTTAATCAAATATTATTTCAATAATTTCATTATTCAATTGTTTCAATAGAAAAAACTAAAAGAGAAAATAGTTCAGTTCCAATGTTAAAATGGGTTAGTGTTAGGCCTCTGTGAATTCAGACCGAAATATGGACATCGGCAACGAATTTGGAGCACATGGGTATGTTTAGGAGGGCACTGATTTTTTGAGTATGGCTTATCTACATTTCCTGGTAAAATACATGGAAAAATCCCATTGGGGGGGGTAAATCCACTTAGGGTTAGGATTAGGCCTCCATGAATTCAGACAACAAAATGGATATCGGCATTTCTTTGTAAAATACATGGAAAAATCCTTTTTTTTGGGGGGGGGGGTAAATATACTTAGGGTTAGTGTTAGGCCTGTATGAATGGACATTGCCAAAGAATTCGGAGTGCATGGATATGCACTTACTTTTCGAATCTGGCTTATATACATTTCCTGGTAAAATACATTGGAACATCCCATTGGAGTATAAATCCACTTAGGGTTAGGGTTAGGCCACCATGAATTTGGACTGCAAAATGGACACTGGCAATGAATTCAGAAAACATGGGTATGTTTAGGAGGACACAGAGTTTTCGAGTCTGGCTTATCTATATTTCCTGGTAAAATACATGGAAAAATCCCATTGGGGTAAATACACTTAGGGTTAGGGTTGGGCCTGAATGAATTTGGACAACAAAATGGTCATTGAAAACAAATTTGGAGCACATGGGTATGTTTAGGAGGCCACTGACTCTTCGACTGGTTTATGTAGATTATCTGGCAAATTACATTGAAAAATCCATTTAGGGTATTAAGCCTCCATAAATTCGGACACCAAAATGAACATCAGCAATGAATTCGGAGTGCATGGGTATGTTTAGGAGGCCATTGACTTTTTGAGTGTAGCTTATGTACATTATCTGGTAAAATACATGGAGAAATCCCACTGGGGTAAATACACTTAGGGTGAGGGTTAGACCTCTATGAATTCAGACAGCAAAATGGTCATCGCCAACAAATTTGTAGCACATGGGTATGTTTAGGAGTCCCCTGACTTTCCGACTCTGGCTTATGTAGATTATCTGGCAAAATACATGGAAAAATCCCATTGATGTGTAGCAACAGCAATAGCACTTAGACTTATATATGGCTTCATACGGCTTTACAGCCCTCTCTAAGCGGTTTAGAGAGTCAGCATATTTCCCCCAACAATCTGGGTCCTCATTTTACCAACCTCGGAAGGATGGAAGGCTGAGTCAACCTTGAGCCGCTCAGAATTGAAATCCTGGAGTGAACAGTAAGTTAGCCCTGCAGTGCTGCATTCTAACCACTGTGCAACCATGGCTCTTAGGGTGAGGCCTGTTTGAATTCAGACAGCAAAACGGTCATCACAAACAAATTTGGAGTGCATGGGTAGGTTTAGGAGGCCACTGACTTTAAGATTCTGGCTTGTCTACATTTCCTGGTAAAATACATGTAAAAATCCCATTGGGGTGTAAATGCACTTAGGGTTAGGGTTACGCTCCATGAATTTGGACAGCAATATGGACATCAGCAACAAATTTGGAGCACATGTATATGTTTAGGAGGGCACTGACTTTTCGAGTCTGGTTTATCTACATTGCCTTGTAAAATCCATGGAAAAACACGATTGGGGGTTTAATCCATTTAGGGTTAGGGTTGAGCCTCCATAAATTTGGACAACAAAATGGACATCGGCAATAAATTTGGAGCACCCTAACCCTAAGTGGATTTAACCCCCAATGGAATTTTCCTTGTATTTTGACAGATAATCTACATAAACCAGACTCGAAAATCAATGTATAATTTTTGAGTATGGATTATCTACATTTCCTGGTATAATACATGGAAAAATCCCATTGGGGGATAAATCCACAGGGTTAGGTTAGGCCGTATGAATCCCAACCACAAAACGGACATTGGCAATGAATTCGGAGTGCATGGGTATGTTTAAGAGGCTATTGACTTTTCAAATCTGGCTTATCTACATTTCCTGGTAAAATACATGGAAAAATCCCATTGGTGAGTAAATCCACTTAGGGTTAGGGTTAGGCCTCCATGAATTCAGAAAGCAAACTGGATGTCACCAATGAATTCAGAGCACATGGGTTTGTTTAGGAGGCCACTGACTTTTCGAGTCTGCCTTATATATATTTCCTGATAAAATAGATGGAAAAATGCCACTGGGTGGCAAATCCACTTAGGGTTAGGGTTAGGCCTTTAATGAATTCAGACAGCAAAATGGATATTGCCAATGAATTTGGAGTGCATGGGTTTGTTTAGGAGGCCACTGAATTTTCGAGTCTGCCTTATCTACATTCCTGGTAAAATACATGGAAAAATCCTATTGGGGGGTAAATCCACTTAGGGGTAGAGTTAGGCCTGCATGAAATAGGACAGCAAAATAGATATTGCCAACATATTCGGAGTGCCTCATAAACATACCCATGCACTCCGAATTCATTGCTGTCCAGTTTGCTGTCCCAATTCAAATTGGCCCAAAAATCGGCCTGAAATCGGCCTTAAAAAAGGCCTGAAAATGGCTCAAAAAAGGGCCTGAAAATGGCCGAAAAAATGGCCCGAAAAAAGGCCTGAAAATGGCCTGGAAAATGGCCTGAAAAATGGCCTGGTTTTTGGCCATTTTTCAGGCCATTTCAGGCCATTTTTGGGGCCGTTTTTTGCCTGAAAAATGGCCAAAACCAACCCAAAAAGTGGCCCAAAAAACAGTCTGAAAAATGGCCCGAAAAATGGCCTGTTTTGGGGGCATTTTTGGGCTGTTTTCAGGCCATTTTTGGGCTGTTTTCATGCCATTTTTGGGCCGATTTTAGCTGGAAAAACGGCCTGAAAATGGCCCGAAAAATGGCCTGAAAACAGCCCAAAAATGGGTGGGGGTGGGGCTAGCCGGTGGTCTGATTTGCCAGTTCTCCAAACGGCACAGAATCGGAACAACCAGTTCAGGCGAAGTGGTCCGAACCGGCAGCAGCCCACCTCTGGGCCTAACCCTAAGTGGATTTATTCTGCAATGGGATTTTCCCATGTATTCTAGCAGATCATGTAGGTAAGCCAGACACAAAAAGTCAGTGCCCTCCTAAACATACCCATGTACTCCGAATTTGTTGCTGATGTTCATTTTACGGTCCGAATTCATACAGGCGTAACCCTAACCCTAAGTGGATTTACTCCCCAAAGGAATTTTTCCATGTATTTTACCAGATAATCTACATAGGCCAAACTCGAAAAGTCAATGCTAAACATACCCATACACTCCAAATTTGTTTCCGATGTCAATTTTGCTGTCCAAATTCATGGAGACTGAACCCTAACCCTAAGTGGATTTGTTCCCAGTAGGATGTTCCCATGTATTTTACCAGCAAATGTAGACAGGCCAGGTTCTAAAAGTCAGTGGCATCCTAAGCATCCACCTGGTCCCCAAATTTGTTGGCGATATCCATTTTGCTGTCTGAATTCATGGAGGCCTAAACCTAAACCAAATTTCTTGATGATGTCTATTTTGCTGTCCAAATTCATGGAGGACTAAACCTAACCCTAAGTGGATTTGCCACCAATGGGATTTTTCCATGTATTTTACCAGGAAAAGTACATAAGCCAGATTCGAAAAGTCAGTGCGCTCGTAAACATACCCATGCGCTCTGAATTCGTTGCAAATCTCCATTTTGCTGTCCAAATTCATGGAACCTTAACTGTAACCCTAAGTGGATTTACCCCCCAAAAGGATTTTTCCATGTATTTTCCCAAGAAATGTAGATAAACCAGACTCGAAAAGTCAGTGGCCTCCTAAACATACCCATGAGCTCCGAATTCATTGCTGATTTCCATTTTGCTGTCTGAATTCATACAGGCCTAACCCTAACCTTAAATGGATTTATACTCCAATGGGATTTTTCCATGTATTTTCCCATGAAATGTAAATAAAGCTGACTCGAAAACTCAGTGCCCTCCTAAACATACCCATGAGCTCCGAATTCAGTGGCAATATCCATTTTGTTGTCCGAATTCATCAAGGCATAACCCTGACCGTAAGTGCATTTACTCCCAATGGGATTTTTCCATGTAATTTACCAGGAAATGTAGATAAGGCTGACTCGAAAAATCAGGGCCCTACTCACCATACCCCCATGTGCTCCAAATTCATTGCCGATGTCCTTTTTGCTGTGCTAGAAACCAGAAGACTTAACCTTAGTGGTTAAGGTGCTGTCCTGCTGTTGTGCTGGGTGATTTTGAGCCAGTTACTTTCTTCAGACAAAACCACCTCACAGTGTTGTTTTGGAGAGGAAAATAGGAGGAGGAAGGAGTTTCATGTATGTTCACTGTGTTACTTATAAAGTAATAAAAGTTTGATTTAAAAAAATCAGTAGATAAGTTTCCGAGTCTAATTCATAATACACATTTTAATCAAGTCATTTTCAATGGGAAAAAGTAAAAGAGAAAATAGTTCATTTCCAAGGTTAAAATGGAATCTATGGTGTTTTTTTTGGGGGGGGGGTTGTGTCATGAAGCTAAATCTGTATATTCTAAGGCTTAATAAGTTTGAGACAAGTATCCTGAATATAACAATTATTCCATTTGTGAAAGAGACATTAAAAATAACATAATAACATAACACTGGTCCGATGCAATGAAAGTCTGTGGGAATACTTGCAATCCCAGTTGATGATGATTGCAGAGCTTGCTAGACAGGTAAGGGCAGTGATAGTACAATATCAGGACCTGGGACAAGTCACTGTGGAATTTAGTGGCAAGGTTAAGATGAAACACCAGTAGAATTCAAACTAGGCAGCCTGTTGTTGAAGCAAAGTGACTTATATTGGATGAGACAATTTGTTGAGAGGAGCTGTCATTTCTTTTCATCCTGAATAACACATAAGACAGCAGTTGAAATATTCTCAAGGGAAAGGGAACTGTTCTTGTAAAAAGGGACTGGCCCCACTACAACTAGAAAACATAATTGAAACATGATGCAATTAGGGGGCAGGGAGGAGAAGTAAAGCAAAGGTGAAGTATGTAATAAATTCATTTTTGACAAGCAAATTCTAGAGTGACTGTCAACTTCATTAATACATTTATTAAGATAGCCTTGTACAGCCTTTGTCAAAATTTGCCAGAACTAATATAAAGGCCAATATAGTTATTTATTGGAAAAAAATTTTTTTTAAAGGTTCAGGAAATAGATACTTCTTTGCAGATTAGGGTGCACATCTAGCACCCAGATCTAAAAATTACCTAGCCTCAAGACCTGTTGTAGTTCAATCTGAATTATTGGACTTTCATCCTTTTCATTATCAACAATAAAAATACTTACATATATCATTGACATGTTGATGTTTCTTCAGTCTAACCCCTTCCTCACCAGCCTCCAGAGCAGTGGTGAAATCCATTTTTTTTACTACCGGTTCTGTGGGCGTGGCTTGGTGGGCATGGTGTGGCTTGGTGGGCGTGGCTTGGTGGGCATGGCAGGGGAAGGATACTGCAAAATATCCATTCCCTCCCCACTCCAGGGGAAGGATACTGCAAAATCCCCATTCCCTCCCCACTCCTGGGGGAAGGATATTGCAAAATCTCCATTCCCACCCCACTCTGGGGCCAGCCAGAGGTGGTATTTGCCGGTTCTCCGAACTACTCAAAATTTCCACTACCAGTTCTCCGAACTACTCAAAATTTCTGCTACCGGTTCTCCAGAACCTGTCAGAACCTGCTGGATTTCACCCCTGCTCCAGAGTCTATACTTATGTTTTAAAAAAAACAAAGTGGAAAAAGAAACTGTGTGGTGTGCTATGGAATTAATACTATAGGACTAAGGGAATGTAATCACACCCAAGCACTGTTTTCTAAAACGAACCCTTCATTTCCGGTCAAAACATTTTTCCTGTTTTAAATCACCCAAATAATACAGCAAAACATCATGATTGTGTTGCATGAAATCATTCAAAATAAGTAGGATTGCATTCCCATTGGCATAAGAATTTGCAAGATGGGTTGGGGCAATTAAGAAAATATGTCATCTAACAAATGTTGTGACTTCTTTATATTAATTGGGAAGCAATTATAGATTTGACAATAAGATCTGGATCCATACAGACCTCTTTCTGCCTGGTCATATAACCGTCTCTCTGATGTGTTTAAACCCCTTCTACAATCAGGATGTTTAATGTTTGCTAGGTTGTGGCATCATTATTTTTAAGCTAGGCAATTGATGCACTATTCCCATAAATACATTAAAGTTAAAAAGGATTTTCCAAATTAGAAGTCTTCCATAGCAGTTCAATAGCCACCCAGAGTCCTTCGGGAGTTGGGCGGCATATAAATTTTATTAAATAAATAAATAAATAAATAAAATAAAAAATGAAATTCACATGAAAATGTTTGAAGATTTGGACCAAAAATGCAAAAAAGTCCTGTTACAATTGGGTCAATTCATTTAAGAGTCTGGGGAGTGGTGATTAGAGGACCTTGGAAAGACAAGGTGGGTTATATTTTTAGAAACTAACTGCTGACTGCTGCTGTTTGATGACCTTGCTGCACTTGTTGGTAGGTTTTCCTCAGCTCAATGATATTCATAATCTCCTTGGTCCACTACTGTTTCCATATCATTGACAAATACTGCTAAATCAAAATGAGCAATAAAAACTCTTAATTTGCCATGAGAAATGAACTTTATGAAAGATAAGTTATTTTAATAGGCAACATGTGAAAAAGAAAACACACTTGATAATGATTTTGGTTATAGTTATACAACTGATAGATTATTTGGTTATTCTAGCACCCAACACTAAGTTACCTTTAATTTCTAAGTGACATTAACAAGCTTTGAATCCCTGTCTAGTGTGAGCATTCCAAATTTTGTATACTCCTAAATTAGTTATTTGGTGACCTCTTCTTGATGATAGGATGTAGATCTGGCCTTGGGAAGGGGGAAGAAGAAGTAGAAGGGACAAGTGAACTCTTAAGGAAGGAGATAAGTTTATTCACTCCTGAGAAAGTGAAAGAAGTAAGGAAGAAGTTCAAAAAACCCTACTTTGATTTTGTTTGTATATGACAGGACAGAAAGACATTTTGACCAGTTTTCAGTATTCTGTTATTTTGTTGTTGTTAATTGAGAAGTCGTGTCCAACCCATTGCGACCCCATGGACAACATTCCCCCAGGCCTTCCTGTTCTCTACCATCCCCCAGAGTACATTTAAGCTCACACCTACTGCTTCAGTGACTCCATCCAGCCACCTCATTCTCTGTCGTCCCCTTCTTCTTTTGCCCTCAATCATTCCCAGCATTAGGCTCTTCTCCAGTGAGTCCTTCCTTCTCATTAGGTGGCCAAAGTATTTGAGTTTCTGTTATTTTATCCTAGAATAATAGAGAGCATTCCTGGAATTCCTCCTGAGAATGTTTCTTGATTTGTGGATCTCAAAGGCTGACATGACTTGAATTACAGATCCCACAATGCCATTTGCTGAAGATACTGACTGCAGCTCATGGGAGTTGAAATCCAAAACTTTTGAAGAACAATAGATTGGCTATATTAGAATTAATATTCGTAGTTCTACCATGTTTCCTCCTTTACCTGAAGGTTTCCACCTATATGAAATTTATTTTTAGAAGCCCATTCTCAAGGCATTTTATTGTGTGCTCTATTCTTTCCTTTCCTTCTTTCCTTTCCTTTCCTTTCCTTTCCTTTCCTTTCCTTTCCTTTCCTTTCCTTTCCTTTCCTTTCCTTTCCTTTCCTTTCCTTTCCTTCTTTCCTTTCCTTTCCTTTCCTTTCCTTTCCTTTCCTTTCCTTTCCTTTTTCCTTCTTTCCTTCTTTCCTTTCCTTCCCTTTCCTTCTTTCCTTTCCTTTCCTTTCCTTTCCTTTCCTTTCCTTTCCTTTCCTTTCCTTTCCTTTCCTTTCCTTTCCTTTCCTTTCCTTCTTTCCTTTCCTTTCCTTTCCTTTCCTTTCCTTTCCTTTCCTTTCCTTTTTCCTTCTTTCCTTTCCTTTCCTTTCCTTTCCTTTCCTTTCCTTTCCTTTCCTTTCCTTTCCTTTCCTTTCCTTTCCTTTCCTTTCCTTTCCTTTCCTTTCCTTTCCTTTCCTTTCCTTTCCTTTCCTTTCCTTAGCTTTTACTAAACATTAGATAGCATTGTTTCAAATTGCTGATTTGGCGCTTTGTTCCTTACTTTTATTCTAATTTTTATTTAATAATATCCATTGGTATTATACCAGCACTGATACTTTTCAGGGCTCCTATGTCTTAAATGAAATTCTTCTTTCTGCTGGCTTAGTCATTTTTATTATTTTCTTATTTTGATGCATCTAACTAGAAATTAGTAAATACTTTCCCATTTAGATAATCTTTCTGAGAATTATGCCACATCTATTTCACTTTCTATGCGGCTTGAATTATTTATTTGCTCTCATTTACAAATAACCATAAAAAGGGGGGGGTGCAATTTGAAAGAAAGGGGAAAGAGGAAGGGAAAGTATAAAGAAGTTTACATCTCTGGCAAAAGATACTTAATATGGAATAATTCACAGAGAGATGGCATATTCTCTCATCAAACACTAAGGTTCCTGCAAAAATTCTTTTAATAGGATTTCATAAGATATGGCTGAATCTGCAAGAAATAAACTTATATAACAAAGTTGGTTGGGCACCTTTGTTTAATGGAACTTACAGTATTCAGAAGATGGCATTAAAAATATTCTTGTCAATCGAAAAGGACATTTGTGGCTAATAATGCACCATATAAAATTCTGTGTTGGGCCCTCAGTTTATTACTGCTAGAGACAGAAAAGCAGTGAAATAAGAGATGTGCTACATTTTATGTAGGAGATGTTGCTTAGATTCCAAACTACTTAATCCATCTACACTAGAGTTAAAGAACATGTAAACTCCTTTTGCTCATATGCATTCATTCTTGCCCTTTCCATTCTCAATCACTTTCAGTTTCAATTTCACTTAGAAAATCACCTGAAAGATACCAACTCATACATTCAGTGATTAGTTACCTTTTCTGGAGACTATGGTCAATATCCTAGAAATTTATATTATAAATATAATAAAAAATTATACTATGCTACACAATTATAATTAAAACAAAACAGTTCTAAGAAGTCTCCCCATTAGACACATGTTATCTCAAAGACATTTTTTCAAAAGGCAACTGGACTGTTGTTGTTTTTTTCCCCTTCAGGAAGAAGATGTTTCATTTCTCATGCAAGAAGCTTCATCAGTTCTCATGGTTGGGGGATGGAAGGATAGGTACTGACTAAATGGTTGGGGAGGGAGGAAATGGTTATGGAATGATTGTATTTCTTTGCAGTCATCTAGTCATTAACACAGAGAGAGCTCTTGAGGCCAGCTGGGGGTTTATCTTTGTCCTCAGAGTCACCTGAATCAGAGTACAATTGGTTGTGGACTTGGAACTGCTGCAAGGACTGTGTTGTGGACTGGAGACAGGTGGTGTCTTATCCCTCTCCCTCTGTTGAGAGAAGGCTGTTCAGTGTTAATATAAATGGCTTCTCTTACCCCTCTTTCAAACCAATGATTTTTTCTATCCAAAATGTGGACTTTGCTGTCTTCAAAAGAATGATCTTTCTCTTTCAAATGCAGATGGACTGCTGAATCTTGTCCTGCTAGGTTTAATTTCCTGTGTTGTGCTATGTGCTTGTGAATTGGTTGTTTTGCCAATGTACAGATCTACATGTCTCACTGCATTGCATTGTATATATCACATTGCTCAGTTTGTGTCTGAGTGTTTAAAAAGCTCTCTATCCAGCGGGTTTTTTTTAAATAAATGTGTTAAATTAGCAATTGGAGTTGATTATTTCTGCAAAGTCTATGAAATAACTGTGTGCCACTCTGAGGTACCTGGTTCTTACATGATCATTAGAGTGAGTTTGGGGCAGTGGTGAAATCCAAATTTTGTTATTACTGGTTCTGTGGGCGTGGCTTGGTGGGCATGGTGTGGCTTGGTGGGCGTGGCTTGGTGGGCATGGCTTGGTGGGCATGGCTTGGTGGGCATGGCAGGGGAAGGATACGGCAAAATCTCCATTCCCACCCCACTCCTGGGGGAAGGATACTGCAAAATCCCCATTCCCTCCCCACTCCTGGGG
>QLTV01000023.1:229269-250580 GCA_003457575.1 Thermophis baileyi | reverse complement strand
TTAATTTAATTTAATTTAATTTAATTTAATTTAATTTAATTTAATTAATTTAATTTAATTTAATTTAATTTAATTTAATTTAATTTAATTTAATTTAATTTAATTTAATTTAATTTAATTTAATTTAATTTAATTTAATTTAATTTAATTTAATTTATAAAATTTATATGCCGCCCAACTCCCGAAGGACTCTGGGAGGCTTACATCATAATATGGAAGCATATACTACTCTCATACTAAAAGGAGACTCAGACTTGCAACGGATAAAAAACTATAGACCAATATCTTTATTGAATGCAGACTACAAAATATTTGCTTCAATAATTGCAGAAAAACTAAAGAGATTTTTAAATCAATTTATACACGCAGATCAAAATGGCTTTTTACCTAAGAGACAAATTAAAGATAACATGAAAATAATCTTGAACACACTGGAATACTATGAAGCACATCCAGAGAAGCAAATGGTGTTGACCTTCCTTGATGCACAGAAGGCATTTGACAATGTGAATTGGCCATTCCTGCTGACACAACTAAAAGTTATGAACTTTGGGGAGAAATGTATTACGATAATTAAGACAATATATTATAAACAAACTGCAAAGGTGGTGGTAAATGGAGAAATGACTGAAATATTAATATTAGGAAGGGGACAAGGCAGGGTTGTCCCTTGTTGCCACTATTATTTGTATTGACACTGGAAGTATTAAACAGGAATATTAGACAGGATAAGGAGATAAAAGGTATGTAAATAAAAAAAGGAAGAATATAAATTACAGGCATTTGCAGATGATCTAGTTTTCATTTTAGAAGATCCACAAGAAACAGGGCCAAAATTAATAAAAAGAATGGCGAAGTGGCAGGATTGAGAAAAATAAAGAAAAAACTAAGATTTTAGTGAAAAATATTACAGAGAAACAGAAAAAGGAGATAATGAAGTGTTTAGACATTCAGATTACTAAGCAAGTCAAATATTTAGGGATTCAACTAACAGCAAGATGTGTAATGATTAAGGAAGATAATTATTATAAGCTGATACAACAAATCAAGACTTGGAAAAATGGAAAGGTTTGCAATTATCGTTAATAGGAAGAATAGCCACAATTAAGATGAATATATTACCAAGATTATTGTTCTTGTTTCAAACAATTCCGATAAGATTGGAGAAAAATACTTTGAGGATCTTAATAAAATAATAATAAAATACATTTGCCAGGAGGGGGAAGCAAGAATTAATTTAAAAATGTTACAGGATACAAGAACTAGAGGAGGTTTTGGATTACCAAACTGGGAGCTATACTACCAGGCCGCGGTGTTAACATGGATGAAAGAATGGATTGTACTGAGAAATACAAGGTTATTGACATTGGAGGGACATGATCTGCAATTGGGTTGGCATGCCTTCTTATGGTATGGGAAAAGTAAGATACATGGTTATTTTCAAAGACACTATATAAGAAAGGCTTTATTGTTAGTTTGGGAGAAAATTAGAGAACAGCATTATTTGAAGATACCAGTTTGGCTTTCTACAATGGAAGCACTTATATATCCAAATATTATTAATATGGGAAATATTGTTAGATATAAAGACATTTTGAATGAAAAGGGTGAGCTCAAAACTAAACAAGAATTGAAAGAGCAAGGGATTGATATGGATTGGTATACACAAATGCAAATACAATCTAGATATGAAACGCTAAGATGCTAAATTATATGGCTTTTATATGGAATTGACAGAACTGGATAAGATATTAACAGGAATAGAAGAGAGGGTGATAAAAAATTGTATAGCTATCTATTGGGTATTAAATTAGAAGAACAAGTGAAGGAGACAATGATAGAATGGGCAAAAAAATTTGGTTACAGAATAGAATTAGAAAAATGGCAGCAACTATGGGATAGAAATTACAAATTAACAATGTCAACAGCATATAAAGAAAACTTGTATAAGATGTTTTATAGATGGCATCTTCCGCCGGCAAGACTTGCTAAGATGTTCAAAGATAAATCAGCAAAATGTTGGAAATGTCACCAGATACCTGGGTCATACTATCATATGTGGTGGAAATGCATAGAAGCCAAAAAGTACTGGACAAAAATAGATACGTGGTTAGAGAAGATGATACAACAACATATTGATTTGAAACCCAAAATATTTTTGTTGGGGATTTTACCAGAAACTTATAGTAAAGAGAATGTATATCTGATTATCCATGTAATAACTGCAGCTAGAATTGTATTTGCACAACATTGGAAAAGTGAAGAGATTCCTACGGATGAGAATGTGATTAGGAAAATATTAGAATGTGCAGAAATGAATAGGTTAACACTTGCAATTAAAGAGAGGGAACAAACTGAATATTATATTATATGGGAACTATTCTACTGATGGCTAGAGAATAAATATGAAAGTTAGAAATAAAAGTAGATTAGTGAAATATAGTAAATATATTAATAGAATTAAATAAGCTAAGAAGAGGATTGTTACAGTATTAGACATGCTATGTATATTAGTATTAAGTTAAGAGTAGACAAATAATGAATATGGCTGTAAATTTTAATTGTTTAATTGTAATTGCACAAGACATTTGTACCCAGATGACACACTGTTTAACGGAAGATGGATTGTTTGTATTAAAATAAAATAAAAACTTTATTAAAAAAAAGAGTGAGTTTGGGGGAAAATATGTTTTGTCTTTAAAGATGTTACTCGTATGTCTGTATCACCTTGGATTGAAGCTAAAGAGCTTAGTAACTGTCATAAATCACATGAGGAACAGCAAAACTATCTTGGAAATATAGAAAAAAGGAGGTCTAGCACGTTGTCTTACTTTGCAGAAATGGAGATAAAAACAACAGTGTCTGGGTTGTTACCCTGGAAACTTTCATTCTAACTCAATATTTTTCTACCTTGGTAACTAAGATGCATTGACTTTAAATCCCAGAATACAGGCTGGGGAATCCTGGAAGCTAAAGTCTGTGCATCTTAAAATAGCCAAAGATGAGAAATACAACCATTTTACCATGTCTTAATAGACATTACCTTAATTTATTAATATTTGTATGCTATCAAAAGATGACCACTTACAATCAAACCACCCTGTTAAATCCTATAATGTTAAATGCAGTAAAGTAACCACCTGTTCCCCCTTTCCCTGTATTTTTGCTTGGACTGAAATTGATTCTTAAATCCTGTTAGTACTCTACACTGCTAGTATACATTAATTAAAAATAATGACTATTTTTGTAGCTTTTCCTGCCTAACCATTCTGAAAGTATACAGTATTAAAATGATTAATTCAATTCAATTTTCCACCTAGGTGTATTGATGTAGCAGTCACATATCTATTGTTTTGCTTTTGAGGGTGAAATTCAATGGAAATCTTTTTACAGAGAATGGAATTTTATCTAGAACTGTAGAAATGTATAATTTCAATACATGTCATTTCTTATTTCTATTTCTGGAAAGAAGGTATCTGAAGGGTTTGCTATTAATGGTCTCTCCTACAATATATATGTCATTTTCTATAAAATATTTTTTTCACATTCTGTCTCCCTAGTAAATGTGAAATGGCACATAATATAAAAGCATATCAATACTGTATCCATTTCATTAAATATTAAATGGCAATGTATGTGAATAATTGATGTCAAAGTTGTATCACTAAATTTTACACAATAAAACACATGCATCAATAGAGTTTGCCTTAAACATCAAACTATAACCAATAAGCAGTTGTTTTCTGTCAAGATACTTAACTATTACAAAAACAGGATACTTATTTTACTAGTTATCAATGGATTACAAAGAAAGGAAATAGTTACTTATTTTTATGGATGATATAAACAGAACCTATGAGCCTCTAAATTTACATACTTCAGTATTGAAGAACAGAATTAAGCAAGCATTTGTTTACTCACTAAAGGGTCATACTCATTTTATACTTTGTTATATCTTGTCTTTGGTGAGACAATTGTGTAGAGTAGGATGATTCTTCCCAACTTCAATCCAATTAACTCTGAGAAACAGATATTACTTAACTTGGAGATGGCCTCACCACTACTTCATATGAACATATACATATGAACAGCCTTGATTGTCTCATTCTTGGGGGGAAGATAAAGTATTCCAAAATAAGATAGATTTCTCGTCCTTTTATTTTTATGTATTTATTAATCAAGTTTAAATAGCTGCCGATTTCATGGAACATGAGATCTTTCCTTACTAAATCCAAAGATGTGAGAACATTGAAAAGTAGGTGTGTTTCATTAAGGTTCAGAGCTTATTTACGGTAGTCTAGAATTTCCATGGGAACTTCCATGCAGATCTAAGCAAGAGGGTGCTGCTTCCACTATCATTTCTCTAGGGTTTCCTTTCTGGCAGAAGTGACAGAAGATTTTTATACTTTTTGACATTGTATTATTGTATTATTGAATATTTTTATTCATGTCTCTTGTTAATATTCTTTCTTTCTGTCTTATGTTATGTTGGCTGGGGCCATAAGCTATGTTTCTGCATTAAAACTCCCCTGGTCACCTTTAAAAGGAGGATTATATCCTTGCTAATTTTTGTATAACTTTTGATGACTTATCATACCATACCATACCGTACCGTACCATACCACACACCATACCATACCATACCATACCCCATACTACCCCACACCACACCACACCACACCATACCACACCATACCATACCATACCATACCATACCATACCATACCATACCATACCATACCATACCATACCATACCATACCATACCATACCATACCATACCATTTTGATGACTTATTGATACCATAGCAATAGCAATAGGACTTAGACTTATATACCACTTCATGGTGCTTTACAGCTCTCTCTAAGTGGTTTACAGAGTTAGCATATTGCCTCCAACAATCTGGGTCTTAATTTTACCAACTTCAGAAGGATGGAAGACTTAGTCAACCTTGAGCCGGTGAGGATGGAACCCCTGGCAGTCAGCAGAATTAGCCTGCAATACTGCATTCTAGCCACTGTGCCACCATGGATATCATGGATACCATATTTCCCTTCTGTGTGCTAGATAATTTCCAGAAACTGTCACTGAAAGACTTTTGCTGAACCCTATGACATTTATTTATTTAAAGATAATACAGTTTCTGAATGTAAATATCATTGTAGGGATCAATGGCTTTTCACAAGAACATTTTTCTACTCTTCAATTTCTTCAAAAACTGTGGAGTCATCTTCACTCTTACCAACTTTGGAACACTGGAAAAGAAAACCTAGGAACACCATGAGCTAATCAGTGTTCCCTGTAATTGGCCAAGGGGATATTGTAAAACTTATTTAAGTCAGTGCCCCTGAATCAAGTTATTATAGTCCCCAGTCTATATCCCTTCTCTACTGCACTACATAGAATTATTAAAAACAATAAATGGCTGCCTTTTCTCTACTCTCCACCTCCATTTTTAATAAGTGTTTATGCATATGTGTTGTTTATTGTTTGTTTGTTTTGCAGAACTATTCAATGGAGAAGAGTTTGACTTATTGTTTTGGGTATAATATGTTAATTGAAATAGAAGATGAGACACTGTTCCTAATAGTTAACCACATATTTTGATCTAAAGCAGAATTTAGTGTTCTGGCTTGTTTTGTGATTCTGGCATCCATTAGTAAGCTTACTAGTAAATTGTGCACCTGCCTATTCAACTGCTCTCTGATTTGTATTAAATTAATTCATACAAATGACTAGAATGAGTGGAAAGAGTAGCACTCAGTTGAAAGTAACCAAAGTCTTCCTGAAAATTGACTGGATCATCCATTGAAAGCTAATGGCCTCAGTCTTTATCTCACTCTGTTTAATTGTGTAGAGTTGGTCTTCTGACTTGCATTTGGAGGAATGACAACTATTGAATCAGCACAAACGATTCTATCTTTACTAGAAATAATTAAAGCAAAACTATCTCTTTGAAATCAGTTCATGTTGTCAAGTTTTGCTCTTAGCTCTGTGATAAAAGGATGCAATGTTCTAAAACCTGAATATATTTCTTTCATTTTCCTTCTCCTTCTCTCCATAGCTCAGGAATACATTGAAAGATATGGTAGATCTCAATTTTAGATCTTGAGCTGGAGGGCAATTCTCTAAAGTGATTCATCATAATAATACTGTATGAAGCAGAATTACCTCAAAGTGCTTCTTGAGTAAATAAATATTTGCAATGTTTGTACTCTGGGGACAATCTCTCTCTCTTTCTCCCTCTCTCTCTCTCTCTCTCTCTCTTTTTCTTTTTAATTCTGATCATTAGGATCATCTGTCTTTCTCTCTCTCTCTCCCTCCCTCCTTCTTTTTTTCTTTTTATTTCCGATCATTAGGAAGAGCAAAACTTGTGCTCTAGGAAACAAAAAAAAATCACATATTACTATTTATTCAGTTTCAAAATTCGCACCCAATAATTGGGGAAAATGTCTGGGTTAATAAGCAGTGAGAACAGTAAGATTTTAGTTTTCAGTTATATAGAAAAAGTGAAAAGATGTTCCATATACAATGTTAGATATTGTTCAAGGAGCTCATGACAGGAATGACTGAATGGCAGGAAGATCTGACAAATGCAATTTTCTGTAGCTTGTATATTCTCTCCTCCTCTCTGTCACCGTTGATTGATTCTTTTACTGAGATATATATCGGTCTGTGGGGAAAAAATGATGCAGTTTGTTGCCCTTTGTCACCAGTTTCTCTTGATCCATTGTTACAATAGGAAGTATAAATAGAGAAGATTGAGGAAAAATTAATAGTTTGCCCATTCTTTGTTCTTTCACACTTAGGCTCTGTTAAAGCACTAACCCTGAACCTACCTTCAACCCTAAACCTACCTTCAACTCCACCCATAGTGAGTTGTAGACACATATGTAAATGAATACATACCTAAATATATAGGCATATATTTTCAACCAGCATAAGAGCTGATATACATTACTTTCTCAAGGCCAGAGAATGACAGAGAATTCCTCTATATCCCATTACCACCCTTTAAAGGAACTCCAAGAAAACTCTACTATCTATAGACTTTTAAGTTACAGAGAGAGAGGGGTGAGGGAGAGGGGAGAGAGAGAGAGAGAGAGAGAGAGAGAGAGAGACAGGCGAGAAAAAGAGATGCAGCTCCCGTACCCCTATTTGCTCTTCTAGGAGAGGGAGAGAGAGAGGGAGGGAGGGGGGAGGGGGGAGAGTGAGAGGGAGAGAGAGAGAGAGAGAGAGAGAGAGAGAGAGAGAGAGAGAGAGAGAGAGAGAGATTTCTCAAGCTCCTCGGGGCTGAGGAGGACTATTAAAGAGTTTGGATGGACTAGTAATAATAATTCTGTCTCAGTTAAATTATTATTTATTATTCAGATATATTTGGGGAGTGGTGAGGTGGCCTAGAGGTGGCACTCTCGCCTCACAATCAGGAGGCTGTGAGTTTGATCCTAGGTAGAGGCAGATATTTCTCTCTCTGGGCACACTGAGAATATATCTGCTGAACAAAAAGTCTGCATTGGCGACAGGAAGGGCATCCAACCAACTCCATTCAGTGCCCAGACTCCACCTCGCAAGGGATTATGGGTCATTAAAAGATGATGTTGATTTAGATATACATTTGGAGGGTTGAGCAATGCACTTAGGGGAAGTTAACTTTTTCAGTGGGAATAACTGTTTTAGTCCCAACTGTTAATATCCTGTTCTGTCAGATTTCTGGAGGCTGGGAGGGAAACAACAAAAACAGATTTAGATAAAATAGCTCCCTAACTTTAAATACAATTAGCAATAGCACTTAGACTTATATACCACTTCACAGTGCTTTACAGCCCTCTCTAAGCAGTTTACAGAGTCAGCATATTGCCCCCAACCATCTGGGTCCTCATTTTACCGACCTGAGAAGGATGGAAAACTGAGTCAACCTTGAGCCGGTGACATTCAAACTGCCAAACTGCTGACAGCTGGCAGTCAGCAGAAGTAGCCTGCAGTACTGCATTCTAACCACTGCACCACCACGGCTCATATTCTTTATTTGTTCAGTCCATGCATACATACATATTAAATGCTACTTTTAGACTTGCATCTTCTTTTGCTTGTTCACTTTGGACACCAACCAAAAGTGTATTGACAGTTCCATTGGATTTGTTAATACCAATACTAATTTTTGAGCAGGCACATTTTGAGACCTTTGTTATTAAAAAGAAAGAATCCCTGCAATTCTGTGCAAGGCAAATGTTCAAAGCTGTAATCTGAATATTGTTTTTTTCCCCTTCATTTTACTGAGAAAAAAAATGGCAGAATGATAGCAAGGTGAAACAAACAGAAGTTCTAAACGGGGAAATTTGACTATCCTCAAGAGATTTAAATCCCTCCTTTACATTCCAAAATAGCCTTTCCATTAGAATCAGTAATGATTCTTCAGACTGCCGCTGAAAACATGTAAAATTGGAAAAGAAAAAAATTGTTCAATAAAAATACAATTAAGAATTATTCACCCATGCAATATAAGTGAATGAGCAAATATGGGGAATTACAAAACTGATAATCTAAAAATCATTGAAGCTTGCTATTTGGCAATCTCACCATGGTAGAAGGGGAAAAAACAATCAATCACAAGAGAAAAAGCAACAAGTTTCAACCAGCCTACCAAAGAATAGGGAATTAATGAAGAAAAATCCAACGAATGTTGCCAAGTCAAAAATGTCTACTTTTATATTGACAATAGAACAGCATGAACATTCAGCACTACTTATATAATGATATTTATTTTCACATTATTCCATTTCTGGTCACAATTTAAAGTTTTTAACCTTTAAACTACTTTCTGTCTTGAAATAGGTATATCTGGATCAGAGGTGGGTTCCTCCTGGTTCGGACTGGTTTGCCTGAACCAGTAGTGACCCGCTGGTGATGTCACGGAGCCGGTTCGGTCAGTGCCGGTCCGTGGGTGCCACCCTCTTTTTTTTTGGAATTTTTTTTTTTTGAAAAAAAATTTGGGGAATTTTTTTTATTTATTTTTTCTTCTGCGCATGCACAGAAGCTGAGTTTCCGGCACTGCGCATGTGTCACCATCTTGTTTTCAGCTTTTTTTTTTTGGATTTTTTTTATTTTTTGGCACTGCGCGTGCGCAGCCATGCGGCGCGGCCACGCGGTGCAGGAGGAAGCGAACCAGCAGCGAGGTAAGTTAGAACCCACCCCTGATCTGGATGACTACGCTCTTATTTTTAAGGATATTAACTATTGGTGGTTTTTTAAGCCCAAGATCTTAGGAAGATCTGAGTCATACTTTCACACAACTTTAAAAGTGGGCCAGACTTGCCATGGTCTAACATATATCACAGGGATGGAAACAAAATATTCAGAAAGAGCATCACTCCAAAGGGATATATCAGTGGCCCAGAAAGAAATTCAGATATAGGATGTGCCTTCTTAGCGGCTATGCATGTCTCCCGGAAGAGCTGTTGTCCAAAAACTCCATATGGCTCCAACCCTGATGTGCTTTCTCAAGTATTTCAACAGAATGAGTTACAATTCATTCCTTGTAGGATCCATACATTTTGATTCTTACAGGATTTTGTTCTGTTGTTTCCCCATTGTGTTGTTGGATTATTTTGTTTATTTCTATTATGTTGTTACTGATCCTAGCCTCCTAGAATTGACTTCTTTATAAAGTAAAAAATAAAATGAAACAAAATAAAACAGGCACATGGAACAGGAATGAAGTCAGTCAGACCATCATTGTGCTTGTTGTATTGTTGTGGGTGTCATGTCCCAATACCCAAATACAGAAAAGGAAGGAAAGGATGCTGAACCAAACATCCCTCAATACTACATGATCATGTAATCTGGAGACTTTTCATTCAATGTTTTCTCAGTATGAATAATATGATGGGTAGCATCTTTTCCTGTTTCAGGAAAACACACACACACACACACTTAATAAGTTATTAATTAGAGGTGTGTGGTTGCATCTTCCTTGACAAGATGCTTTTCCACATGAGGTACATCACACTACCTTGATGTACTTTATACAATATGGAAAGACATGCTTCAAATATTACAGTAGAATTTTATAAAATAACATTTAATATCAGGCTTACATGGTGACCTTTTAGACTATACCAGAACTGCTTTGAAAGATGTTGCAAATCTCTTGGATATGGCATCGAGCTAGACAATTGGCAAGAACTATGGGAAAGGAATAGGAAGCTCACGTTAGCAACTGCATATAAAGAAAATCTTTACAAGATGTTCTATAGGTGGCATCTTCCCCCTACGAGACTAGCTAAAATGGATAAAAAGAGTTCACTGAAATGCTGGAAATGTAAAGAAGCGCTGGGGTCCTACTACCATATGTGGTGGGAATGCCCAAGAGCCCAAAAATTCTGGTATCTGATAAAACGCTGGCTGGATGAGATACTAATGCAAAACATCGAGTTGAAGCCAGAGCTTTTCTTATTAGGCATCACCAAGGACAAATTCAACAAAGGAAACTTATACTTATTATTACACATGTTAACAGCAGCAAGATTAGCATTTGCTCAGAAATGGAAAGATAAAAAGATACCTTCAGAAGAAGAAGTAATAATTAAGATATTATCCTGCACTGAAATGGATAGGTTGATGTTAGAGCTCAAGGAGAAGAGCGAAACAGATTATTATGAAATTTGGAATGAATTGTATAAATGGTTGGAATCGAGGAGGAATGCTGGGACAAGTAATAATTGATAAATTGAAAAGTTAGGAATTTATGTGCTAGTATTTTGTGAAAGACAGGACTGGAATATGTATAGTTACAATGTATAAAATTGAAAGAATGGGTGTTTTTGAAAGTTGATAGATTGTACATAATGTTCACAATGTTATAATAGAAAAAAAAAATGATTTCTTGTAAGGTCATACTGAATGGAATTGTTTAAACCAGGGAAGTTTCACCACATCCAATGTTTTTTTTAATTGTACTATTAATAAAAAACTTTTTTTTTAAAAAAAAAGAAAAATGTTGCAAATCTCTTAATTCCAGCATCAAAACATGTGATTTGTGGCTCACTATATCCCAGGTTACACCATTTCATTATTCCATCAATTCAAAAACCCCAATCTCCCCTGTATAATTTGTAGTGTGAATTGTTAGACAATATTAGCTATTTTCTTTGTTGATTTATATATATATATATATATTGTGGATTAGATCTATTCTCTCCAAAGAATTAAAAATGGTCCTCAATACTTTCTTCTTAGTAATCAAAAAATCCTTTGATAGCTGTTCTGATCTTGTTGTGATTTATCTTTCACTCTATGGTAATAAAATAAATGCTTGTGGGTTTTTAGGAAAATACTTCCTTTTTTCTGAAACAAAAAATGAAAAAGAATCTACTACTATTTGTACTTTGTAGGATGATTGACAAATATTAATTTATTTGATTTGATTTATTTTTTTAAATTCCTTTATTATTTTATAAATAATTCAAGGGGGAGAAATACTTCTTCCTCCTCCAATTTCCCCATAACAACAACTTTGTGAAGTGAGTTGATCTGAGTTAGTGACTGGGCCAAAGTCAATCAGCTGGCTATCATGCCTAAAGTGGGACTAAAACTCACAATCCCCAGTTTCTATCTTGCTGCTTAACCGTTAGACCAAGCTGGCTCCAAATAGACCAAATGTGTACCAAACAGAACAAGGAAGGAAATAAAAGAGAGACGAGGAGCAGTGCTTAAACTTGTGGAGAAATGCAAATTTTATCTGCCCATGTTTTTGAGGAGGATTTTGTCTAGATGTATGGCTTGGATTATTAAAGAGTCACTAGGATTCACAAATAATAGCTTATGAAAAATGCAGTATGTTACTTTAAATGATCATCTAGTTTGGCAGCTAGATCATAAAGCTTGGCAGCCACCTATTCTTTACCTGACTTCATTTATCAACATATTGTTTATTTCAGAAGTTTGAAGTAATATCAAATCCATGCCGGATCAATAAATGAGTCAGCAAACCATTGGTCTTGCCAAAAATTACACAGTCTGTTAATTAACATCCAAGTTGAAATGGTGAAGGTAGAGTAGATTTACTTGCTTGCTTACTTTCTGGAGCTCATAATATCAGACATGTCACTAGAAGGCAAAATGGTGAAATTGCATCTCACTTAACTTTGGCCATGTCATGTGGGGGAATTCATGGAAAAAACAATTATGTTTGGAAAAGTTAGTGGTAAAAGGAATCCAGGTTGTCAAAGAACATGGTGGCTGGACACTATCAAAGCTGACATCAGCCGGAGTATAGAAAAACTCAAAAAAGTAGAAGAACTGGAAGATGTGGAGAGACCTGGCCCATAGAATCACCAAGAACTGGACGCCACCAAATGGATATCATCATCATCATCATCATCATCATCATCATCATCATCATCATCAAATAGAAGCACAGAAGAACAGTTACATGTGGGTTAACTGCTATGACATTTCAGAGTCACAGCTCTGCCCCTTCCTTCCTTCCTTCCTTCCTTCCTTCCTTCCTTCCTTCCTTCCTTCCTTCCTTCCTTCCTTCCTTCCTTCCTTCCTTCCTTCCTTCCTTCCTTCCTTCCTTCCTTCCTTCCTTCTGCCTCCCATCTTTGAGTAGTTGGTTAGGGAAGCAAAAATTAAATTTTAAATAAAGTAATTTAGTATTAACACAATTTACAGGAAGGAGTTGCTTTGAAAAGAGACGAGTAGCAAATAAATTTCATAATAAATAAAATAATAATGCTATTTGAAGCCACAGTGCTGCAGATGAGAACTCTTCAAATATGTTCTTTGTTCTGTTATGTAACAGGAGGCAACCTCAATGACAGTTTCATGAAATTTTGTATAGAACTAATTAGTGACTTTTTAAAAAGAACCATCAAAGTCGAAATACAATAATATTTAACATCTAATTTACTGTAACTATTATTACTGGATGAAGTGTTTTCACATTGGCATACCTTTTTTTTTTTTGGTTACTTAATAATATAAATATTTTAGTTTGAGACATTTTTTATATGTTTGTATGTTGGAATTTACCCTTTTGTTTAAAGTCAGCTGATAAATATTTTCAGTTAATTAAATTCAAAAAGAGCTTTAAATTGTTTTCTTATGAGATACAATACAGTTCTTCCTATTTCAACACCAAGGACAAGTGTTCCAGACTACAGCTGATCAAAACTGCAGTGGCATGACTTTTTTTTTTTTATGTTACTTGCGTCTGCAAGTTTTCTTTCCTACTGATTACTATGAGTTTTTGCATATGATGCTCTAAATATATTCTGCAGAGATCTAATGTGTGGAATATCTTCCTAATAGAAGATGGGGAGCCTTGCCAACTGCAGTTCTCAGCCTTCTTTCCTCCAACCAAAACTAGTTGATTTAACTCCTGCTCACCAAAACTTTGCCCTTTCAGAATAAAACAGGAAGGAAGGAAGGAAGGAAGGAAGGAAGGAAGGAAGGAAGGAAGGAAGGAGGATAATGTGTTTGTTGACATTAGGGAAGGTGCTCTTTGCACTCTGTATCTTAGCCTTGCCAACTGCAGTTCTCAGCCTTCTTTCCTCCAACCAAAACTAGTTGATTTAACTCCTGCTCACCAAAACTTTGCCCTTTCAGAATAAAACATGTTCTCCCACCCTAAGCAACAGTCCTTTCCTTCTATACAGTGAAACATATTTTAACAATTTTAAGCAGCTTGATTTTAGCCTCAGTCTATGTGAGCATGCTTACATTTGAACTCCAGTTGCATTAAACACCCCTCTCCACATAATAGGATATAACTTTTCTTTTTCCAGAAAAGCTTTCCTGGGCATTTAACCCCCACCCCCCACCCCACACACATACCCATCAAAATTAGTAGTTCAGAAGATGTTGTTTATTTGATGTCTGAGTAACAAGAAAGACATCCTAGAGCATAGAGTCACCCATAAGTTATCAGCGAGAGACTTCCAGGAGATGAGCAGGAATGACTTTGCCTGGATCCCTTTAAGGCTTCTCTAAGCAGCTAAAGAACAGCACAGCACATCACATCCTTACTGCTCTTCTCTACAGAGTGATGTGATGCTCTGGTAGGGGGGTTTGCCTTCCTTTCACCACAGGCACATTCACTTAAGCCGGGAGGGAAGCAGCACAGTTGTCTTGTCAGCTACCACTTTGCTAATGCCTGCAGAATAAAACTGAAGTCACAATTAGAAAGAGGGTGAGAAAAGAAAAGGAAGAAAAATATGCTCTTTGGCATATCCTTGCACTGGGTCTCTCTGAAAATGCAGAAGGCATAGCAGCAGCCGCAGCCGCCTTTGGAAAGAACTGACTTTCCATTAGAGAAGAGGACTCTGAACATTTCATCTTCAATCTGGGCAGGAAGTTCTTGGACTTGGTTTGCACCTGGAAGTGCTAAGCACACCTCTGCCTCTGATTTAACTAAGGACATCCTCCACACTTATACTTGGATCAAGGGAGTTTCTCAGCAGGCAGGTAAGAGATGACAAAATGTGTGTTTCCCACTTGATGTGGGGTTTTTTTCCAAGCTAAATCTTTCTCTTAATCTGATATTAAATTACTGAAACCTTATTCCTGCTTTTGGTATCCCTGGAAACTCAGATACTCAGACTTGGACTTTGGATATTCTAAGTCTGTTTGTTCATGAATATTTTTTTTTATTTCACTTGAATATTTTCTTGATAATTCTGCCCAGATGTGAAAATATTAACATCCAGCCCCACTGTTGTCTCTGCAAAGTTTGTGAAGTCCCCCCCCCCAGTCATCTCATTTGCATCTCCATGTGTATCAATACCCATAATTTGTGTTTCATTGCTTATATGTAGAAGATTAACACAATATTTTTAAAGGCCATTGAATGCTCCATATATGACATCTTTAAATAACTATTGGAGAACATTTTAATACTATTTATTTTATTGTCTTAAGTTCATATCAGTTTCAGTTTGTAGAAATGTAAACTTGAACATAATCTTTGTTTACTTAAAGCAGTGTAATTTTATTTGGATATATGTTGTACTGACACAGATCTTCTAATAATATTACTTTACTCAAAGATGTTACACTTTTTTGAAGCAACTCAAGGTCATGAAGAAGTGCTGTGCTCATTTCTCTTTCTTTCTCTCTTCCTTATCTTGGGTCAGCATTTCCCATTAAAATATGACTAAAAAAGCAGAGTATATGTACAGCAGCCTCCTGTCTTCTTTCTTTGTGAATCTTTTTTTCTCTCTCTCTACAAGTCCATCAAAAATGAACTTTCTAAATCTAGCTGTGTGCTATTTTGAAAATTATTGTATAGTTTATGATTCTATTTTATCTCATTCCAAAATATTCCAAAATATCCATTATTAAAAATATGCTTCTTTACCAACCCACATTATTTTGCCATGAATGTAAACTTTTTGGAAATGCAAAGAAAATTGACACAACATATAGCAATAAAACAAGGTAAATTAGTTTGATCACAATTTTTATTTTTCAAAAATTTTTTGTTTAAAAACGAATGCTTTATTAATGTAAAATGTGATATATGGATGAATAAGCATTTAATTTTACTATCAGTGGTCTGCAGCCTCCCTGGCTGCCCTCACTTCAGTTAAAAACAGAGAGAAATGTTGTGAGGGCTCTTCTCCTTTGGGATGCTTTCAGGATTTAAAGTGTAGGAAGCAAGTTGCAGATTAATGACAGTGATGGTGATGATCACTTCTTTCACCACTGCTATAATCTTGGTTAACACAAAATAATAGTTATGTATTTTCAACAGAAGTTCAAAAACAATTTGTAAAGAAATTCACATGAAATTATAAAGCATCCTGAACAGAAAAAAAAATGGAAGCCTCTTCTCTGAGTGAAGCAATTTTTTAGGAAATTGAAAGTTAAATTTTGGTAAGCACCAGCTTGGATATGGTCAGTAACCTGATGCACTATAGAGAGAAATCAGCTTATCTAAACATGTTTTAAACATGTTCTGAAGCTGGAAGGTGGAAGAGAAGTTTCATTTTGAAGTTGAATAGAAATTGTGGGATTTTTGTGCTTTTATTGGAAAAAAATATTTTCAGTTAAATAGCTATATGAAAATGAGGAGGAAGGTTACATTAAAATAAGATACTATATACTATACATTTAAACTTTACCCATATCAGAAATGTATTCATAGATTCTGGTGTTACTTTTACATGTTTTCATTCACATCTTGCTTATTTCTATGTTGGTACCATCACTTTTGATTTAGTCAATATTGTTTCTTTCCAACTTCTTGGAATTTGGGTGCTTAATTTGGAATCAAGCTACTTTAAACTGATTTAATTAATGATGATGGATATTAGACAGTTTTAGCATTATCTTATGATTTTTATATGAAACATTTGGAGAAAAAATCATTATTTAAGAGACACTTAAATTGTCCATGTGCAGTTGTCCATGTGCAGAAAATCAAACTTGCTTCCTGCATCATTTTTACCAAGTTTATACATCACTTACATATTTGTAAAGGTAAAACTAAGTTATTTTTCTTTAAATAGGGTAATCTTAATGTTGGCATCCAACTAACAGCCATTGTCATTCTGAAGCAGGTTGTACTTACCCAATACCTGAAAATTTTATTCACATACGTTTAAGTTGTCCAAATAATAACTCTTTCTAGTATACAAGCAAACAAACATAGGTTGCTGTAGGAACATTGATTGAAAGAAAAATTCCTAAAGAAGTGGTTTTGCAGGTTGACGTTTCAACAAAGATACAGAAAAATTCAGGTTTCTATAAGCCATCAAGTTGTTTGTGGGAAATATATGAAGCAGGGCATGGATTAGGAAGTAAGGAAGAAGATATGGTTTATAAGGATAGAAAAGTATGGAGAGGTATAGAGAATGCTTTGATAAAAAATAGATTTAACTATATTTCCCTCCTTTTTATTATTTTGTGTCTAAATTCCTTTGCATTGCTATTTCTTATTCATTTTCTGCTTATGATTAACACTATTTGCTTTGAGAGGGAATAGTATAATGTGTACAAAATGTACCCCAATAATTTGCATCTTTCTTCCAATAGAATCATAGCAACTTTTGTGGCCCAAAATTCAGAAAAATTAAAAAAAAAAAAAAAAAAAAAAAAAAGACCTAAGGTTCTGTAAAGATACTTTCACATATCATGATCTCATAACATGGAAGACGTCAGACATGCAGTTGAATAATTTATAATATTTCATAATGTTTTACATCTGAAAAAGGAACTAGAATCAATATTTGTCAAGCACTTATGCCTTCTATTGTCCTACATATCCAGGGTTACAGTGAAGACAGCAGTGAAGAAAGCATGTTTTAACAGTGACAAGATTCACATGTCATACAAAGCAAAGGGTTTTTCCCCCCATTCATAGCAGTTTAACTAAACCATGACTGGAATTATGTAACAATTCTGGATGATGTACAAAGCCATATAATAATCTGGATGGCTTCACCAGTTGGCCTTCTGGTAAATGGGTTATATTAGGCCCACTGCAGAAACAATTTTTATATAGTCCAGCTTCCTAATAACAGCAATTTTATGGAAGCACACAGCTTGTGCCTAAAACTAAATATATGCTCATCCTAATCCCCATATTGGGAGATCCTTGGTTTAGAATTTAAAACACAGAATAACAGAGTTGGAAGGGACCTTGGAGGTCTTCTAGTCCAACCCCCTGCTCAAGCAGGAGATCTATGACGTTTTAGACAAACAGCTCTCCAGTCTCTTCTTAAAAGCCTCCAGTGTTGGAGTACCCACATCTTCTAAAGGCAACTGTTCAATTGGTTGATTGTTCTTACTGTCAGGAAATTTGTCCTTAGTTCTAGGTTGCTTCTCTCTTTGTTCAGTTTCCATCCATTGTTTCTTATCTTGCCTTCTGGTATTTTGGAAAATAGGTTTATTCCCTCTTCTTTGTGGCAGCCCCACAAATATTGGAACACTGCTCTTATGTCACCGCTAGTTCTTCTTTTCACTAGACTAGACATACCAAATACCTGCAACTATTCTTCATATGTTTTAGCCTTCAGGCCCCCCAATCATTTTTTGTCACTCTTCTCTGCTCTCTTTCCAGACTCTCAACATCTTTTTTATCTTGTGGAGAACAAAAATGGATGCAGTAATCCAAGCATGGTCTTATCAAGGCATTATAAAGAGGTAGTATCACTTCTCATGATCTTGATTCTATCTTTCTTTTAATGCAGCCTAGGATTGCATTGGCTTTTTTGGCAGCTGCAGCACACTGCTGGCTCATATTTAAGTGATTGTCCACTAGGACTCCAAGATCTCTCTTGCAGTTACTGCTGTTGAGCCAAGTTTCACTTAGTTGTAGCTGTACATTTGGTTTTTCTTGCTTAAGTGTAAAACCTTACTTTTTTCTACACTGATTTTCATTTTGTTAGATAAATTTTGTTAAATAAATAAATGAAAGTTAAATAGTTATATATAGTTAGCTAAATCATTTTGTTAAATAGTTAATTAAATAGCTAATTCTTTTAGTTAGTTAGATACAATAGAATGGTACTGAAATCCTGATCAAACAATTTTCCCTTAGCTGGATAAATGGGGGATGAGTGATTCTTATTTCTTCCCTGTCCTCTTTACTTTTTATCAAGGTAGGAAGAAACAGGCTTCTGTTATTTTTCTAGCTGTCCTATTTTCTTTCACGTCCAAAGCATAAGCTAGCTGGACATTCTATTTAACCCTCTCCAGGGAAATGAATATATTGAGATATTAGCTGTAAAGCCTTAAACACAGTAAAAATATGTATTTATTTCTTTAAAAATCTTTCATTGGTTTTCTTTTTTCGAGTGGGGATGGACGGTGTATGGTCTTGGACTTAGCTGTGACAAATTTGTCAATGAAAGTTTTTTTCCCCTTGTTCTTTGCAAAAATCATGCTTTATCCTTTCCCCTATTTTAGCCAGCAGTTTTGTTGTTCATCAAATAGTTGCATTTCAGCACTTTGTCGGCATAAAAATGTTGCAGAAGACTGGTCATCCTATCTGAATTGACACTTGTTAATTCCTATCACCCCAAGGTTGGCACTGAGCAAAATGTGAATAGATTTTGTCTATGCTTTCCTTTTAGTTGACTCCATTTAAAGGGAAACAGAGTTTTTTTTCCTCCTCACTTGTATTGATAGCTAGACAAGAAAGCAGTCTGTGTTCAATGCTATTGATTTGGTATTTAGAGCCCAGTGAAATGTCTGGTTCCAATTGCTTGATTGGAAAGAGTAAACATTGGTCACAGTAAAAGAAAGAAGAAAAGTTTAATTTTTATAGTTATTTGCAAAGATTTCCAATGAAGAATTTTCATTCGAACACCATAAAACCTTTTTGAATGTAGGAATTAAATGAGCAAAAGTGTCTATAACACTGACTTTTTTCTTTTCATTTTTACTCTTCCAGATATCAGGTTTACCTCACATTTGTTGGGCTCACTGAATGTACGTAGCTGTAGACTATCACTGCTGTTGTCCCAATAGATTAGTGCAACAATAATCCTGCAAAATTAGTAATAATATTTTACAAATGTTAAAATAGAGAGCTCCTTTTTGAAACATTTTATGTCTCCTTAGTATTCAATGATGATCAAATTAATCTCCAGTTGAATTTTTTTCTACAGCCATTGTCTATTTGTTAAAACTGTCATTAGAATGAAAAACAAGCCAACCAACCACTGTTCCTTTTTATTTTGTGATATGGTGACAGGAATAAGGTGAAGAAACTTTCCAATTATCTCTTTGAATAATGGGAATATAAACCCAACTAGAATCTTTTCAGTACATAGTTGGTTGTCATTTTTAAGAAGAAAAGGTTGTGGAATGACATTAGAATTGGATAGATGAAAGAAAGTTGAAATGCCAGCACTATATTAATAGTTTCCAAAGCAAATAGTGAAAAACTTTGGGAAATGAAGCTTGTACATGCACATTGATTTATTCCCTAGCTGGCTGTCAATTGATATGGATTTAGAACATGCAATATTTATATCTTATTAACAGATATATTGTCTATCCATTGATAGAGAATATTATTTGGAAAAGGTGATTATAGGTGACCCCATTAAATAAGCTTTGCAGCCAATGAAAATTTCACAATTGCTCACTAAATTTATAGCAGAGTTTACAAACCACTGAATTCCAGATGTTTTTGGAAAAACTACTATAAGATCCAACCACAGGGGTGAGAGATGCTGGCCATTATTTCAGTAACAGGTGGAGAGGCATAGTTTCCAACATCTGCCTTATTGTGTTCCATTCAAGTATTCATACAATTGGCTAAATGCCATGAATCTAAGCATCTGAAATAGTTTGGTTATTTGAAAGCTGCTGAGAAATAGAACAGATTAAAAATTAAAGTAAGCACAGAAATAATCTGTCATACTATCCTTTAAAGGCATACCTGTACACTATAACATCTTTAATGTTTTCTTCATTTGTTGCCTCAAACAAATTGGATAGATTATCCCTCCTTTGTATATCATCCAAATGCAACATCTTGAACAAATCTCAAGATCCCAAGGAGCAATTAATACATTGCTTCTAGAACAGCATGACAATCTGGTTTTAGTGGCTTTAGGAATCTCAGGTTAGTGCAGCCATAAATTCATATCTGTCTGTTGATAACCTTTATTTATTCACAAGTCCACTTATTTTTGTTTCATTCTTAGTTCTTTGCCTCCATTCTGATTTTTGTAGCTTAACCATGCTGTCAAAATGAAAATTGTAGGTTCCTTAAAGCCAAGCCCCAAATTTATAGAGAAATGAACCTCTAACATTGATATAAGTCCACCAGAACACTGAATCTATTTCTTCTCTATGAAATGTGCCTTGCTACTTTCATCTCTGAAAACCAAGTGGCAACAGTTCTATGTGCTTCAATGACATTTTTCCCAGTGGTGCTCTATTTTCATATCAAAATGAACTTCACAGACAGAAATGTTCCATATTCTCTGATTACTTTTCTGCAATACACAAATTGAAGTCACAAATTAGACTTTTTTCAATATCTGGGCAGGGACCATATGTTATAAGTTTGCCTAAGTGCTTGTGCACAAACCTGTTCTAATGCTAGCATCTCTTTAGCAATGATGGATGGATGGATGGATGGACAGAGAGACAATCAGACAGAAACTGTAGGTTCAGAAGCAAACTTCCCCAGTCTAGAATCCTTCAGATATGTTGGAATTGCAGCATTCAGAATTTCTAGTCAGCTTGGCTAGGCTAAGAATTTGGGAAGGTCTGGTGCTAAAGCAGTGGTTCTCAACCTTTCTAATGCCGCGACCCCCCCGCGAGCCCCCCGCTGCCGCCGCGACCCC
>QLTV01000023.1:173718-203372 GCA_003457575.1 Thermophis baileyi | reverse complement strand
GCAGCACCTGAAACCCGTCTGGGCGGATCTCTGAAAGGGGAACACCCCCCTCCTGTCCCAGCCAGGTTTCGGTTATACATGCCAGATCTGCTCTCTCCTCCAGGATTAAATACCGGACGAGAGGGGCTTTGTTCACAATCGATCTGGAATTAAGCAGCAGCAGCCTGAGGCCAGGGCCCTGACATCCCAAGTCGCCAGGTATACGAGAGGGGCCGGAACAAGTAATCGCTCTGACACAGCGAGTCCTAGTTCCCCGAGAACGGCCTACCCCTTGCTCGCCATATCTACCTCTCCCAGTTACGACTGTAATACTCCAGCTCTCAAACACCCTAGAGACCCCCCCTACATCTACGGCCCTCCTCCTTCTCGGCAGGCAAGGCTCCCCAGTCATACCAAGCCGGGGGTTATATCTGGGCCCCCATCTGCTTCTGTTTACACACTCAGCAGAGGGGGCTCCATTTTTTGCCTCCGGCTCATTCATTCTCCCTGAAACTCAGTCACTCCCCCCCCAAGACAAAAACACTATATAATTAAAACAAGATAATAAAATCATGCTATAAATACAACCATACCCCACTCCTTTCATTCAATTCATCCCAACACCCCACCCCCCCCACAACCCACCTAAAGTCATGCTATAAATACAACCATCCCCCACTCCTTCCATTCAATTCATCCCAACCCCCCCCCACACACACACACATCCCAGGATAAAACCAATCTGTAAATTAAAACAGGATGATATTATAAATGCAACCCTAGGTGGCTTGAGAGGGTAGTCTATAGGGAAATGAATTGTCAAAAAGAAAACACCATCTTGATATGGGTTGTTGTTAGGACCCATAATTGTAGCTTGCCGATGAAACATGTCATTTCCAACAGAGCCTGCAGAACACTGAGCTGGTTTCCTCCAATGAGGGGAGAACAGGCAGGCTCAGATGGGGGAAACAAACAGGCTCCACAAGCAGGCAAGCAGTCCTTTCTGTGCTTCTTCTTCTTTAGTTCTTCCACAAGTCTCCTTACGGGTTACCTGAAGTCTGCCGAAATCACCAGGCTGCCCCTGGGCTACTCCGAAGTTACTCGTGGCCGGGGGGGGGTCATGGAGATACCGCCGGCAATGCGGAGGACAGAGCTTCTCCGCTGCTCCGCTGCTCCCCGCTGGCTCCCAGCTTGTAAAAGAAGCCAGATTTAGGTGGTGTCGGCAGAGAGCTTCCTCCCAGTTCTAAAACCAAGTTCTTGTGGCTCCTGGTGTTGTCTTCCCCAGCAAGAAAGGGGGAGGGCTCTGTCATGAGCTCAAACCATGAGCAAACCATCCCATCTGTTGAGCTAGGGGAATGTATGCCGTTGGCTGAGGAAAACGCCTTTTGTAATTTATACAGGTAGTCCTCAACTTACAACAGTTCATTTAGTGACCATTCGAAGTTACAACATCACTGATAAAAGTGACTTATGACCATTTTTCACACTTATGATCGTTGTAGCATCCCCATGGTTACGTGGTTTACATTTGGATGCTTGACAACTGACTCATATTTATGATGGTTGCAGTGTCCCAGAGTTGTGTGATCGCCTTTTGTGACCTTCTGACAAGCAAAGTCAATGAGGAAACCAGATTCACTTAACAACCATTTTACTAATTTAACAACTGTAGTGATTCACTTAACAAATGTGGCAAGAAAAGTCGTAAAATGGAGCAAAACTCACTTAACAAATTTCTCACTTAACAACATAAATTTTGGACTCAATTGTGGTCGTAAGTTGAGGACTACCTGTATATAAAATGGTACCTATGAATGCTCTCTTAAATATAAACCAGAATTTATAGACCTAGTAGAAGTAGTATAGAGATATTTAAAGTTTTGGAGAACATGCAATGCTATCTAGGTAGTTCTTATTTGACAACTGCCTTGTAAAATGGCTGTGCACAGTTACAACAGTGATGAAAAGTAACTTTGCAACCAATCCTCACATTTGCAGATCTGTAAAACAAAGGAAAACTGAAGTACAATCATAAGCATAGTGGTGATTTCACTTACCAACTGTTTCACTTCACAAGCAAGTTGGTGGTCTGAATTGTGGTTGCTACATATGACCAAGAGCCACCAGTAAATAACAATGATTTGGGGAAGTTGTTTTATTTAATGGTTTATTTTTTAGAACTTGTACTCTTTGGATAAGTGGAAGTGTTACAGCTATTTGAAAGCAAATGTGTTGAAAGCAAAAGATCAGCTATGTATCATTTTAAACTTTTAAATTATTATTATCCACAATAAGTGTTGTGAAACTTCCTAAGATTTATTGTGCAGTTGGATAAAATCCATATCTTATCCCTATGGAGGTTTCCAGTATCATTAGCTATAAGGAACTGGCCATTAATTCTTCCTAACATATAATATACATTGAAGTCCCTATGGTCAGAGAGGTTAGATTTAACCTGTAATAATAATGGAAATAAATATATGTCACAAAAAGTGTATATACAGGCAAAGTGTTTTGCTTATAGTAATTCCTTTGTTCATTGTATATGACAACTGTGAATTTAGTCACACCAAAGTTAATTTAGCTTTTACTGGATGCTTTGCAACTGTTCCTTAAAAGGAATCAATGAAAAAATCTATTCAGCATTTATAGTTCCTGCTGATTGTTTTGAATATATTATTTCTGCTGCTTCATTATTTTGGTCCTCCCTAAACATTTATCATACACATTTTTAAGGAAGCCAAAGAGAGTTGTCTTAATTGTGATGAGAATGAAATATATTAAATACATAAATTTTCCTATATGCTTTATTTGGTGGTTTTCCAATAGCTTACCCAGAAATGTAATTAATATCTGATTTTCACCTGGTTTGGATCAAATGGTAAGTTATATCTAGCACTTTTATGGCCTTTTTCAAATATCGAATCTCTGCATTCAAACTAATTCTTTTGATTTCTAATGATCTTTGATCTGACTTTCCATTCTGTTGTAAGGTTTTATATGAAGACCATAGAATATATTGTTTTTTATAAAGATTGTAATGACAACTCTTCCTCCTGATAATAATTTGTTATTCGTACATTTAGTACAATACTTCTCTTTTTTGACTTCACCTCTAGTTAAAATACCTTTATATAGCTTAGTTTTTTAAAAAAGAATATTTATTTTTATATGTACAATTGAACTTTTAAATATAGTACTACATTTAGTGAAATAAATCACGTTATTAATTTGAGCCAATATTAGAATGCAAACTAGAATGTAGAGGATAATGCAGTGTGTTCCATTGATAGTATTGGATAATAGTAGATGGGTTCTCTTAAATACAGACCCTTTTCCCAAAATGCCTTAATTCCGCAAGGCAGGAAGTAGAAAATATAAGGCTCACAAGCAATATCTGTTCCAATTCCCTGTATTTTTCACTATAGGGAACTCCCAATTTTGGCTGGAAGTAAAATGCAAATTGGTATGTTTGCACCTGGAAAACTGTGGAAAGGGGTCTTTAAGAAATAGGGGAAAAAGAATCAGAAATTTGTCCTCTGTTCTAGGTGGTGACATCATTATATCAATGTTATCACTATTACAGCTGTTAACTGTTGGGACAAATTTTGAAATAAAATCAACGTCTCTGCTAAATGGTGGTCCATATTGATATTTCATAGAAAAATATTGTATTTCTCAATATTTCTTTCATTTGGAGATGCTTTTCACTTTTTAAAAAATATCTCCTACTTTCTGACTACTTGTAAACACATGCAGCAAAGTTAAGACAAATCCCTCAGTGAAGAAAGCAACAGGCACAGAAGATGGGGTAAAGCAGACAGCAGCAGGAAACAGAATCTCTAATAGTTCAAAGCAAATCCTTTTCTACCTTATCAGCATTCTGCAATATTCTTCAATACTTTGAGGTCAAATGAAACCAAAAACTAGCCATTCTCCACATTAGTCTTTCAGAAAGTCCTCTCCCAAAGTGTGGTTTCCAGATGATACCATTACTATTCTCATTGTACCGGAGAAGATTAATATGACATTAAAAAGAAGAAGGAGAAGAAGAAGAAAAGGCAAAATTGTGATATTCATAAGTGATAACGTGAGAAATAAATTTGAAACATTTGGTAGAGGAATCCTTGTGCCTCCCAAAAAGAGGAGTTAGTGTTTTTATCGCATTCAAGTTCATAGGAACAGATGCACAGCCATTTGCACTGTTATCATCATGAGTAACAGATTGGCAAACCTGGGTTTTTCAACCTTTTAATGTACATATTAAAAGTCTATATATCAGCATCCCCCAATACATGCCCATTAAGTAGCCTGGTGTGTCACACAAGCATTTAACAAAAAAACCCCTCAGTGAATCCACTGCTGCCAAACATTGCCGCCACTACTTACATAAAATATAACCTTCAGAAAAAATCAACAAGAAAAATAATTCCATGAGATATATACTTTACAGCAGTGAGAAAACAAATTGTTTAACATTGGAAGAAAAATGTAATTCTGACAATATCTGATTGGGAACTTAAACTTGGAGAATATACAGTAGTGGGAAAACTAATAGTATATATACATTATAGAAGTTAATCAAATTTAAGCAACAATTATAAGGAATTCCCTTATAGTTTCCTATACATACAATACATCATACAGTATGAAAGATATAATCACTTACTGTCTGGCTTCCTTTGTTAGGATCAATTTTAACCATTAGAATATATGTCCTATCCAAGATAAAATATCTATTTAAGACTTTAAAGTCTGGACAGGTGGCTGTGCAAACTTTAAGAAAAGACTATCTGAAATGGTATAGGGCAGTGGTTCTCAACCTTTCTAATGGCGCAACCCCCCCGCGACCCTCCCGCTGCCGCCGTGACCCCCCCCGCCGCCGCGACCCCCTCCCCGCGCGGGATGAGGTGACAAAGGTGGCGTGGCACCAGGGGCGAAATGCTCCGGGTTCAGGCTTGCCTGCGGGTCGCCAGACAGCTGATAGCGTCGGAAGCAGGAGACTTCGCCCGGATGCCACCATTTGGGTTCTTTTACCCTCTGCACATGCGCAAAGCATTCTGCGCATGCGCAGAGGGTAGAAGAACCCAAATGGCGGCATCCGGGCTACCAGCTGTCCGGCGACCCGCAGGCAAGGCCGAACCGGGACCTTTTCACCCCTGCAGTGACGGTGGCACCAAGATGGCGGGCTAACGCGCGCGGCGACCCCTGTGAAATGGTCGTTCGACCCCAAAAGGGGTCGCGACCCACAGGTTGAGAACCACTGGTATAGGGTCTCCTGCTTGACCAGGAATTTGGACTTCAAGACCTCCATGATCCCTTCCAGCTCTATTCTGATAGATTAATGGGAGACAGAAATAAATCAGGAGCAAAAATGATTCCAATCAATATTTCAATAAGCTACCAATGGATTCATATGGAGTGGGAAAATATCCAGAGTAACAACAACAACAAAGAATTTGTACAAGATTCTAAAGAGAGCAATGGCCTTCCTTTCCAAATTTAATTTTAAACTATATCATAAAGCAAGCTGCCTGGCACTGATACAGAGTGGCATGGATAAAATCCCCAAATAGTACAATGACAATTTTGGAAGAAGTTGGCTTATCCAATGGATTTCATAGATATGAATGGTATAGTGATACAAAGAAGGATAAAAAGTTAAAAGAACACATTATTAGACAAAGTTTGATAAAAGAACAGAATGCTACAAAAATAGTAAGCCTAACAATTTCACCTCTAGCTTCTTCCTCAAATGCTTTTCATGTTGGAGGCAATTATAGCAAGAAAATTGTAATTACATATGCAGATATGGTTCACTCAGATTCTACAAAGAGATTAAAAACACAGCAAGAACTACTTCGTGAAGGCCAGAAGATAACATGGTTATGTACCGGTACAACTTGCCAGAAGGAGAAAGGAATTCTAGTTCATACCGTATAACTGAAAAATATTTTTGGAAAATAGATTCTTTGTTTACAACATGTTTATGATTTTCTCTTGAGTATCTTTACAGAAAATTCAATTAACAATTAATAAGGGAAGATTCGGTTTCCCAAATCTGAAGCTATATCATCATGCTTATCTATTATCAAGTACTAAATATTGAAAGCTAACAATTGGTGTTGAGTTTATGATTTGAGCAGCTCTGGAATATATACATATAGCACCTTTAGTTGGATGAACAGTATTAGGATCTAAATATATTAAAACTCTAGTATCTCTGGAAACAATTATATCAGGAAGTTAGGGAATGTAATGTATAATAAAAAAGATTTAATCTTTTTTGCCATGTTATATTGACTTTATGGGGAAATTCAACTGAAATAATTGGGGAAAAGATATGAGATGGAAAAAATTGGATGGAAGTGGGGATATTGACTTTAGGCCAACTGATTGATGAAGATGAATTTTTAACATAGTCTATATTAAGAGATAAATCATCTACCAAATGTAACCCACTGGCAATATTTATAGCTATGTATAAGTCATAATTTAAGGTCCATGACACTCTTTCTATATAAGTTAAGATAAATTAATCTGAATAAAAATGGTGCTAGATAATTATATGTAGAATTGTAATTATTTACTCTTAAAAAGATATACTTTTTTCTTTTTATCCTCTATTATATATTTGTATATTTTCACTTTTTTTTTTTAAAAAAAGCACTTTCTATGTTCTCTGACTAGGTATGTATATTTATCATAATTATATTGTGGATTTTCCCTCCTTTTCTGTCATTATTTTTAAAAGCAATATAATAAATCTCACATTGATGGAAGGATAAAATCAGATCTTAAGAAGGAAGGAGGCATATTAAGAAAAAAGACAGAATTTGAGATTATCATATGAAACTAACACTATCTGTTAAGGTGCATATATAAACTTTTACTTATATACAGAGTAAACAAAAACTGTATGATAAAATGATTGCAAAATTTTAAACAGTTACCACATAACAATGGAAAGAATCATGATCTAAATTCCATAAAATGTAAATCAAGTTATAAGTTAAAGGAAAGTTAGCGCAAAATATTCCTCAGATAATATACAACTCCCATCAATTGCATCTGAGATATACAAATCATACAATAACAATTATTGAAAATTCCACGAAACAGAAGTAATGTTTTATCGCATGTGGTGGACATGTAAGAAATCCTCAAAGTACTAGAAATATTTACATCTGCAGCAAGGGTGGGTTCTGGATCCTTTTGCTGCCGGTTTGCTCAGGGTCGCGCCGGGCGCGCCCCCCCTGCAGCAATCAAAAAATAGCTTCTGCGCATGCGCAGAAGCAAAATCCAAGATGGCGGCGCACACGGACGCACTGACAGAACCGGCTCTGTGACGTCATTGCTGGTTTACTAACGGTTCTAAAGAACCGGATAGAACCGGTAGGAACCCACTTCTGATCTGCAGGGAAAAATGGAATTTAAATTTGAAGTGAAACATTGCCACAAGGAAAGATCTGCCCCAACCAAAAGTCAATAGTTTCCAGTGCCTCCAGTCCCATAAACACCAGGAGCTCAATTGCTGCTGCCACATCCTAACTACCAAACAGCTAATCAGCATACCAGCTGTTGTTTGTAACCCCAGTTATTTTTAATTTATCAATGTGGGCCTTTCCTTTCAATGGGTTATATAGGCCTGGTCTGTGCCTTAACCAGTGCTTTTAGAATCTCAGGACTATGTCTTCCACTGACACTTAAACTATTATTAATTTGGATGGCTTTATTAATGTTATATAATCCTTTGGAACCTTGCAGGACTTTTGGTATTGGTTTACTTATAAGTATACAATGAATTGGGACACTACTATAACACAATACTGTATGTCAGAATGGCAAAAGTTGCTTATTAAGATTAGTTCTGCTCAGTGGTGAAATCCAATTTTTTTTACTACTGGTTGGTGGGCGTGATGTTGCTTGGTGGGCGTGGCNGGCCGTCGTGTGGTGTGGCTTGGTGGGCGTGGCTTGGTGGGCACGGCAGGGGAAGGATACTGTAAAATCTCCATTCCCACCCCACTACAGGGGAAGGATACTGTAAAATCTCCATTCACACCCCACTCCAGGGGAAGGATACTGCAAAATCCCCATTCCCTCCCCACTCCTGGGGGAAGGATATTGCAAAATCTCCATTCCCACCCCATTCTGGGGCCAGCCAGAGGTGGTATTTGCCGGTTCTCCAAACTACTCAAAATTTCCGCTACCGGTTCTCCGAACTACTCAAAATTTCCGCTACCAGTTCTCCAGAACCTGTCAGAACCTGCTGGATTTCACCCCTGGATCTGCTGCAACAGATTCAGATAAGCCTCTGATCACAGGCTGATTGAAAGGTCTGAATGCTTTAAATAAAGAGTTATCTGATGACGATGATGATCTTCCAACTTGATTGGCTTCATCAGAAAACTGCATTTTGGGGAAGAGGTACCTTTCCATCTTACTAATATTCACTATTAAATTGCATTTCTGCTCATGTATCAGAAAGATTAATTGCACTCAAATATAATTCATCCTTTGAGACAAAGCCAAGGACTCACAGTAGTATATCTTTCAGCAGGTATTGCTCCACTTGGCAGGATCAGTTGCTGTGGACAAATTAATTATCTTATTCCCTAATAGTGCAAACTTAGGCAAACATGTTTACCCCAAAGTAAGCCCCATTCAGTTCAATCAGATATATTTCCAGTTAAGATTTCAGACTAAATGGTTAAAGCCTTGCAGAGGGACAGAAGTAATTAAAAGGGATAACAGGCTGTCTATGGAAATGAACATGATATTTTACATAATGCCGAATCTTTATCTTCCCTCCTTAATGAATTCATCCCCCCCCCTTTAAAAAAAATCCAAATAGATAGAAGATTGAGTATGTTTACCTGAGATTTATTACAGGGGATTATAGGTAATGAAATACATCCTGAATATGATGCTACATGGTTGAGATACTTAATACGTACAAATTAAATCTTTTGCTGCAAATATACTCATAAAAATAATGAATTCAACATCAGGATGAAGAGATTTTAGGCTTATTAGTATATGTAACCCTACTCAGTGAACTCCAATTTTCTGAACACAGATGTTGCCAGCAAAATAATTAGTAGAGAAAGTGTATATGCAGCGGAATATCAAATGTATCAAATATTAAAATTTAATACCTTGTACAAAGTTGGGAAAGTGATTTGTGATGGAAAATTGTAACCAATTTTATAGCTTAAAGTCTGGGAAGTGCTGCATTTTTATAGAAACACCTCATTGGAAATTGAATATTAAAGAAAATCCCTCTAGAGTAACCTGTTCTTGTTTTCTGAAAATGCTTTGATAGAATCTACTGACAAGATTTAAAAAAAAAATGAAAGCTGAACACAGAAAGTCTGAAACTTTAAGCCATCACCATGTGACAGGAAGCACTGCTTGTTGCAATATAACAATGCAGGATTACATTGTATATACATATATTTGCGTATGTATGCAAACGCAAATGTTTGGTTAAGTAGAATAGGAATTTGTAATTTAAGGACAGTTTCTGTTCACTTCCTCCTTAGTTACTTAGTTTGCATTCTTTTAAGTGACAGAACCTACAAGGCATGTTTTTAGTCAGTCCATCTCTATTTAAAGATATCCTCTGATACAGTCCAGTAACTTTATGGGCAATGCTAAAGGATGGCAGTAATTTACTTTTAACAGAATAACAGAGTTGGAGGAGACCTTGGTGGTCTTCTAGTCCAATCCCCTGCTCAAGCAGGAAACCCTATACCATTTCGAACAAATGGTTGTCCAGTCTCTTCTTAAAAACTTCCAGTGTCCTTCCAGTGTTCCAGTATCCTGTCTTCAGGTGCTTTGGAGAGTAGGTTGAGCCCCTCTTCTTTGTGGCAGGACAAAAATCAATAGATGGAAACTAATCAAGGAGAGAACTAACCTAGAACTAAGGAGAAATTTCCTGGCAGTTAGAACACATAATTAGTGGAACAACTTGCCTCCAGAAGTTGTGAATACCAGCAAGAATGAACACCATTTGGTTAAAATGAAGAATGATTGCAGGAATTGGGTATGTCTAGTTTAATGAAAAGAAGGACTAGGGGTGACATGATAGCAATATTCCAATATCTAAGGAGCCCCTTCATTTTAACCAAATGGTCATTCTTGCTGATTAAGAGATTCATGGGTTTCTGCTTACCTTGTTTCTATTACATATATAACTTTGACTTGTATGCTGAATTAACACAATGCAATGTTTTAGTTATATCTGTAGTACTGCTTATGGCCGCTAATTTGACATTTGGCTATGTGTACATTTTGTTTTAAATGCTGCTATTAGTGTTCTTTATCTTACTCTTGGGATGAAAAGGCTGTAAAGCAGTTTACTAAGATCTATAATTAAAATCTAAAATACATAAGCACAAAATGAAAAGGGATTGGAAAGAAAAGAGGAAAATGCCAAGTCAAGCACTGCTCCTTAATTAGGGAATGGTTATTGATGTTCTTTCTAACCCAAAGAAAGAAACAAGTATCTCCTATATGCTATTTTGCTGAGTAATCAACAGGATTTGTAATTCTCATAATTCTTCTCCTGCCATAATGCTCTCCTCGAAAGAGAGAGGCTCTACCTGAAAGAAGAACCTTCATTTTCTGTCCTGACTTTAAAAATGTACAGAAAGGTAATGTCTTTCTAAAATGTACCTTTCTTTTTCTCCTTTTCAGATTCACCTTTTGTTATTGTTCATCTGACAGTAGTCTAACCATCAGAAGGGAAATCACTGCACAATTAAAATATTAGACCAGGCACTATGGAGGCTCACCTCTGGTTTTCTATTCAGTGCACACAAGCACTCTAAGGATATGTTTTGCCCAGATTGCTGGGGGCAATATGCTGACTATGTAAACCGCTTAGAGAGGGCTGTAAAGCACTGTGAAGCGGAATATAAGTCTAAGTGCTATTGCTATTGCTATTTATTTTCAGTTTAATTTATTAATGTCCTTAGAATTTATTATAAATATGGCCAGTTGCATTTCTATGTTTGATTGCTTTGTTTTGAGATCCTTCTTAGCAATGATGGGAAGGGAAGGGAAAGGAGGTGAACATGTCATGGTACTACCTATATTTTTGTTAACTAGTATGTATATGTATTTAATCATAGTTGTGTGAAAAAAATGCATGGATTATTTTTGTAAATCTCTAGTAGAAATGTCATGGGTAGCAAATGGGGGATTCTCAGGACCCAGGCAGTCAAATCCAAGACACAGAAACCTTTCTGTGAAACTAATTTTCCATTATGATATAACTTAATTATGCCGCTTAGTTTTTCTTTAAACCAAGCAAGGCTAATAATGTAGTTTCACCTCTGAAGCTTGGTTTCAAAAAAGCAGTAAATTACTTAATGACTTAATTTGCTGCTACCATTTAATGGTTAATTAGCTCCCTGCTTGCAATAGCACAACTTTAATTATTATCACAGTGAATGTGGCTAACATACAGTAAAGTTATATTTAAGCGTGTATAGCTATTACTAAATTCCTTCCTTAGAGTTAATCAAGGGCATTATTTATACTTCACAGGCAATTTCTAGTGGTTTCCAGAACAATGATCTTGTTTGGTCTTCTTCTGATCTTCTTGTTCTCTTGTTGGGTAGGTATAATCCTCTCATCTTCAGTGATATTTTTTGGTCCTTAGTCTACTCTAGAATATTTATCAGTTCCATCTTTAGACAGAAAATCTGCACCTTGATATTGTTTCCCTAACTGATATGGAATGAAAACCTTATATGATTGTAGTATAGAACACCAGTAGCTGAGTCTCCTGTCAGTATTGTCCATCTTCTCCAACCAAAATGTATGTGACCAATGTGAATTCATGACCATATAAATAAAACATGTAACTTTTTGTTCTCCATTTCCATTCAAAGCAGAGGTCTTATTTATATCAGATTTTTTTTAAAAGGTAAAAAATGGATAATGTCCAGTTTCAGGTACTTATATTAGAACAGCTTCCATACCCAAATCAGAGGAATCAACATACAGAACAAGTAGAGAATTAAAATCTGATAGACTAACCTAGACTAACACCAGAATGACATTCTGTTGACATTCAGAAATCTATCCAATTTTATTAGGTTCTTTGCTTTTGCTTTTACTATTGTTTTCATTGAGGAAAAAGAGGCATTAGCTCTTTGTGGTATTCTACATTTTTGTAGGAATGTTCAAACTTCTTAGTAGATGTCAGTTGTATCTATTGAATAGCCTGCACCTTCTTCTCTGCCAGCTTAACTTTTTATTGATCAACTATGCAGCTCAAATAACGTAGTTCAGAGTAACAAAGGTTAAATTTAGCTGGATTAATAGTTCAGACCGCAATTAAGTCTATAACAGCTGCAGATGTTCCTGCAAAATCTTGCGGTAAATCATAATATTGTTCAGATAGAACTCATAATATTTTGTCTTTCTAGAAAAAAGATTTCTATTTCTCTCTGAAAGATTGTAGATGCCTCAAGGCATCCAAAAGAAGATTTAGTAAACTGGAATAAACTTTGAGTAATTCCAGGGTTATTTTCTCATTAGATTTTATTTCTAGAAGTACCTGTTGGTAGCGCTTGGTTAACTCTAGATAGTTATTTAGCACTGATTAACTTTTTTTGTTTTTGTATTGTCAATTCAGTGCTGACTCCTGATGACTATCTGAACTAGTCCCTGCAGTTTCTTAGTAAGATTTTGGAAGTGGCTTATAATTGCCTGTTTCCTAAGGCTAACTCATAGTCAATGACCCAAGGAGCTAGATGACTAAACCTGAGTTCCAGTCCTATTTTGAGCATAGAAACCAGCTGGGTGATTTTGAGTAAATCTCAGTTCCAGGAAAAAGGCAGTAACATTGTCTTGTTCGTGTAATTGCCAGTAGATCAAGACTAATCTGAAGCAAGCAAACAAAACTGATCTAATTCAGAACAGATTAACAGAGTTGAAAGGGACCTTGTAGGTCATCTAGTCCAACCCCCCCCGCCCAAGCAGGAGACCCTACACCATTTCTGATCAGTAAATTTCTGATCTAGTAAATCATATTCTGTGGTTAGCTATTAGATTTGTTTACCTGATTAAGATAACTTAAATCTACACAAAATCTCACTTCCCCATTAAGTTTAAGTTGAGATTTTAGGATAGGTTTAGCTCAAAGTCAACCAGCTGGATTCAGGTAAGGTAGGACTGGAATTCAGTCTTCTGGTATCTAGCCTGGTGCCCTTAAGCACTACACAAAACTGGCTCTGCCATTGATGAACCTTTGCTTAACCTTGCTGTTGTGCTTTCCTCTTAGTTCTACTGGATAAAAGATGTAATCAGTTTCTCCTCTTAAAATTTTATGCCTCTGTTGTGATGGACAAGTTGAGGCAATTGAACATATGTTTCTGTATTGTTCACTCTACAAAGTGATCCTTAGGACTTTTACTTTCTCAATTATTAGTAGTTTGCCAGGTCACTTCAAGTGAGTTTTCCTTTCTGATAACAATCCCTCCATAACATGTAATGTTACAAAGTTTTCTGCAATAGTGTATGAAATTTTCAGAGTGCTATCAGATAGTAACATCCCTGTTAGTTTAATTGTACAAATTTGTATTTTTATACAATACAAATTTTTAGAGAAATAGAAATAAAAATTAATTGTATTTGTATAAAACATTTTTGTTGTATGGTAGTTGACAGTTTTAGATTTATTTCAACTGCTCTTTTATCTGAATACTTCTTTTACCTACCATTTTTACATTATATTTTAAAATCTTATTTTCTATAAATGATATTTCTATACTAGTTGAACACCATAAGAAGATTTTGGTTTCTATTCTTCTTAGAGAGATTTTTATTTCTATATTTTTTTTACCCCTCTGATCTGCTGAAAGGTTATCATCGGTGAGTTTCAGCAAATCTGCTCTGAAACTTCATAGAGCTATTACCTGCTATATATATATTTCAGGGGTGGGTTCCAACTTACCTTGCTGCCGGTTCGCTCCCTCCCGCGCCACGTGGGTGCGCCTCATGGGTGCGTCTCATGGGTGCGCCTCGTGGAACAAAATATCTGAAATAAATCAAACAAAACAAACAAAACAAAGCCGAAAAAAAGATGGCGACTGCATGCACAGTGCCAGAAGTCGGCTTCTGAGCATGCTCAGAAGGGAAATTTTTTTAAAATTTTTTTTAAAAATTCAAAAAAAAAGATGGTGGCCCCCATGGACCGGCATCGACCAATCCGGTTCGGTGACATCATCGTGACATCACCAGCGGGCCGCTACCAGTTTGGGAGAACCGTTCCAAACTGGGAGGAACCCACCCCTGATATATTTCACTTACAGAGTCCTTCCTGACCCCTAGGACTTCATAGACATAACTTCATCAAACAGAAAAAAAAATAACAAATATTGTTCAGGCTAATATCTGAAGAAAATAGTGACAATTTACATGATCCTGGTGCAACATTTCTTAGCTGAACATTCCAAAGTTGGAAAAGATAAGAGATAGTTTACCAGCCCCTTATTCTATCAGATCCTTCAAAATAGCATAGGGAGTGGTGGTTGGATTATTGGTAGTAATGGTGGGAAGCTATTTATCTTCCCCTTCCCTTAAATAGAAGTTTTCCTTAAATAAGCTCTTTACAGGAACAAAATGAACTTTGTCAATTAGCAGTCTAAGTCCAACACAAAGAACTTGTCCTGGCTATATTAACAGCAAAGGTTAAGTTCCTGCATCCCAGATTCATTACACAGAGTGCTTTATAATACTTACTTCCTCATTTGTCACAAGTAATCACTTCCATTTAAAGGGAAACATGTTGCTCTTTTGTCATTATCTAATCTTTAGATGTAGCTACTAAAATGAGAAAATGTTGCGAAGAGATTGGTGCAGAATCACTACAATCCATCCCAGTTGAATCAGTAGAGGCACCAAGGTAAGATGATCTGTCTTGGTGCCTGACATGCCAGAGAGAAGACTAATGGAGGTAAGTAGCTTCTATATTTATGCTCTCTAGAATACCATTGAAGGAACTGATCCAAGGGCACAGTGCCAGGCTACTTTGTAGATCTGCTTCAAAGGGCCAATTCAGTTGAATCATCTTCAAACAAATTAAAACAAGATCCATTTTACACAATCTAAGTACAAATTTTACAGGAAAATTCATAAAATACAGGTGATCATGAGGGAACCCAACCTCTGACCTCCTATAATGTCCTTCTGGGCTTCAACCAAAAACTATAGATGAAAATTGAAGGAATTCAAGATGAAAGAGTATCAAAAGATGAATTTTAATAACATTTGCCTATTTTTTTTCTCCCACAATTCAGTCATTTGAATTTATGTGTGAATGAAGCCCATAAAAATAGTGATTCTGAAGTAACAGTTTGCAATATTTCAATTTCAGATAGCTACAGCAATTTGAATCTTCATTTACAGTAATTATGTTCTCTTCTTACTGCTTCAGAACTTTAGATCACATTCATCCCTCTTCTATTTCAAGTGCCTAATTTTGTAATTTGAGCATTTTACAGCTTTTAAGAGTTTGAGAAATGCATGCATATCAAAGCCATCTTTATATCTAACTTATTTGTAAAAGACTTATTCCATTAATACTGAGGAGAAATTCAATGCTCACTTGTAAACAATAATAAAGAACCCTAAATTTTAGAATACATTAAACACATAAGTACAAGACAACTCTTCTCCTCCTTGTCTGTTTCTCCTACACTCCAGTTCCCTCTCTTCTATTGTTTTCATAGCTAAACATTTACTATTACTTGCTGCATCACAGGAGTAACTCAATTAAGCAATGCTATTTACCTCCTTCAGTATGAAAGGAGGTAAATAAACTGCAGAGTATATATGAAAAATCACATAGTCCTATACATTTCTCTTAGAAATAAACCTCCTTGAATTGAGTGAGAATTATGCCCAAATAAAAATGTATAGGATTGAAGCCCTAGGTCAGGGGTCGGCAACCTTAAACACTCAAAGAGCCACAAAGGTCCTAACCGGAAGTCCTATGTTCAATTTTGGAGCCGACCGGAAGTCCAGTTCCCCCATCATAGTCTCCTCCTAGCGCGGAGTCCTTTTTCCTCTGCTGACCAGAAGTCTGGTTCCCCCCCCATAGAGTCTCCTCCTAGTGCGGCATCCTTTTTCCTCTGCCGACCGGAAGTCGGTTCCCCCACCATAGAGTCTCCTCCTAGTGCGGCATCCTTTTTCCTCTACCTGTCCTAACCGAAACCCCTATAAATTGTGGAGCCAACCAGCAACAGGGAGCCGCAGCAGAGGGATGAAAGAGCCACATGCAGCTCCAGAACCGCGGGTTGCTGACCCCTGCCCTAGGTGGTTGGATGTCAGGTGCATATTCCTAACTAGCTGTTATTATTTAAGATATTCCCTGGAACCGTTAAAAAAAAACCAAAGTCAAACTGTTTGCAGAAATATCACCAGTTAAACTTTGGATAGGGAAGGACATTTAACAAGTTTGCAAGATGTGAAATAGTTTGAGACTGGCAGAGAAAAAAAATCTGTCAGTTCACAACTTCATTGAAATAATAAAAAAAGATTCACTGAAATTATTGTACACAATTTGGATTCTTGGCATCAGTAACTTGTGATCTAGGGTCTGCTATCTATCAATCTATCGATCTATCGATCAATCTATCAATCTAGCTTTAAAGTGGAAATAATGCATATTAGTTGATGTGGCATGATGGATGTCATGATAAATTTGTAAATGAAGAAATATAGAATAGAAGCTTATGCTGGTTGGTTTCATGTTTGTAACCAATTTCTTTAAAATATAATTTGACTGCTAATTCTTGGATATCTAGTAATTCCCAGAGATAGAAATGGAATATAGTGTTTTCTTCCTTGACATGGTCTATAGCAGGGCTGTCAAACTTGCGGCCCATGGGCCGGATACGTCATGCGCTGGCCACGCCCATGCCTGGTTTAGCAAAGGGGGAAAAAGTCGTGATACATCACGTGATGCCGCGAGTTTTACTTCCCTGGTGTATAGTTATCAAGGGAGATGAATATCAAGCCCAAATCTCCTGAATCATAATTTGCCTTTTGGAAAACACTAGTTTAGAGTTCATTATAATCAGAAAGACAAACAAGTCTTCTAACTTTAATTTTCAATGCATTCAAATCTCTGGCATAAAGCAAGCCTTGTATAGCTTACAGCCTAATCATAAACACATTAACTGGAAGTAAGTGTCTTAGAAATGGTGGGATCCCTTCCCTTCCCTTCCCTTCCCTTCCCTTCCCTTCCCTTCCCTTCCCTTCCCTTCCCTTCCCTTCCCTTCCCTTCATACAGATATACAAATGATTTATAGGCTTCCTAACACCCCAATGATGTCCTCAGCCCTAGTTCTACTGCTGCTGCTCAAAAATGTGTCCTTGCACCATTCCCCAAGGCTTGGGAGTCTTGGGAAACATTTTGATTGACCCCATGGCTCAGTCTCCCAGGATCTGCCATATGTCACTAACATTCAGCAGTGTTCTCTTTCTGTTCACAGGGATCTAGTTGACTTGAGCTGCTCAGAATCACACAAGACATTCATTCTTGAAGCAGCTTGGGGGAGAATGCTCCCCCCCACCTTAGGAAACTTCATGAGATTATGCCCTATTTTTGCACAACCTCTGGAAGCTCTGAAGGCCGCATGATAACACAGCCTTCTCACACAATATCCAGAGCCTGTGTGAGAACACCCCATTGTTGCACAGCCTCCATAACCTCCAAAAATTTTCTGAGGATGGGACATGCTTTCAAGAATAGTTATTGTCAGGTGTTGGTAAATGATGATGTGTCATCTTTGACACATGTGTCATGGGTTTGCCATCACTTATTTAGTTTTTGTATACATACACATGTTGTATCCATTCTGTCTAACTTTCTTGAAGATGAAAATAGAAAAAAAATATGTTAAGGAAGAAGGCATGAACTGAGATGAAAATGCATATTGTGTGGCTCTGTTCCAAAGCACTGTTTTTCATAATCTTTGCCAAGCTCTTGAAGAACAAACCTTCACAATTAGCTCAACATAACAATTAACTGGGGGGGGATCCATCAGTTCCAAACATTACTGTATAAGGTTTCGCTTTGTTTCTTATTCATCTACAGAGCCACATGATATAATATCTCTTGTAGAATAGCATTTGGAAATTAGGTAATCCTGTTACCAATTTACTTGGGGTTGGGGAATGGACAGTCCAAGAAGGGCCCACCAGAAGAAAATAATAATAACAACAACAACAACAACAACAACAACACAGAGATTTTGCTAATGTAATCTTTATGCTAGCCTGGAGTAAATACAGAATCTTGGAAACTGCAAGTAAAATTTCTCACCTTTGTTTGCAGTGAGTTAATTAAGGTAGAGACTCTTTGAATGATTTGAAAAGCTGCTTCTCAGTTTTCTTATCACCTGGGTTAAGTTGCCAATAATGAGATAAGCTGACAGTTGATAAATCTCCTATCTCTTGATTTTTTGGGGTATACTTTTCCTTCCAGTCCTTTCCCAGCATCCTCACAAACACTTTATTCAAGTCAGGATGTCTTGAAGGAACCAGGCAAGGGGAATGCATTTTCTTGCTGCACACAAGAAGTTTAGTATTGGGGTTAACTTCCAGCTGATGTTGTGGCGGGATTGGTCATGGAGAGTGGGTCCTCTCACTCCCATGCCGAGTTCTCCCCATTGGTAGGCTCCGAAAGGAGCCAAAGCCACCATGTAGGAGCGGCAAAGCAAAGAGGGGCACCCTGTGAGGTTGCGGAGAGCTGCATCTCTCCTGCCTGGCCCGGGGCTTCCTTTTCCCTCTCAGCACGACAAGGAGAAGAGGCAGCCTAAAGATGGCTGCCATGAAGCTGGGACATCTGAGAAACAGCTAAGACCGGTGCTGGAGCGGAGTTAGTGAACAGTGGCTGAAACTGGGTGAGAGGATTCCTTTTTACTCAAAACCTAACCCCAAAAGGAAAAATCCAGGACAAATATTTGCTCAGAACTACTTGTTTAAGCAGTGAGTGAATATTTTGAGAAAAATACTAGATTGGAAAGAAAAGATCAAGGGGAAAAAAACAAAAAATCTTTAAAAATACAGGAAATTGGATTTTTAAATTGGGAAGGTGTTGTTTCAGAAAGACATTTTTAAAATGCTGGAACTATTTACTTAAAAAGTTAACCCTGATTTTATAAATTGAATTAAAATTAAATTGGATCGTAATAACATTGAAATTTAAGCTGAGAGCGCCACCTGCTGATGAAAGGAAAGATATGGTGTCAATGTATCAAAGTATAAAGGACATTATAATAAGAAACCACAAGGAGATGAAGGAAATAATGCATGGCATAGAGGGAAAGCTGGACAATACAATACAAGGGACAATGAGTAAAAATCCAAGGCACCCAGGAAAGGGAGGAGTCAACAGAAAGAACGGAGGAAAAAATAGAACAGACGAAACAGCAAATAAAAGAAGAAGATAAAAAGGAGACAACAATAAAAGTAACAACGATTGATAAAACAAAACAAGTGGAAAATACTTTAAGAGTTTTAAAAAGAGACTTGGAGAAGCAGGAAGATATTTTTGAAAAGGAGATAGGGGCATGGGTAGATACTTTGAAAGCTAGACAGTGGAAGAGGGTAGAGATGGGAGAAATATTTAGATTGAATAGCCAGGATGTGGATGCAGACAGAAACAAAGATCTAAGAGTGTAATATGGGAGGCAAGCCAAAAAGCGAATAAGAATTAAAATATTAATGCGGGCAAGAGATGATGGTTAGAAAGGATTTTTTTTAAAAATATAAGGGTGGCATGATTAAAAGTTAGAATAGAGATAGAAATAAGAAACATATATACTTTTATATAATAAAATAAAAGCAATAATAAGGCGGGAAAATTAGAGATTGAATTGTGTTATTAGTATGTATGTTTAAATAATATTGTGATTGGCATTGGAATAATATACTGAAATATTGAATAATTAAATAATGGAAAAGTAAAATTTAACATAAATATGTGAATTACTATTAGAACTATATTAGCTTGATGAATGTAATGAATATGATTAATATTATTATTGTTTTTTTATTAAAATGAAAGCAAATAAGAATCAAAGCATTAATTTGGATAAGAGATGAAGGGTAAAAAGGAAATGTCTTGTTTAAAATATAATGGTGATATGATTAAAATTAGAATGGAGATAGAAATAAGAGAGGGGGATTATTAATATACACATTTTTATATAATGAGATAAAAGCAATAATCAGAGGGAAGATTAGAAATTGAATAATGGAATTATGTATGTGTAAACAATATGGCGATTGGCATTAGAATAATATATTGAAACATTGAATAATTAAATAAGGAAAGACTATAACTTAATATAAATATGTGTATTATGTAAGTTTGATGAATGTAACAAATAAGATTAATGTTATTATTCTTATTTGCACCAAAATCTATGATACCCAGGTGCCACACTGCGCACGCAATGATGTGTACATGTAAAATAAAAAAAATAAAAAACTTGGGGAAAAAAGGAGTTTAGTATTGTACTTACAGGACACCAACAGGCACAAACTGTTGTCAGCCTTGAGGAAACAGGAGACAAACAGTTGGAAGCCTTGTGGAAGCAAAAGAACAAAAGCAGAAGGCAACTGGATCCCAAGTGAGAGATGCCAAAGAGAATAGAAGTCTTCAGGCTCTGCTGTGATCTGTTTTTTGCTCATAAAACCAGGCGTTTCCTATTCTCCTTCTTGCAGGTATATGAACTGAAACTTTAAGAACTTGTTCCCCAATTTTGTTCTTTTCTTCTTCCCTCACCATTCTTTTTCCTTCTGTATTATTGAAAGTCTGAAAAAATGCAATTTCTCATTAATATCTGGAAGCTGTTCTAAGAGACTTTTTCACTAAAGTGTGTGTGTGTGTGTGTGTGAATTCTTTGAAGTAAAATGTTAAAAATTGAAGAGGAAAATTATTCAAAAGAAATTGAAATAAGCACCATGAACTTAAAATCAATATCACAGGTTAGGTATTGGAACAAAAACAGAAGGCCTTTAACTCTATCTGCTTCCAGAGCTGATTGCAAACCCATGGATGAATCCTTATCCACTGATATATTGTGAAAATTTGAAAAAAAATGAATTCATCAATAAGGTTCATCCTGACACTGAAAATCTACTGCTAAAATCAGCTCCTAGCTTAGGAACTGGAAATCCAATTCTAATGAGTAATATACAGTAATATAATGCATTTTTTTGTTTGGGAGCAACCAGTAGGAGGAAAATAATCATTAATTTGGTTAAAGGTTTAAGGATCTGGGCTCAGTTTTTAGCTGTATAGTGATAGCCAAAGAATTACAATGAATAGGCACCGAGGTATTTGATAGTTCTCAGCCTCCTTTCAAGCTAGGAATTACTTGAAGTTAGAAGGATAAGTATCCTCTGTCTCAACAGACTCATATTCTTGCTTTCTTACAAAATAAGAGAAGAAAAACAAACTTCTTTAATAGTTGAAAACAGAGTTTCTTTGGAATTCCAACCTGTTGTATTTCATTAATATGAATTCAAAGATCCTGCAAGGTAGCAAATGTAATTCAGCAATGTTTACTCCAGGTTTGCCTCAGAGTAGCTCCTTGTTGTGGAAGTGGAGGGTCAAGTCAGGGTTGAGTTAAGCTCAACCATTCCAGAACTCAAATTAAAATGCTTTAGAATGGTCTCTTCCTAACAGATGCAAATATCTTCCAGGGATTAAGTTGAAGATGGATTTGGCAGGAGATCATCAATATAGATACCTGTAGTGTTTTCATTTTTCTGGTCCTTCCCTATAAACTACTTTTGAGTAAGTTCTTTACATGTTTACCTTTAAGAAACTGCAGGAGTCTGTCAGAGCTGTTGTGTTTACAGAATAGATTTGTTGAGTTGGTTGTTCAGTATTACAGATTTGGGAGCTGATGTTCTACCTGATTTGAAGGAAGTTACATTAGTATGCAGGTCTGACAAGAACTGTTTCAGTTCCTTTCATATCTGGAGGATGATAGCTTGATCCTTCTTTGGCAGCTGAGTGAAAGGATTCTTTCCTAACATTTCCTCTGGGAGAATATGTAGGGATGACAGAATTAAAGGATCACTAGTTGAGGCTTGGCTGTTGCTTCCAAGATTGACCGACCTGGCTTCTTGGAATTATACAAGGTCGGTTTTGCTTCTGGGTTAGCTAATTTTTTTGGCATTGCACCTGTGCTTTTCTGTTAAGCTTGATATCCAGATAATAAAAACATTGCCTGGTAAATTTGAAGAGAATCCAGGAAATTCTTCATTTTCAGTAAGAAAAACAAAATATTTAGAGTTTGGGTTTAATTTTTCTGTCTATTGCTATAGTCCACCAAGTGAGTTCCTTATCTAAATCACAGGGCATATCTTTGGCTTTTATATGTTTTATATGTTTTATATTTTATATATTTTAATTATGTGATTTTAAAAAAATATTAACGATGGGTTGTTATTTAGGATATTATGATAATGTGAAATTTTACTTAAATGTATTGCAATATGCTCATGACATAAACTGATTATCTTATTAAAATATATAAAAAATAAATAGTATTAATTTAATAAAGGTAATGATTGAATTTATATACTATCAGTCTACAGTCAAATGCCAAAACTGGCTAGCACTAGAAATATAAAATGTTTCTTGAATGTATATCAGATTTTTAAAGAACTCCCAATTTCTCATTTATGAAAGAAGATGTCTGCTGAAATATTCTATAGACAAAAATGTGTTATCCAATACAATCCTGTTGTGTTGGATTTAAGCTCTTATCCTTCTCAGCCACTAGTCAGACTTCTGAAAATTATGCAAGTTAATAATCAACATATCTGAAGATCATCAAAGTGAAAGCCATGTCTATAAAGCTGAGCAAATTAGTACATTGGAAAGTAATTTTGATAAGATACAATTTGGACATTTCACTCTTCTTCCATAATATGCTATCGTATATTTTTTTCCAGAGCTATCATGGATAAAGTGAAGGCAATGCAAACTGTACATTGGTTGATTGGCCAGGATCATTATTTTGAAAGCCTTAATAAGGGTTTTAATATTGCTTTTTGAGTTTTAAGGGATCTCCGTGAAACAGTATTATAATCTGATTCTTCTTTAACAGTTAACAACTGAAAGTAATGGCCACTCTATCTTGTCTGGCTTTCTCAATTGCATGGGGATGTTTAAGGAAAATTCAGTTATCCTGCCTGGTTTACAGCAGCATATCTGTCTAGAATTAACATTCAGCCTGGAGTGTCAACATATGATGAAGTGCTTACCTTTCTGCATAGATCAAAGCATTATCACTCTCATCTATAAATACAAGTGGAATGTGAATATATTGATGGCCTTGCCATTTACTATCTCTAGATTTTGCCCTGCAAGAACCTCATGTGTTCTGGATTTTTATTTTCATTTATAATGAAAATAATAACTAAGCAGAACTCATAGGCATCTTCCAGGAGAGACTTTGATAAAGTACCAAATGCAAAGTAGAATTCAAGTGGGAATGCCATTCCCATTTTAAGCATTCATTGTAAGAGCCTGGTTGTATATCTTCTGCATTAGTTTTGCAGTCAGGTGTTTCAGTTCTTCCTTATACTTTCCAAAATCCCAAGGCTATTTGGGTTTGGGGAAGGACTAATGAAGGGCAATTATTATGGCACAAAATAAGAGGAAAGTCAAATACCACTGGCACTAGATAAGAAATAAATTTTCTAACCTTTACTATGCATATATAGACAACGAACATAAAGCTGGTCAAGATTATGAGCTACTTTAAGGCAAAAGAAAAAAAGACTGGAATATAAATCCAATAAATAAATAAGATGTTGTATTCCATGGTATGAATGTACTTGGATCACAAAGTCACAACTGCTGATATTACACTACAGTATAAGGTTTTTTTTTTCTAGAATGGCATGTATCCTACTTCATTATGTTTCTACAGATAAGATAACTATATATAACATAACCATACCTGTATATCAAATGAAGGAATTCGTTTTTGTAGGGGGAAAAGAGAAGGGATGGAGGAAGGGAGAATCAAATCTTACAGAGTATGAATCAGGCTGAAATTTTTTGGGTTGACTGTGTTAAGCTCCTGCAGACTATCTGGCCAAGTGGAAGGATATTTTATTCTGAATGAAAAACATTTTATATATTAAAATGTTGAAAAATAATAATTAAAGTACTAAATCCCCCTTTTTCCTTTGAAACAAATGTATCTCCCATTTTTATTTAAACAGATCTGAATATTCAGTTACTCTCCATATTCAGCCTGTAGCTTAACTTATAATTCTTACTGGTATTAAAATTACCAAGAGTCATATATTTCATAAAGTAAAACTAAAGCTGCCCCAAGGGAGGCACAACTGTGCATGTAATTATGAATAAAATTAAGACTATCATAAAAATGCATTCTCTTATAAAGTATAAATTGCAACCAAGTTTGGAAAACAAAAAACTATTTTTTAACATCTACTTTATCAAATTCTGGTAATGGATATGATTCTTGTTTTGTGCAATGTGTTACATACTTATTTATGCATTAATTTTGTACAAAGTTTGCCAGTTTTATTTTCCTTTTTTAAAAAGGAATCATATATACTAGCTTTGTTGTTTAGACCTTCATGAGCTACAGATTACTCACCTGTGACCTTGAAAGGATACTACTGAATGTCTAGACCAGTGATGGCAAAACTTTTTTGGTTCGCGTGCCAAAAGGGGGGGAGCGTGGGGGGATCATGCGCGTGCATGCCCACACCCATAATTCCATGCACCCCCCCACACACATGCGCACGTGACCCCCCCACTCCCGGCACGCGATGGGATGCCTGTTTTTTGCTCTCATCAGGCTTCAGAGCCTTTCTAGGAGACCGGGGAGAGCGAAAACGGCCTTACCCACCCCCACCCCCCAGAGGCCCTCCGGAGACAGAAAATGGCCCGTTTGCCATCTTCCTGTTGGATCGGAAGTCCCATTTTTTTGCTCTCCCCAGGCTTCAGAGCCTTTCTAGGAGCCTATGGAGGGCAAAAATGGCCTCCCCCCCCCCGGAGGTCCTCCAGAGGCCGGAAACATTCCATTTGCTGACTTCCAGTTGGACCCATTTGAGGGCCTCCGGGGGGGGAGGCTGTTTTCGCCCTCCCCAGGCTCCTAGAAAGGCTCTGGAGCTTGGGGAGAACAAAAAACAGGCCTTCCCCACCCCCTCCGGAGGCTGGAAACAGCCTGTTTCCCGACTCCCAGTGGGCCCAGAAGGCCTGAAAATCAGCTGGCCAGTGCACGTATGCACACCGGACCTGAGCTCGCGTGCCCACCGATATGGCTCCGTGTGCCACTTGTGGCACGCATGCCATAGGTTCGCCATCACGGGTCTAGACAATGATAATATGACTTATTTTTTTAAAAAAAGTGTTATAGGCATACACTAATATAAACATTGTTCTATTTATTGTCTTTGTATTTGAAGCACTAGAACAAATTGGTAAGAGTTTCTGCCTTCACAAATGGTCTGAACAAATAGACCACACATGTCCATTGTTTGAAGTTTCCCAAAGAAGTATCAAACAGCTTTATGAGATCCAATAAACACCGGTACATTATTGAATTTGCTCACAATATATTAGTGGATGAGAATTAACCCATGAATTTGCCACCTGCTCTGAAAGCAGAAGAGAGCCAGTTGGGTGTAATGGTTAAGGCACCAGAGTCTGTGAGTTCTAGTCTTGCCTGAGGCACAAAGCCAGCTGGGTGATTTTGAGCCATTCACTGACTCAGCCCTAGGAGGAAAGCAATGGCAATCACTTCTGAACCCTTGTTAAGATAACTGCAGCGACCTGTCCAGGCAGTTTTCAGAAGTCAAGACTTGAAGGCACGCACATGCACGTGCGCGCGCAGACGCACACACACACACAGAGCAGGTGAAAGCACAGTCTTCTGATTTTAGGATTGGAGCAAGGTTTATTAGTCTAGATTTGTTGAAAGGCTAGATTTGATTCTTGGACCTTGCTGGACTGCTTATAGACAAGGTTTAATGTTTCACCCTACTTTGGAAACTGACTCTTGACTTAGCTTTGGATCCTATTCTATTGATAATTAGTTATTTTCAGCTTGTATTTCACTCTGGATGCCAGCTTGGTGGTTCAATCATGTTGCAGATGGGACATCTTGCCTTGTGAGCAAACAGTATACCGTATTTTTCGGACTATAAGATGCTCTGGACTATAAGACGCACCTAGCTTTTGGGGAGGAAAACAGCTGTTTGCTGTTTGCTGCAAGGAGGCAAATTGCTGGGAGGCAGAGGCCGAAGGGTGGGGGCCGGCAGGTGGGCGGGCTTCATCAACATTCGCTCTATAAGACACACAGACTTTCCAACCCATTTTTTGGGGGGGGGGGTGGAGAGTGTGTCTTATACACTGAAAAATATGGTAATTATTTTTCCTTAGTTGTCTTCCTCCTGATTAAGAGAACACTTGCCAACTTTCTAATTCTTCCTTTAGATTATAAGACTTGTAGTACTCTTGATAAATCTCAGAGGACATCTTTTTGCCATTTCTCAGGTACTTAAGCTCTAAAGGATCAGTCTACAGCAAATTCTTTCGAAAGGCATTTAGCAGTACTCACCAAGCAGCCCACTTGCTGATTTTATTTCCTGCACTTCTTTGCCATTATGCCTACCTTATTTAAGCCGGTAGCATATGTTCAATTTTCCTCTTTGGAATCAGGATACAGAAGATACCAAGAAAAATCAAGTCAATGTTTTTTTTACATTGCCTAGCAACAAAGCAAGCAAGCTGTAGCACCTAGTTCAAATCCTATTTGGTGTCCAAGCAAAGGTAAGAAAGTGCTGTTTATCTGACATCTCCTCTCTCTTAGCATATGCACATTCAATGCAACCACATGTTCCTTTTACAAGATGATACACTATGAATCTCCTGGGCTAGAATTATATTCAGAACACATTTATATCTAGATGTTAATCTTGCAATATAGATTTCAGGGTAAATAAATAAGTATACATTAAAAGGGTGCACTCAAGAAAATGCAAACATGTTGTGACAAAATCTGCTGATTTTAAAACTGTGTTCAAATGCCCATTTTTACGAATTTGCAAATGAACACATACCTTAATGTGGAAACAAAATGGAATACATTGATGAAGGAATATGTGTGACAGTTACTAGGGAAGAATACACTTATTCAATCATCCTTTATTTTCAACAAATTATTCCTATAATGAGTAGGATGGTATTTTCTTATTATATAACTTTCTTGATTTCACTGAACTACAGAATCCAACCTTTTTTTTTTTTTTCCAAAACCTGATTATTTGACTGCAAGATCCCAATTTCATAGATATTAATATATAAACTTAGGTTGAAAAAACTGCTCCGATACTGAAAAAAAATAGGAAATAATGATGGCAACATGCAGACTTGTGCGCATAAATATAGGAGTTCTAGAGTGGGATAAGTCAAATCTTTCATGCATCTCACATGGTATTTGATCTGGTAAATGTACACTTATTAAAATACAGATTTCTCAGACATAACAGTCTGACAAAGATGTCACTTTCTAACATACCCTAAACTCAACCTCTTGGAACAGAAAGCATAGTTTTTTGTTCATTAAAAAGTTGCTTTGCTGTGACAAGTAAAATGCATTTATTTCCAAATAAAGGTTTCTAAGTGTTTCTGCCTTGACACTTGAAAACGGACACCATCAATGTCAATTGTCTGAAGATTCTTCTCTCCCATTTCACCCCCAGGAAAGTTTATTTTGTGATTTTGCATTGTTCAATAGAAGAAACATCACAATATAGTTTTAAAAAGCAACATAAAAATAGAGACATCATTTGTTTGTATCAGGGCATATATGATGCCTGTCAGGGGTGGGTTCTACCTTACCTTGCTGCCGGTTTGCTTCCTCCTGCGCCGCTTGGGCGCACGTGCACTTTGTGCGTGCACGCATGCACATTGCAAAAAAATAAAAAAAATCCCCCCCCCCAAAAAAGAGCCAAAAACAAGATGGAGACGCATGCACAGTGCTGGAAAGTCAGCTTCTGCGCATGTGCAGAAGAAAAAAAACCAGGAAAAAAAAGAATTTAAAAAAAAAATTCAAAAAAAATATGGCGGCATACATGGACTGGCAACGACCGAACCGGATCCGTGATGTCATCGTGACATCACCAGTGGGTCGCTACTGGTTCAGGTGAACCGGTCCAAACCGGGAGGAACCCACCTCTGATGCCTGTAGACCAGTGGTTCCCAAAGTGGGTGGTACCACCCCCTGGGGGGCAGTGGGATGACTTAGGGGGTGCTAAGAGGCAAGGGGGGTGGCAGGGGGTGCTAAGAGGCAAGGGGGCAGCAGGGGGCGCTAAGAGGCCATGTGGAAGGCAGGAAAACATGTCGGGGCAGTGGGGAAGGGAGGTAGCAGCCTACTCCCTTCCCCACAGCCCTGCCATGCTTGGCGGCCTTCCACGTGGCGTTCCCGGCAGTCCCCCATGCCCACTTGCCTTCCCAGGTCGGCGTCCAGCCCAGCCTGGCCAGTGGGTGGGTGGGTGGCCCTTGGTGGAAATGCAGACACTGAGAGGGGCGGCGGAAGGGCAAGAAGATTTCCTGGGGCTGCTGCACATGCACCCTCCCCATTTCTGCAAAGGCAGAGCCCCCCCCCTTGCAGGACAATCCAAAGAGGGGAGGGGGATGCTGCAGAAAAGGCTGCCTTCCACCCGTGCTGGCTCTGCGGCACTTGGGGCTCAGAAGCAGCCCACTGGCTTCTCACCCGGCCACCTGCCTGCTCTCTTTGCGGATCAGCCCTGCCCAGCTCCGCCCGCTGCCACTTCCCACGAACTTCCCGGGAGATGGCCGGAGCGAGGGGCGGGCGGGAGCGCGTGGGCCCGGCTGGCGCTCAGCTTACCTTCCTAGAGAGGCTCGGAGACCACCCAGCACACCCATCCGCTGGCTCTCCAGGCAGCGCCACTTTCTCCCTGCCCTGCCAAGGCCCCCGCCAGCCCAGAGACCGTGCTCTGTGGTGGCACATGACAGGGGACACGCCGCTGCCAGGCCGGAGCGCAGTTGCCGCCGCCGTCGCCCCTCTTGCCTTCTCGGCTTCAGCTCCGGGACCTTCTCAGGCCGGGAAGCGTCGGGGCATGCACCTACGGAGCTCCACTGGCCTCAGGGGTCTGCCAGCCTCTGGGCTGGTGGGGGCCTTGCCGGGGCAGGAAGAAAGTGGCGCTGCCTGGAGAGCCGGCGGATGGGCGTGCCGGGCGGTCTCCAAGCCTCGCCAGAAAAGTAAGCCGAGTGCTGGCCAGAGCACTTTCTTCCTTCTCCTGCCGCCGAGAAGAGAGAAAGAGAAAGAAAGAAAGAAGATTGGAAAAGGCATGGATGTTTCTCATGTGCATTCTCACATTCAGGGACGCCCTCACTTTCTCTCATCCAGATATACTTGCACACATGGAACCATTTTATAAGACATAAACTCTATGTCAGGAATCCCCCGTCTTGGGAGTTGGTGAGTAATTTGGAATTTTAGTAGCATCTCATACCTGCTGTCACAAGATATTTGCCTTGGGGGAGGTTGCTTTCTACTGCAGAAGAAAGAGAGAGAGACAAGAAAGAAAGAAGAAAGAAAAAAAGAAAAAAG
>QLTV01000023.1:151452-168520 GCA_003457575.1 Thermophis baileyi | reverse complement strand
TGAGTCTGACCTTCTGACCTAAGCATAGTACACAAAATTATCTGCTACAACGTCCTACCTGTCAATGACTACTTCAGCTTCAACTGTAATAATACACGAGCAAACAATAGATACAAACTCAAGGTAAACCGCCGATTGCAGAATTGCAGAAAATACAACTTCAGCAACAGAGGGATCAATGCCTGGAATGCTCTACCTGACTCTGTTGTTACTTCCTCTTAGAACATAACAGTCACAAAAGGCGATCATGTGACCCCGGGCCACTACAACCAGGGGTGAAATGCTCCCGGTTCGCTCGTGTCTGTCGGTCACCGTAGAGCAGGTCGGCAAGGTAGCACGAGGCTCCGCCCACCTGCCCGGATGCCTCCATTTGGGTTCTTTTACCCTCTGCACATGCGCAAAGCGTTCTGTGAATGCGCAGAGGGTAAAAGAACCCAAACACTGGCGTCCGGGCAGGTGGACAGTTAGAACATAACAGTCACAAAAGGCGATCATGTGACCCCGGGCCACTACAACCAGGGGTGAAATGCTCCCGGTTCGCTCGTGTCTGTCGGTCACCGTAGAGCAGGTCGGCAAGGTAGCACGAGGCTCCGCCCACCTGCCCGGATGCCTCCATTTGGGTTCTTTTACCCTCTGCACATGCGCAAAGCGTTCTGTGAATGCGCAGAGGGTAAAAGAACCCAAACACTGGCGTCCGGGCAGGTGGGCAGAGCCTTGTGCTACCTTGGCGACTGGCTCTACGGCGACCGACAGGCACGAGCGAACCGGGAGCATTTCACCCCTGACTACAACTGCCATAAATGTGAGTCAGTTGTCAAGCATCTAAATGTAAATCATGTGACCATGGAGAGGCGACGGTCATGAGTGTGAAAATGGTCATAAGTCACTTTTTTCAGTGCTTTGAAAAGTCACTAAGTAAACTGTTGTAAGTCAAGGACTACCTGTGCAGGTAGTCCTCCACTTACAACCACTTGTTTAGTGACCATTCAAAGTTACAATGCCACTTGAAAAAGTGACTTTTGACAGGTTTTCATGCTTATAACCATTGCAGCCTCCCCATGGTCACTTGATCAAAATTCAAGCGCTTGGCAACTGCCATGTATCTACGACAATTGTTCTGTCCTGGGGTCATGTAATCACCGTTTGTAAATTTCCCAGCTGGCTTCCAATAAGCAAGGGCAACAACTGCAGCCATTCATTTAACAACTGTGACACAAAGGTTGTAAAATGGGGCATAACTCAGTTAACAACTGTCTTGCTTAGCAATGGAAATGTTGGTGGTAAGTCAAGGACTACCTGTACAGTATATAAATATAACAAACATGTGTCATCAGTGGTGGCCAATCAGACAAAGCGTATAATGTCTTACCATTTACTTTTAGCCAATAATCTCTTACCATAAATCTTCCCCAAGCTGCCAACATTCTTCTTAGTCAGATTGACTTTGCCATCTACTTGCTAGAAACAATCAGAGAAGCACATTTTACAACAAAACAAAAAAACGAACCAACAAAAACCTTAAAGATGCAGGAAAGTGATCAAGAGTAAAGTCATTTCTTTGCCCGCAAAGAATTAATGAGAAGACAAGAGGCAATGTGGAGGGGGTGGGGGGAAAGACTGTCAGGCATGGTCAATTGATTTTTATCGAATGTATTAAATGATCAAAGGGACAAGGGAATTAATGGGCTAATGGGCTCGTACTTGGATTGCATAAGCTGCGGTCATTTATCTGAAGCTTAGAGTAAGTCAGACTCCATCAACATCAGCCTGAAGATACAGTATGTTTGATTTCGTGTCATTAATTTTCAGTGACCGCACAGGTTAACTGATGGGTTGCAGATATTGTTTGATTTTGATTTTTGACTGTTAATTTTAAAAAAATATCTTTTTATTGAAAATGTATCTTGTATATTTTAAAAGATGCGCCTTGTTTTATTTTCTTTCACAATGTAGAAGGGGAAAAGCCGCTCTAAAGATTTTTTTAGGAGGTTGTATAAATCTAGGGAAAAAATAGCAAATTGTGTTTTGTTGCTAAAAAAAATTAACGTCAATGTAGTTACTGAGATTCCAGCACAACACTGGGCATTCTCTTCTCCTCGCACCTATCAGTTGGATTACTATAATTTGATATACAGGAGGCTGCTGTTAAAAACCTGCCAGAAATTGCAATTGGTCCAGACACAGTAGTCAAAATGCTTACTGGATTGTATCAGTACTGCAACAATATATTAAAGCTGTATTGGTTAATGGCATTTATGAGTGTAGTTTGAGGTACTGGTTATTATGTATGAAGAGCCTAGGTATCTAAAAGTCTACCTTTTCTACATAAATTCTGTCTCCCTACATGAACAGGAGAAACTTCTAGTCCAGGGATGTCAAGCTCAAGGCCCGGGGGCCGGATCCGGCCCATGGGGTGCTTAGATCTGGCCCACGGGGCCACCCTGGAAACAGCGAAGGACCAGCCCGTGGTGCCTCTCCCAGAGAAAATAGAGCTCAGGGTGGCTGTGCAAGGCCCACCTGGGCTCCGTTTTTGGCCGCGATGGCCTCCTGCAACTCCCTGCCAGCAAAAACGGAGGCCCAGGGAGGCCGCACATTCCGTTTTCGCTGGCAGAGGGCTGCAGGAGGCCATCACAGTTGAAAATGGAGCCTTGACAAGTGACGCTGATTTGGCCATGCCCACCCTGGCCATGCCCCCCGCCCACACACACCCCTGGCCCCCCGAGATCAAACACAACCCTGATGCAGCCCTCAATTAAATCAAGTTTGACACCACTGTTCTAGTCCCTCTTATTGTATGACATTCTCAGTGGAATGCCCTCCCTCCAAGGCGATGGTAGCTGTCACTTTTCTGATTTTCCAAAGTAATTAAAATCCAAAGGATGTATTATAGTTGATTGCACAATTAGCCAGATGTTTAAAGTGGATTTGGCATTTTTATCCACCTACTGAGTCCTTCTCAAGGACTTGGGATGTTGTTTGATGGTGTTAGAGGTATTGTTGCAGAATGTAAGCTGTTCAAAGTAAAACTGCCTTTTGCAATTGACTAATAGTGATTTTGTCAATGCCAATGGTGTTCAAGTAATGCTGATCACTTCAACCTCAGAAGTTTTGGAATTATATCCAAGGCATCTTTTAGTATTTTTATTACCTTTACTTTCTTTGGCCACAGTCATTCTACTTCTATTTGTAGGTCTTTGTATTTTGATATTTTTTCTCCTTTCTTTTCTCTTCTGGTCTACAATGGGTCTACAATGTCCATTAACCAGATATTTTTGTCTTTCTTATTAATAGTTGTTAAATCTGGGGTGTTCTATGGCAAGTATTTGTCTGTCTGAATTCTAAAATCCCAGAGCACTTTACCTTTTTCATTTTCTATTTGTCAATTGTTTGGTCCCCTACCTACCTAAACAAACTTTATGTGGAGCGGGATTCCTGGTGACTATTTAGACATACCCATGTGCCTTTCATTAATTAATTAATTAATTCTGGCCAGCATACAAAGTTAAAAAAGAACACTACAACAAACAAATTCATAACAAAAAAAAATATTAGAAACTTCTAAAACCATTAAAACCGTAAAACAATTTGCAGGAGAGCACCGTCAATTTTATTGGTAACAAAACAGAAGTAGTTTGCCACTGCCTTGTCCAGGTTTCTCTAATGTCCCAACTTAAATAATTCTCCAGGCAAAATAACATGAGTGGGGTGGGCCTTCCATTTTTCCCATGGTGAAAATTAAAATTTTACACTTAGAATTTAAGTTCTACAGGACAACGGCTCAAAATCACCCATTTAGGACAGTAGTTTTTGACTTTTTTTTTTGTTTATCAGTGGCAACTGACCCTTTGATTTAGCTTATTTACTTTTGAAATTAAACAGAAAGAAATGTATTTTCATAAAATTAATTGTTTGCATATTGGAAGAATGTCAAGCAATTACAGATGCCAGAAAAAACTAAGAAGTATGTAATGTCTTTGGAGTTGGCTGTGCTTTGATATTGTGCCTTAGTTTTTTTCTACTGAGTCAACCTCATTTCCATACAGTTTGACCTCTGCATTGATCATGAACCACATCAAAGACAACCTCCTGTGCTAAAAGATTAATTACAATGAACACAAATGTGCTATAGAATTCTCTGAGGGAAGTACAACACTGATTTATTTTTGATAATTTATTAATATAACATTAAGATACAGTTTTATGACGTTCGAAGATCAGAGACAAACAAGCAAATATAAAATAATAACATTAAGGCATCAACAATATAAAAATATCCTAAAAAAGATCCAGGCTTAGAACTTAACTGGCCACTGCCTTAAAAGAAAAAGAGAAACTAATGTTCATTCTATGTTAGTTATGCAATTTCAGGAAAATGGTAAATGGAAAGCAGCATTCTGCTATGTAACAAGCATGCATCAGATCACAATGTTTATTCTTTATTCTTTGCTTCTAATGGTGACTGTAGTTAGGATGAACTATACAAAACTTTACTACTGTAGAATCCCATGAAAACTCTTAGCAGCAGTGATCAGTTTAATCAGGATCAGACATAGAGCAGAAGGATCTGATATCCTCTTCCCCAACAACAACAAAAATACTACAGCAACTTCTTAAGCAGCTGCATAAAGTAGGGAACACAGATATATTAGTTGTGTGTTTACAAAAGCTGCTTTGTGCCTGCAAGAGGGATAATGGAGCATTTTGCTTGTATTACATTCTTAAGCAGCCTAAGCAAATCTACTTTCAGGATTATTCTGCGACTCTGAACTCTGGATTCAATACTTCCGTGAACTTTACAGAATAGTTCTTAACTCAGAAGCTGCCAATAAATACATACATACATACATAAATAAATAAATAAATAAATAAATACATACATACATACATACATACATACATACATACATACATACATACACACATGTGTGTGTGCTTTCTTATGTGTGGGTTTTAAATTGATGGAGAATGAAGAAATTTGTAAATTGGTAGAGAATGGAGAAATTTGTCAAAAGGGACTTGACAGTACACCTAGGAGTAGAATGGACTGAATGTAAATTATAATGCATCCTTATCTACAGGTTATGTGTCATTTAGCACTCACATTATAGTCCAATGACTACTGATAAAGGCAAAAAGCCTTTGGATTTCTGGAAAGTATTTACAGTTTTATAAAATGGAGAAAATATTAGGGTGTTTTTCCCACCTTGAACTTCATTTACAGTGATTTGTTTAGTAATGCTTAAGTTCCCACATTTTATGAAGGTTTCTGAACTCTTCCCCATCACTTCTTGCCCGGTCACTCAGTGATTTCAAACTATTCTCCCTGTTCTTTCTAAATGCTGTAATATATTTGTGAGGTATAAAGAACACTATCAACAAATGCACAGTTGTGTGACACTCAGGAAAGGAAGCAATATATAGGTCATATCACCTAAAACTGGAAAATTAGATTTAGAAGGGTGGAAAAGGCAACTGGATATGGTTTGTATGCAGAAGTATCCATTCTACTTGATATTTATTCAAACAGCAGTAAATGTAATTATGCTATTCCTTATGGTGGTTATTGTCCAAAAACATGCACATCTGCTACAATAAAGCAATCTGCCAGCTCTGGGGAAATATCACTTAGGAAAACATGTAATGCACAGAAAGCAATTTCCAGCAAAGTTGTTTGCTCAACTAAAACCAACATATTGGAGCTAAGAAAGTGTAGATGAGAAACTGAAGCAACAAGATCATGTGTATATTGGAACATGGCTGTGTGTCATTTAAAAATGTATAGAAAACAGTTTTTTGAGTACATAAATCTTTAAAATACTGACACAAGTGGTAAGACAACATATATTTAAACTACAGGTAGTTTTTGACTTACAACAATTCATTTAGTGACCATTCAAAGTTATAATGGCACTGAAAAAGTCACTTATGACCATTTTTCACACTTACAACCATTGAAGCATGGGAACTGGTTCATATTTATGACAGTTGCAGTGTCCCAGGGTCATGTGATCATCTTTTGTGACCTGACAAGCAAAGTCAATGGGGAAGACAGTGTCACTTAACAACCATGTTACTAATTTAACAACTGCAGTGATTCACTTCACAACTGTGGTAAGAAAGGGTGCAAAAATGGGACAAAATTCACTTAACAACTGTTTCACTTAGTAACAGAAATTTCAGGTTCAGGTTGTAAATCTAGGGCTACCTGTATTAAATTATCATTTTGGGATTAATGTTAGATATTATGATGTGCCACCATATCTAAACTTGGAATGCTGGTTTCCTTGTGGATCTTACTGCTACAATTTTTATTTGGGGAAAAAAAATTCATCTACAGGAATGAGAATTGGGACTTGTAATTAAGATTTTAAAGGCTACTGGAGTTGGTTGGAGGGACCAGTCCAGAATTACACTGCCCAGATTGTTCTAGAGGAAATGACATCTAAATTGATGCTTAGATGTCAAGTGAAATTGAAAATGGAGCATTGTTCTTCTGAGGTATGGGAATTATGAAGACATCTGTTACATTTTTGTTTTTCTGTAGAATAGGATGAAATTTGCAGGCTACCTAAAGTGTTACCAAGGAATATGCTGTGTCAAACTTCATAGAAATGTAAGAGGTTTCAGACTGTACTCCTGTACATGTTAATACATTTTAGTGCTTTGGGAATAGCAGTTGTAATGACAAAAGTCTCTACGGTAAGCAGCATAGCATGCCAAATTTCAGGCAAATGTTGAAAAGGAAGGATGAATCATAAGGAATTATTATTTTTTGTCCCTTTCTGAATTTAGCAAAGCTCTTTGGTAGATATATAGCAAAGTTCAGATTGATAGTCCTTTGAAATGTCATTCTTGATGTAATTGAAAATCTGAGGGGGGAAAATTAGTTAATTGTTTCTTTTGGGGATATGAATAGAGTTGTCTAAGCCCCAAAGCAAACCTCTTAGATGGCATTCCACAATGGTGATAAATGGATGACCACTAAATTGCAGCAAAAAGTTAGAGCTTTCTCCATCTTTTTGCTGTCATGTAGTGGATGGCTGACTCAGGAATGCTTTAGATATAGATAGCAGGGATAAAGTCTGAGAGAGTTTTATCTCAGTTGCTGCCAATAATTTGCCTCTGTTTACTGTCTTAATTTCAATGCTTTTATGGCCAGCTCAATGAGGCAGCATGAATTTTACAGTGGGGCTTCCTCTGTTAAGGAAAGAAGAAGAAAATCTTAAAATAACAGAATAACAGAGTTGGAAGGGATGTTGGAGGTCTTCTAGTCCAACCTCCTGCTCAGGCAGGGAACCCTATACCATTTCAGACAGATGGCTGTCCAATCTCTTCTTAAAAACTTCCAGTGTTGGAGCATTCACAACTTCTGGAGGCAAGTCATTCCACTGATTAATTGTTGATCTGGATGATCTGGAATGATCTGAAAATGATCTGGAAAAGATGTTTAAATGATTAAAATGCTTCCTGTGCAGCAGACCTTGAAGTTAGAATGAGTTTTATGCTATAATTCTACATTTAAGTCAATTACAAGGAGTTTAACTTTTGAAATATTGTTTGCTATTTTCTGCTGTATTTATGCAAGCCTTGTCAAGGCAACTCAGTGTGCTATTTGAGTAATTGACTGGATCTGTTGAATTGTCATAGCCTATGACCAAAGAAGAGTAACAGTGGAATAACTGTTTGTGATTGATGGTTTCACTAGCAAAGGTGAGGGCAGAAGTTTCATGTAGTTGTGCCCTGAACACTATGAATGATAAGTCTTGCTCTAGAAGAGCTGGTGGGGGGTTATAGCAAGGTCAAAGACAATTGCAAGTGGGAGTCTGGACAGAGTCCAAGACTGGTCTATCAGCCACAACTGGGCTATCACATAATTATATGCTTCTAGCTTACGCTGGGCAGAATTTGGTCTGGGAGCAGCTTTCACCCCATCTCTGTTTCAAAATTGTGAGACCCTTGATATTGACCTGGTTATTGTCAGCCACCCACTATAAAATGTCTGCTGCAAAATGCTTTGCTATTGATGAAGAAAATAAACTTTTATAATGATTAAATGCCTATGATATCCTTGGTGCTGGTCATCAAAATCCGATTTTGTAAATTTGTTAATTATGTATTAGAAATCACAGGTTATATTTATTATTATAAAGCTTATTCCCAGGGAAAGTGGGGGGGGTATCAAGATTACTTTTTTTCATCCTTGGATCTTGGAACTTCTCTCCTCTTTGACTATTACATATTTGAGGACCTGCCACAAAGAAGAGGGCTCCAAGCTATTCTCCAAAGCACCTGACAAGACAGGACAAAGAATCAGTGGATGGAAACTAATCACAGAGAGATCCAGCCTATAAATAAGGAGAAATTTCTGGACAGTTAGAACAATTAATCAGTGGAACAGCTTGCCATCACCGGAGGTTTTAAAGAAGAGATTGGACAGCCATTTGTTTGAAATGATATAGGGCTCCTATCGCTTCCAACTCTCTTATTCTGTTACTAACTCACAATTTTCATGGTTGGCTAATATTTGTCATTTACTATTTCACAGTTATTTTTGGAAGATTCCTATATGGCTCTATGAATTCATTTACCAATGCTGTCCTTCATTGTTGGGCAGGCATATTCATACTAATTCTTTAGTAGTGATGCAGGATTTTTCTTCCACTCTTTTTGCTTTTTAATTATTCTTTCTTTCCTTAGTGGAAACAATTAGTGGAGAGATTTTAGATTCAGTGTTGTCTTTAATAATTATACCCTCTTTGGTCATAGTTTTGCCTCCCAATTATCAGATTAATTGGTCTCCCTTCCCCTTGATACCACTCAACCCTCTATCAAATATTGTATGGTAAGTGATTACTCATGTGTTTCACAAGATTCGTTTTCAGCTGCCTTTTTAGAAACATCTCATTTTTCTGGTATTGGCAAAACTGTATCATCTATGCAGCATTTAAACTTTAAATTGAACTTTAACTTTAGAATAATAAAATTAAACTAAAGTTAAATTTTATTATTCTTAATATCATCAAAGTCGCCCTTGAGCAGATTTCCCCTGTTCATGATTTTATACTGAGGGCCAAGTCTCCTTGACCACAAATGATTACATTCTCATTTTTTTTAAAAAAAAATTCTATTGGCACTATCTTTCACAGAAGTGAAGGATACGCTGTTTTCTGGCTCTATTCATTCAGATAAGAGTTTGCGATAATTTTTCTTCAATAAAGTAATAAATAGTGCTAATTCCTTCTCTTCCCTTCTATCCTGTGCATTTTAATGTATTCCTGTCTTGAAGGAAAATGTTCAGCCACCTATGTGGGCTTTTTTAGCCTACCATCCAGATGACAATTTTCTCCCCTTCCTTTGCCCTATTCTTCTGTTTCTTTTCTTATCCAATATTCCCTGTCTGATGAATTATTTTAAATAATTGAATAATCAGGTCCTTTTAAGCATTAGATGTTTATATTTGCCATGCTACATGAAATATTGTATGTATTGGAACAATTCTTATTTAAATTTGGTTAAACTTCTGTTATGAATATATGCTGTTCCTTTTACCATTGCTGCATATAATTAAAATCCCAATCAGATATTGTTGGGGTTATATATTTTTTGCCAGAGTTGGGCAAAATTTATTCTTGCTGCTGTATGTATCTCAATATGTTATGATATTTCTTGTTGATTTTCTCTGGGATTATACCTATTAAGAACAATTGTGGTTGGATTTTAAATTTAACTTCCAAATTGCATTATATGATGTATATCTTTCCAGTACTTTTGAAGTTTTCTTTTTAACATGTCCACCAGATGCATCAAAATGTTCCTTCTGTTTAATGGCATTTCAAACATTTATTACTGAACGATCTATTTCAGAGATTATTGATGCAATTGTGTACCATCTTTAAAATAGTTTCTACCTTTTTTCTTTTACATTGTAGCTTGAAATAAATTTTAAAGATTTAATCCATCATCCTTCCCATTGTTACACTGTGACTGTTTGAATTTTGTAACCATTTTATCGGACAGTTTTGTATTTGTTTTGTCTCTATGTCATATCTAAGTACTGTAAGTGTTTCTATACACATTCTAACAATGGTATTGGTTTTGTATAATTGTTTCAAATTATGTCTTTTTTCTTAATGTCCCCCCAATGCATTTTTAAGATCTGATTTTATCCTTCCAGCAATTTGTAAATACATATATGCATTTTAGGGTTTCACTGCGTGTTTTTTGTTTTAATTGGTACTTTCCTTTTAATCAGTACTGTGCCTTGTTAAAGAGATGGGATGATGATAACGAAGCTGATGCTGACAAGATTCAGGCCTCCTAATAATCACATTTTTATCTAAGTTATAAATCAAGTAATTTTTAATTAGATTTTCAGACTTTATTATTACATAATAAAAAGCATATCATAAGATAACAATACCAGATTTTTATACAATGTAAAGATGTGTAATTAGTCCACCACTAAGTCTTTATGGTACTGCTACTGTATAACAAATGATATGGCTTTATTTTAACTGTATGACTTGGCAGATAACAGGAAAAAAAATCAGTATATCCACTAGATTCAGTATGCTTAATTAATGTATGGTACTATTATTTGTAATTTCATAATATCAATATCTACCATGTTCTATATGTATAATATTCTCTGTTATAGGTAAATATTGGCATTTTTTAAATTTTACAAGAGGAATACTCAAAGGACATACAGCTATGACAAAATCGAAATGACTTGAATGTCATCTTAAGTGGAACCTGAAGGAAGTATCAGAGATTAAGAATATGGACTTCATATCACAATGGTATAATGGAAACATCATTTTAAGATTGCAAGATTTATGACACTTGTATGTGAGAATCTATCAGTTATTCTGGCTTGGGAGTGATTTAGAAGAAGGCTGAATAGCAATAGCACTTAGACCGATATACCACTTCACAGTGCTTTACAGCCCTCTCTAAGCAGTTTACAGAGTCAGCATATTGCCCCCAACAATCTGAGTCCTCAGTTTACTGACCTCGGAAAGGCTGGAAGGATGGGTCAACCTTGAGCCGGTGAGACTCGAACTGCTGAACTGCTGGCACTTGGCAGTCAGCAGAATTAACCTGAAATATTGCATTCTAAGCACCTTGCCACCATGGCTCTTAGGAATGTTGGAATGGAAATATAAATTTTTATTCTTTTAAAATTTTGCTCAGCTAGATGGCAACTTCTAAGTGATCTTGGCTGATCTTGAAAAGCAGGATTGGTTTCTGTTAGTACATTGATAGGATGGCCTGGTAATTTCAGGCTGTAGGCCAGACCAAGAAATAAAATTAATCCTAGAAAAAAAGGTAACTGCCTCCATATTATTAAGGAAATTATGTGCATATTTGCTAATTCACCATGAGTTGAGACCAACTTAAATAAGTCTTTCATTTAACCTTATTTGAAATCTGTTCTAATTTTAGGATTGATTGATTTTTAATTTGCTCCTGTTATTCATTGTGTGCAAAATACACCATGCTACACTTTTATGCATTCTTAAATTGTATAGTTTAAGTGAATATTTAAATATTCATTTAAATTTTAAATAAATACTGATTCCATTTTTTAAAAGTAAATCCAGACTGCTTATTGTACAGCCTTTTGAATTGTTCTGTTAAAATTAATTCTAAATGGAGCTTAATACTTTATTATTTGAAGAGTAAATATATACAGCATAAGCTATACTGAATTGTGGGATCGTATAAATGGCATCAGAGTAGAAAAGACTAAGATTTGGAAAAGCTTGGTGGTTTCCTTAATACGGGAAGATTCTCAGAGATAGAAAAGCATAAGGCAACATGGTCTCTAAACAAAATCCTTTCTGCTCAAAATGAATTAGAATAGAATAGAATAGAATAGAATAGAATAGAATAGAATAGAATAGAATAGAATAGAATAGAATAGAATAGAATAGAATAGAATAGAATTGTTTATTGGCCAAGTGTGATTGGACACATAAGGAATTTGTCTTTGGTGTATATGCTCTCAGTGTACATAAGGAGAATAAAATACATTCATCAAGAATCATAAGATACAACACTTAGTGATAGTCAAGGTTACTAATAAGCTAACAAATCGTACGAGGAAACAAAGAAAAACGATATAAATTGAAATATCCAAAAAACATGGTTATAGTAAATTGAAAGATACAAGCAACATGGTTATAGTAATTAAGTGGGAAGAGATAGATACTCGTAAGGAAGAGAAGAATAATAGTAATACAGTCTTAGTAAATTATTTGACAGTGTTGTGGAAATTAGTTGTTAAGCAGAGTGAGGGCATTCAGGGAAAAACTGTCCTTGTGTCTAGTTGTTCTGGTGTGCATAAAATCTAATGGAGATTTTCTAAAAAGAAAATAATAAGCATTTGCTCATGACTTTAGGGCTTATATCTAAATACCTTCTCCTTCATTGAGTGCTAATATTATAAGCAGTTTTTACTTTTTTTTTTTCCTGTTCTGTTCTACAAGGCTACCATGCTGAAAAGATTCATTCTGGTTGCTGTTTGATTGCAATACATATGGAATAGAATCCATTCATTCATTCTGCTCATTTTAAGATATATTAACAGGGACAGAGCATGAGACAAGATCTGTTTATAACTTGGATATTCCAAAGGGATGCACTCTGAGAAAAAAATACTTGGAAGAATTATGTGGACAACTAAACCGTTACATACATTTTTGTATATAAGGAAAAGTAATAAATTGTTTTTAATTAATCCACTTTTGTGGATTGATTAATTTTTTGAGCAATGCTATGTGCTACATTTTGATTTGAATATTAAATCTTATGGTGATCTAAGATGAATACTTTGTCAGTACGCAGATTCTTTTAAGTGGCATCCAAGATGTTTTGTTATGGCACCCTTCTTAGATGCTACCTTAATAATTCTTAGGTCTTTGGTTAGGATTTGAATTATTAAATTTGAACCAGTCTGAATCTAACTGTAGTACCCAGACATAATAATAGATCACAAAGTATCAAGATCTGAAAATCGAAGTTGAAAGATTATGGCCATGTGTCCTAGTGGTTATCAGCACACCGAGTGACATATCAAAAACATCAGGTGGCAAGTGTCTTTTGTTCTAAAATTAGGGTGTTCAATTGTGATAAATTCAGTTTTTTCCAGATACTGAGTAAGTCCTTTAGGCAATTGCTTTTACTTACTCCTAGGATCACCCGGAATAGCAACATCAACAAACAAGGCTTTTTTCTTTTCAATAATTGTTATATCAGGCATGTTATGAACAAGATGCTTGTCAGTTTAGATCTTAAAGTCCTATAAGATTTTAATCTGCTCATTTTCCAAAATTTTCTCAACTTGGTGGTTCCAGTAATTTTACTACATTTAAATCGAAACCTCTGGCAAAGTTTCCAGTGAATAATTCTGGCAACTCAGTCATGATGCTGTTTGTAGTAAGTTTTTGAAATTTTGCTGTGGCCACTGATCAAATGATCAATTGTTTCCTCATCTTTGGTTTCAAATTTTTCTGAACTTATTTGATATATTTGGTAAAAAATATTTCTTTTTCTACTTAATTCTGTAATAAATTGTAAGCTTCCAAAATTCCCAAGTATTTGTAGTCTTTTCCTGGTACTACTTTTTTTCTTTAATCAAATCTTCACTACTAAGCTGTATTCCATCATCTTCAAGTATTTTGACTGCCTTCATGCCATTATAAGATTGTAATGCTGTCCAAACAGAAATATCCTTCCTAAAATATTCTATGAAAACAGTTTTGCCAAACTTCAAGATAAATGTAGTAAATTTTGGGTACCTACATTATTGTTCTGTTTGAACTATAGTATAAATTACTCTCCAAACAACATATAAATAAATCTATTTATAAATTACCTCACTGGGCCATATAAAATGTATTATAGTTAGAAACTTTGAGCTATGAACACCAACAGTAAGTAAAATATAAATGTGTGATTGCAAAAAGCTATTACACAAATGCTATAAAAGTCTACTGTAACTAAATTTCAGCCAAGCCTCATTGATGTTGCTTTGGCTGTTTTCTTATTCCACATTTTGGTTTGATTGAGGGCTTCTGATTTGTGTGATCATTACATGATAGTGAATTATCTAAATGGAAGCATGTAAATTGTCACTCATTGATTGGCTGATGGCCATTACTGCCCATTCAGAAAGCAATAGATTTCTACAATCACTTTCTGCTTTTTTCCAGTAATAGTACAGTGAATGTGCCAATTATCTACTCTGGTGATTCTAATGTTTTCATCCTGATTGGCTGTGCATTCTGAATTATCAGAGTTATTCCTCCCTCCCTCCCTGCTACCTCAGCTTTTGCTCCTTGTAATAAAAGGCCTTTCTTAAGGGCAAAGAAGAAATTTCTATACTTATCATTGCAGGCCCCATTTTAAAAATGAATGTTGCTTTATATTTAACATTTATACTTTTTCCTTTTATTTTCCCTTATTTTTGACTTGGTCTTACTTTATTTATAAAGTATAAAGTTAGAGTATTATTTATACTCTAACAAATAAAAAAGCATCAGTTATGTCAAATGAGTTATGGGACAATTTTTTTAAAAAATAGGACTGGAATGGAGAAAAAGAATTAGGAAAAACAAAAGCCAGCCCCATCTAAACATTTAAGTTTGAACACAGAAGCCCCTATATCAGATATGGGGAGTAAGAACTAGAAAGAGGCCTGGGAGGTGAATTCCAAGGTCTGTTAATCCAACAGCTCGAATCATACTAGCAAAACTACTAGCTAACAGTTATCAACTCCACACAAAAGGATCCTGGGTGAAGCAGATTTTTCTGGACCCAATTGGGTTTCAGGCTCTGATATGGGACAGAAACTGCATTGGTCACCCTTTTGGATGATCTCTGGTGGGAGCAAGATAGGGAAGTGCATCCATCCTTGCTCTTCTTGATCTCTCAATAGCATCAACCTTGGGATCCTTTTGAGGTGGATATAGGAGTTGGGGAGGGGCTAGGGGGTACAGTTTTATGCTGTTTCACCTCCTTCCTCTGTGTCCAGCCCCAATTGGTATTGATAGAGAATGAGAGGTCTAGCCCATAGTCCCTGCTTTGTGGGTGCTACAGAGTTTAGTATTTTCTCTGCTCCTTTTTCTACATGAAAAGGGAACCTACATGAAATTGCTCGGTGAGATCATCTATCACCATGGAATGAATATGCAGATGATATCCAGTTGTATATCACCATCCCAAGTGAAGTAAGTGATGTTGTGGATATTCTTTTCAGATGCTTGAAGCTGTGGGGGTCTGGATTTCAACTGGCGGAGTCTGGGTTTATGAAACAGGTTCCCCCAAAGGTGATGCTGGTCCCCCACATTTCTAGTCTTCTGGAACAGGTTGAAGACCTGACTCTGCCAACCAGCATAGGAATTGAAGAACGACATACAACTCTGGGGATGGTTGATGATTTCAAGGTGTTCCTTCTGTTTTTTAATTTGTCTTTTAACTTGTTTTCAAATTTGTTTTTAACCCTGGTTTTAACTGTGTTTTTTATACTTTTATAGCTTTCATTTGTAAACCGAAACTATTTTTTTCAGTCACTTAGTAAGATTGGTGATATCTAAATTTGATTAGATAGATAGATAGATAGATAGATAGATAGATAGATAGATAGATAGATAGATAGATAGATAGATAGATAGATAGATAGATGATAGATAGATAGATAGATGAAAGAAAGAAAGAAAGAAAGAAAGAAAGAAAGAAAGAAAGAAAGAAAGAAAGAAAGAAAGAAAGAAAGAAAGAAAGAAAGAAAGAAAGAAAGAAAGAAAGAAAGAAAGAAAGAAAGAAAGAACTGTCTTGGAATGTTCTTTCTCTTCACTGCAATACATGTTATAGCTATTTGTTTTCTTAGAAATTTCATGTAATAATGAAGTTTAATAGCTTTTTATGAATCTACGGGGGGGGGGAATCTTAAGTTCTACTGTATGTTTTTAACCCTTTTACTCTTTTACTGGCCAATTAGTCATTTATATTTATTTTTCAATTGTAGTCATACTTACTAACATAATGCCTGTAGCATAATGATCGTAAAACATTTCTTAGAGAAGTTAGGCATGTCAGGAAATTTCACCAAATCTTCTCCATTAGACAAACCATGTCTACCATGAGGTTCAAGCCAAGTTCAATCCCTATTAACCCACTAACCAGGATCTTCTGTTAGGAAGGAGCCGAGGTGGCGCAGTGGTTAGAGTGCAGCACTGCAGGCTACTTCAGCTGACTGCTAGCTGCAGTTTGGCGGTTCAAATCTCACCGGCTCAAGGTTGACTCAGCCTTCCATCCTTCTGAGGTGGGTAAAATGAGGACCCAGATTGTTGGGGGCAATATGCTAACTCTGTAAACCACTTACAGAGGGCTGTAAAGCACTATGAAGCGGTATATAAGTCTAAGTGCTATTGCTATTGCTACTTGAAACTACAGTCAACCAGCTCACATGTACGTCAGTATTGCAGTGTTTTCTTACAAATAAGAATGGGTACAAGGGCTTGAAGAGCAGGCTTGACAAGAACCAATTGAGTTAACCACTGGATTTTCTACCTTTCTGCCCCCTTATGGAAATAACTTTGATAAAATCAGAGATATCTAAATTTTACAATTATTTTTCCAGTTCAATGTAATTATAGTATCTGCATGAGAAGTCAAATCTAGTAATTTATTAAGTTAATCAACTACACTTTGTTTATCTAATGATTTGTTTTATGTATGTATGTATGTATGTATGTATGTATGTATGTATGTATGTATGTATGTATATATACCTTTGAAAGGCTAGTACTGTCCCACTTGAAAACCATCACGGATCCACTGTTAGACCCCCTGCAATTTGCATACCGAGCAAACAGATCAACAGATGATGCTGTTAATATGGCTCTGCACTACATCCTACAACATCTTGAATCTCCAAAGACCTACGCAAGGGTCCTCTTTGTAGACTTTAGTTCAGCATTCAATACCATCATTCTAGACACTCTTCTAACTAAGCTGAACCAGCTAGCGGTACCTGAACACACTTGTAAGTGGATCATAAGCT